>CM029609.1:7683157-8006617 GCA_017311315.1 Dendrocalamus latiflorus
TTACCAATCTTGTTTGTTCTGCGAATAATAGATGATGGCTCTCTTTATTGTCCTTTGCATGATGCAATGTTGTAATTTACCCATAGTGGAATGTTATAGTTTCCTCAGACTTATAAGTAATATTAATGGGATATTGGATTGTCACCAAAAATGACTTCTGTGTTCTTATGTACATTTTAGAGCACATGGCAATATGAGACCATGAATATTTGCTATGTAGTATTGAACGTTAGCTTAATAGTTGATATAAAAACATGTTTGTGTTTGAGTAAAGGGCCTCAACTTCTATCTCGCCCTAGGGCCCCCTAAATGTCAGGACCGGCCCTGCGCGCGGCCATCTTCTGAAGCAAGAATCTCCTCCCGGCGGCAAACGCCGTCCCCGCTCGCGTCCTTCGCACCGCGCGAGGTTCGCCGTTGGTCGCTGCACGCCGCGGCGGGGAGGGAGCGAGAGGGACGCGCGAGGACGATCCGAACGCGGCGGAGCGAGGGGGATGGCCATGGCCGGATGGGCCGTTCCTGCACCCGTGGACGCTGACACGTGGGTCCCAGAATGAAGGAAACTACGCCCTGCTGGTCAGTGGGTTGATCCATGCTGTACTACATAGGCTGGCCTCATGATTAAGCAGAAGAAAGAATCAAAGAGCAACCATGCAATACTCCCCTTCTTATACCCGGGGGAATGCCGCGCCCTCCGCTCGGCCACGTCGCCCGCGCTCCGGCCGGCGCGTGGCACGGGGATTCCTGTACGGCCGGGGGAGGGAGATTCCTCCTGTTTTTTGAAAATTACGTAAAGGTCCTTTTTCTTCGCGAACAGGTCATTTTTCCTCGCGAAAAGGTCCCTGACGGTTTTTTTGCGGCGAATTTTTTCTGAAAACCCCCTCCAATTTGCAGGATGGCGCCCCGCGGTTTTCTAAATTACGTACGGGTCCTCATTTCATTACATACGGGTCCTCAATTTTTACGAAAAAAGCTCTTTAACTTTTTCGAAAATACGCATGTGCCCTCGATTTTTTTTAAAAAACTACTCACAAATTATCGCCTCTTTTACTTCGGTGCACACGGTGGCTGGCGCGGCGTGTCGCCGCGCCTATGCTGCTAGTAGGTTTAAGCTAGGGCTGTAAACGGGCCGAGCTCGAGCGAGCCCAGCCTGTCAGGCTCGAGCTCGATAGAAACTCGAGCCGAGCTCGAACGAGCCCAAGATTTCTGTCAAGCTTTGAGTTGGGCTCGAGCTCGGCTCGAACGAAGCTCGAGCTCGGCTCGACAAAGCTCGTTGAGGCTCGTTAAGCATAAAACACAGCAGTAGCAACACAAAACATAAAGGGCATTCGCAGGAGCATAGCAGTAGCAACACAAAACAAAAAAGACATTCGCAGGAACCACAGAAAAACAAACAACACAGAGATAATGACATGGGATTTGCAAACAAAGTTCATTTGGACATAGGGCCCTATTTGGACAGCAAACAAAGACAGCAGTAGCAGCACAAACATAATATAGTCCACAGGAGTTGAGCTAGCTAACATAATAGCTGACATGCAACAACAAATTACAGCACCTTGAGTTCACCAGAAGAGTAAGAAACTTATATAATGAGCTGGCTACTGGAAAGACATGGCTTTGAAGCACCCCCAAAAGTTTTGCATGACAGATATTACAGCAATACACAAAAAATTACAGCAGGCAGCACAGCAACACAGCAAATATGTCAAGTGCAGTTGGAAATTGGAATTGCAGCAGGCAGCACTCAGCAGGCAGCACTGCAACACAACAAATATGTCAAGTGCAGTTGGAAATTAGAATTACAGCAGTCAAAAGGCAGCACATAAGAAAAGTAAAGCATACCTACTGAAGAAGACATAATCACTAATTGCTACCCACAATCGAAAGTTCATTTGGAGTCTCGATTGATGACAACATAATAGAATTAGCATCAGCCTCCTATGTAAGAACATAATGTAAACAAGGATTAGATGTAGACTTTAATTGTTTTGTTTAAGAAACAACATCCATAAACTTACCAAATGTGCTGGTTTGTGGTGGCCTCCTCTAATCCAACTAGAGGTACACACCAAAGCTTGCACTGTTGATGGGAGTAAAGAGCTACGATAGTCATCAATCACTCGACCTCCAGTGCTAAAAGCTGACTCTGATGAGACTGTGCTAATAGGAATAGTAAGAACATCTTTAGCTATCCTAGCCACTGCTGGATACTTCAATTCATTCATCCTCCACCACTGAAGTATATCAAATTTGTCCACTGCTACAACTTCAACCGGATCACCCAAGTACTTCATTAAATCTGATTTTGATGGATGAGTAGCATGTTGGGCTTTCATGAACTCTTGGAATTGGCTAGCAGTTGAGAAAGCACTGCTCGAAGTAGCAGCAGATGTACTAGTGCATTGAGAGGAAGAATCATTGTTCATGTTTTTTTTGTACTCACTTTCATATAAAGCATACAACTCATGTAATGCAGATTGAACAGATGCAAGTTTTTGTGGGAGATCAATTTCTGAGTACAAAGAAGGAAATGTGAATTGAATCATACCCATCTTAAACCTTGGGTCTAGAATTGCAGCAATTGCAAATAAAGTGTTGCATTCTGCGCCCCAATACTTGTCAAACTTGTCTACCATTGCATCAGCCATTTTTCAAAGAGATTCATCCCTAGACAATAACAATTGCCCTACTGCCTTCTTAATATCAACAATATGGGGATAAAACAAATTGGAGGTGGGGTAGGTTGAACCTGAGAACTCCTCTGTAGCCAAGTGAAAAACACACAACACGTCTTTAACTTGTTCATACAAATTCCAATCCACCTCCGTTGGCTGCCATCTATAATTAGCATCTCCAGCGGCATACACATCAATAGCAGCTCTATAATGAAAAGCAGAATCTAACATTTTATATGTTGAATCCCACCTAGTGCACACATCAAGAGTCAATCCCTTTCTACGCTGAAGATTAAGAGAATCAATATCAGCAATGAACTTATACGTCCGATTATTAGATTTCTTGATGTATTTGATAGTCTCCCGAAATTTGTCAATTAAAGGTTGAATAACCTTAAGACCATCTTGAACAACCAAATTTAGAATGTGAGCACAACAGCGGTTATGAGGGAACTTTCCTTTAAACCAAAGGGCACCTCGGTTTGTAAACTTGGCAAGCAGCAATTTAGCTGCAAGATCATTACTCGAGGCATTATCAAATGTGATGCTAGCTATCTTATCCTCAATTTTCCATGCAGCCAAACAATCAGAAATAGCATTACAAATGACTACACCAGTATGGGGAGGCTCCAACTCTAAGAAGTTAATGACACGACAATGCATTGACCAATTTTCATCTATGTAGTGTGCAACTAGGCTCATATAACATAGAGTTTGATTAGACGTCCAAAGATCACATGTCAGGCTGATCTTCTTAATATCCTTAAAACCCTTCTTCAATACTTCCTTTTCAGATTCGTAGAGCTTCATGCATTCATTTCTAATAGTGACTCTAGACATCTTTTTGTATGAAGGATTTAGTGATTTCAGCAAAGCATTAAACCACATATACTCCACAATACTGAATGGTAACTCATGAACAATGATCATCTTGCAAATAAGTTCACGAATTTTTGTAGGATCATAATAACCAGGGACATCAACATAAGGAGTTTCAGTATCAACATCACCTTCCTCAGTGCTACGAAAATTGATGGTCATTTGCTGCTTGGATTTCTGCTGAAGCTTGTAATAATCACATTGCTCGAGATGCCTCTTAAAATGTGATGTAGTACCACTACTGTTCTTTGTTAGCAAAGATCCGCAGGTCTTACACTTCACCTTGCTTTCCATCTCCCCTCTTTTTTTCTTCGATGGAACTTGACATTCTTCAAAGAAATTCCATATTGGGGATTTCTTCTTCCTAGTGGGTTTCGTTGGTCCTTCCTTTTGACCCTCCACTTGCACATTTTCTGGTTGTACTGTGGTTGCCATGCCATCTGACTCTCTAGCCAGTGAAGGACTAGATTGTTCTGTTGATTGTGCATTTTCAGACATCTACAACGTGTTCATATACTGAAGTTAGCAAGGCAGCAGTCTACTACCACAACATATACACAACATATACAGTATAGTTAGCAGAAAGCAGAAAGACATCTGATTGTATACAACATATACAACGTGTTCAAACAAGCAGAAAGCAGTCTACTACCACAACCACATCTACATATACAACATATACAACGTGTTCTGTCTAGCAATCACAGCAGAAAGCAGAAAGACATCTACATCTGATTGTTCTGTCTAGCAATGTGAACGGAGACAAGAATCAAACCTTGTAGAGGAGGAACACGGGCACGGCGTCGGCGGAGGCGGTCGGCGGACGGCGAGTGGGAGGCGGTCGGTCGGCGGACGGCAGATCTGAGCAGAGGCGGTCGGCGGCGGCCTGACTTGCGTGCGGGGACCTTGCAGAGGAGGAGCACGGGCACGGCGTCGGCGGATCTGGGCGGAGGCGGTCGGCGGGTGTGAGGTGGTCGGTCGGCGGACGGCAGATCTGGGCAGAGGAGGGGCGGATCTGGGCGGAGGCGGCCGGCCGGTGGGAGGAGAGGAGGGGCGGAGGTGGCCGGCACCGGGGGGAGGGGGGACGACGAGGGGCGGCGAGCGGCGGATCTGGGCGGAGGCGGTCGGCGGACGCCGGGTGGGAGGAGAGGAGGGGCGGATCTGGGCGGAGGCGGCCGGCCGGTGGGAGGAGAGGAGGGGAGGAGGCGGCCGGCGTCGGGGAGGGGGGGCGAGGAGGGGCTGCGAGCGGCGGATCTGGGCGGAGGCGGCCGGCGGGTGGGAGGAGAGGAGGGGCGGAGGCGGCCGGGGGGGACGAGTAGGGGGCGCGAGCAGAGGCGGGGTGGGGGGGGAACCGGGGACTCGGGGAGCGCCCGAGCGGGGGCCGGGGGGGGGAAGGACTAGGGAGTTAGGGTTAGGGATTGGAATTTGGCGGATTGCGGACCTGCGGACTGCGGTGCGGAAATGGGTGAGGCCGGGGCCCGGGGGTGCGGTGCGCTGCGGTGACTGTCTGACCGAGTTTTGACTAGGGACGCGGGGTCGGCGGGTCGCCACAGTTCGAATTTGCACGAACTATTCGAGTTCGATTCGTTCAGGCTCGCGAGCTTTTTCCGAAGCTCGAATTCGGCTCGTTAACAGCTCGAACCGAGCTCGAATCAATCCTACAATGAGCCAAGCTCAAATAGCTCGCGAACCTCGAGCTTTTTTTACAGCCCTAGTTTAAGCCGCGGCTGAGCTCGCTGGATGTTACCGCGCAGTAAGTTTGTAACATGAAATTTTCCGGTGAAGATTTCGTACGCGAGACCGCATCATAACTGCACCGAAGAGTCGCCACAAATTGACTGGCTGGAACTTCGAGAGAGTACCATTACTAACTCTGATCGTATCCACCGATTACTTTCAACTGGGGTCACATGTTTAATTAGATTTCCGATCAAGTCATGGCACTGAAGATTTTCATATTGTCTACGAAGTTGATAGGGAACTGAAACCAGCAGAAATGATAGCCGTACAGAAAAATATTATCTGATGCTGCTGCATGTACTGTGATGTATCGAGAGCCTTACTGGACCCTACCTAAGGACTATGACTCGCTTATTTCAGCTTAAATTTTTGATATCTGACTAATTTTTTAATATTTTTAAATTTCATCTTTTTTTTAAGTTTTTTAGTCTATTTTTTCGTATTCATTTGCATTATCCATTATAGGCTAACTTGTTTTTTCTATTTTAAATTTTTTAAATTTAATTACATTAAATAAGTTACTATTAGCTATAATATAATTTTTGCCATAAGCTTCAGCCGGGCTGTATATCATTCTTGGTACAGTACTACAGTTAGATGCATGCATCGGTGTACCGACCGCACGACCGTCGCCCATGCCCTGCCTACCATAGGTTGCGTCAGGAGGTGAACCGATTTGTCAGATACCGGCCTATCTTCTTCTCCAGTGTTCTTAAGAAATAACCAAAGAAATACATGCTCAAATTAATATAAGCCTATTTATTTGGAGGTGGGAAATACGAGCATACTTAAAACGCATACGAAATTAAAATTCCTCATAAAAACATTTGCACATGAAATCGCGAAAATTTCTACGTTCCACATAGGGCATACGGAGAGCATGGCTTTGATATACCTCTAATGGCACTGGCAGGGCAGCATGGTGTGAGCTGAAAACTAAGAACCACACGCAAGAGCACGTACGGTGGTGTCACTAATTTGTGCAAGAGTCGTTACAGATTGACTAGTTAATCTCTCCCTGCTGGTAGCTATGATTGCTTTGTGCTAAAGAAATCTTTAGGCTGAGAGTTATGACTGTCCATGGCCTACGAGATGGACAGCCAACAGAACACACCAGGCTACCAGAGGCTGCGACACTGCGTGGACAAGTATTACTTACCTGAACTGTTCCGCCATGACCCACTCTGAAAGGCACAGGAGGTAAGTCTGAACAAGGAACGTACAGGGGTGTAAACTGTGCGGTAAGACTGTACGTGTGCCGTGCCCTACCCCGATCGTCGACGTCGTGGTCGCAGGTCGCGCCACAGATGAAATCTTTCTGGCGACTGCTCCCTCTCCCCTCGATCCGCTGGACTGGCTCGACGACCGTCCAGCAGCAAAATTAGAGCTAGTCTGGTCTAAGAAGAGATTAAGCTCCGTTCATTTCGGTTTTAACTTCTGATTTTCGGCTTATTTTTCATTATTCATAAATGTCGTTTTTTTTCTGAACTTTTGGTTTTTTTGTTGAGTTTTTTTACCGGTTCTTTTTTCCTGTATTTATTTGTATTATATGTAATGGGCTAACATATTATATATATATATATATATTAATTTTTTTAAATTTAATTATGTTAAATAAGCCTCTGTCAGCTGTTTTTCAGCCATAAGCCACAAAAAAAAAACCCAAATGATCACCACCTAAATTTATAAAAACGGATATTGGACCCAAATTTGAATTTTTTTTTTGCCATTTGTGTGAACAGGATGACCCTGTGACATCAGTCATCACTCTGAAGCAGCACCACTGATGTACATGCAGGTGCTCCCTTTAGTGCATCTACTGCAGTTCAAGGTGATGGCAGAAGAGCAGGACAGTACTAATGGTTGTAGGCTAGTAGCTGACATTGTTCGGAAGTTACTATGATCCCTGGAAGCCATGTTTTCACAATCTCACTGGGTCACTTAATTGTAGGCGGTAACAGTTAGTAACTGTGGATCCATCAGATGAGTCTAACAGTTTACCTGCCTATGCGTCGATGCGAGTCTTTGATGAACTTAATTGTAGGCGGTAACAGTTAGTAACTGTGAATCCATCAGATGGGTCCAATAATTTACCTGCCTATGCATCGATGCGAGTCTTTGATGAGGCAATATTGGCTCTGTATTTCGATTTAAATACAAAAGAATGGATGGAAATTATAAAAATCAATTCTCCGAGGCTGCTTGTGTGCTGTCGAGTAGCGTAACATGGATAGTAGAAAAATGCAGCGAAACCGGGCGAACTGATAGTAAAATGTTCAGAATTCAGCGCACAACTCCGACGGTGATTGCTTTCTGAAAACTCTTTTGAGTTCCCAATTTCCCCCTTTTCTCTGTAGCCTAAGAGCAACGTGAAAAACGAAGTGCAAAAGTTTGTGGTTATAGGGGCAGAATACAGATGCCAAAGTACAGCTGAATATCAGATTGTTTCTACCAGCGTACCTCATCAATTGTTTCTCCACTGACAAGCAGCTCATGTGTTCATATAGATTAATTTTCGGTGTTTCTATCAGCGTCTCGGGGGCCGGGGCAGCAGATGTTCTCTGCATCGCACCTGATCTCCAGAATTCTGGACTGAGTTACTTAATGGATGCAGATGTTTGTGGAAGAGGTCATGGAACTCGTCGAGCTGGCGCCATTGAGAGGAGCATTGGTGGTACTGCCAGGTCTGAATGGTTTATCAACTGAACAGAGGAAGAGGATCACCATTGCTGTTGAGCTTGTTGCTAATCCATCCATCATATTCATGGACGAACAAACTTCAGAACTAAATGCGAGGGCAGATGCAATAATGATGAGGGCAGTCAGAAACACAGTTGACACAGGAAGAACAGTTGTCTGCACAATACACCAACCCAGTAGTGATATCTTTGAAGCTTTTGATGAGGTAAGTTGCAGCAATGATGATGAACTATAGAAGCCTTGGATGCTTCTCATATGAGCAGTTACATGTGTTTCTTGAACTTTTGCAGCTATTTCTGATGAAACGAGGGGAAGAGATGTATGTTGGCCCCTTGGGATGCAAGTCTTGCCATCTAATCACTTCCTTTCAGGTGAGCCTTGGTGCTAACCTGTTGAACAAAGTAAATCTACTCCATTTCAACTCACATTATGTATGTTAACCTTGGTTTGTGATTCTCTAAATGCAAGGAATACAAGGAGTGAAGAAAATCAAGGATGGTTAGAACCCTGCAACATGGATGTTAGAAGTGACCATTCCAGCTCAAGAAGATATCCTTGGGGTTAACATTGCCGAAGTATACAAGAATTCTGACCTGTACCGGTACGCCCAGTTCTTATAACCAGAATTTCTCTTCTGTTACTTACACCACATGTTGCTGATTGTATCACATTGTTGCAGGAGGAACAAAGCTTTGATCAGTGAAGTAAGCTCACCTCCACCTGGGTCAAAGGACTTGTATTTCCCAACCCAGTAGTCACAGTCCTTCCTCACACAGTGCATTGCTTGCCTGTGGAATCAGCACAAGTCATACTGGAGAAATACATCATACACTGGAATTAGAATCTTCTTCACAACCGTTGTTGCCCTCATCTTCAGCACCATCTTCTTGAACTTAGGCAAGAAAATGTAAGTAACTCAGCTCGTCTCGTATCTTATCTCGGAGTTGGAATCAGACATGGATAGTATCGGATACCTATTTATTCCTTCAGTCTTCGCTCCGCAAATCTTCGGTCGGTCGAACAAAAATTATCCACTCCGTTTGCTATTGGAGTAAGCTATAAAGACTAGTCCGAAGCAGAAATCGTGTGTACAGTCATCACTCATTTGGCAAACAATAACGATATATAATTTTACCAAGTATGTTTCTAACTCATAGCACCCTATTGTTAAGGGTATAAGCATCTCAGTTTAATGAGCTTCTAGGATCTAGGCTCTGGTATTATGTTAAATTCAGGGGAAACAACTGATATTGACAATGTAGGACAACAGCTCAATATATTGAGTACATAGGACATGTGATTTTAAGCCAAACACAATATAGGACTAATATTAACTAAACTAAGACTCTTATACCCTTCAAACCTATAGTGCTGCTATATAGCAAACTATGGGTCATGGTCGCAGCGAAGCAGTTGTTGTGCCAAGTAGAGTTGCGCGGCCATAGCGGGCCACAACAATCTCTCGAGCAGATAGCGTGTATCGGATGCTTTTCTACAATGATGTTGGGAGTGCATAGGCATCAGTCGGATGTTTTCTTCCTAATTATCATCCAAATTTGTGGCCTTTGGATTAGATATCAAGAGGCTCCTTGTTTTTAAAGGGATGTTTGGGCTTTCTTTGGCAGCCATTCGTTGCACAACCGGCATTCCAAAAGTTTATCGCACCCCCTACTACACCTTCAGAAACAATTAACAAATAATACTATTATACTAAACATGACATGATTATCCAAGACTTGTGCCTACGAAGAACTAAATAGTCTAAACCTGTGTTCTCGAAAAAAATTCTAAACCTTATCAGCAGTCACAAACCCCTAGATACAAGGTAAGTTTCCATGAATTCTCCGCGTGGACAAAGGAAATGAGGAACGCAGATAAATTTGTTCATTATGTTCATTCGAAGCAAAGGCAGCGTATTGCTTTTGCTTCCCATGTTTTCTGAGATCTTTGACACTATCAAATTGGTTTACGTTGGATGTTCTATATTAGGTGGCATATTAAGATTGAATTAGCTCATTTTATTTCTGCAAATATAGAGAAGTGTGTTGCCTATGCCATCACTATCATGGATCGGATTACCGGTGGTTACCGGCCGGTAACCGGATTTTCCGGCGGTGAGCGGGATGAAAAAAACCGGACGGGTTTTTTCGAAGTGCATTTATATTTGTGAGTCTTTTGTGATTGCATAATGCATCTTCTAGGTTGGTTTAAACCCTTTTTGTATTAGATTACCTATTGTATGAGCTAAATATGCTTCGAAACATCCGAAATTCAACCTTTTCTTGTGTTTCCCGATTTTTTAGCGGGTTTTCCGGTTTTTTAGCGGGTTTTTTGGGCGGTAACCAGCCGGTTTTTTCCGGTTACCGGTTTCAAATTCAAAATTTAAAATTCAAAATTTGACCGGGTTTTCCCCGGTTTTTCCGGTTACCGGCCGGGAACCGGTACCGGCCTCCAGCCGGGATTTAGGCCGGTACCGGTTTTTGGAACCTTGATCACTATACATTATCTGCAGGAAAACAATTTGCTACTATAATTCCATACACCACCGTTTAAAACACTGTTAAGAATACATGGTTGAGTTCTTTTGAAAAAGAAGAACACGTGGTCGGAGCAAGAGACCATGATATCTGAAGAAACTTATGACTACTAAAGCAGGCAACATGAAGTGCCTTAAATTGGAGTGTAGGTACTGCATAAAGAGAGTGTTCACTTGCGAACAGAACTAGCCAAATTGGCATGCTCGAATTACCTTATGACCTCTAAGAATGTTACAAACGTTTCTGTGATGAGATCATTACATTCAAGGTGTAGCATCAGAATACATGACTGATATTTTCAAAACTTTTTCCAGAATAGCAACCCTCCGACCAAAGGATGGACTACTAATATCTCTAAGACCATTAAATGTACTCACAATCAGATCAAATGTATCCTGCAAGAAGAAAAGGGTACTTAGATGGTTAAACAATGTCTGTCTTGATGCTTGAACAAGGTGTTCTTTGCGAATGCCTTCAAACAAGGCTGGATCGTATCCATCACAAGGGGTCCTTCTGACTGTGCTATTTGAAACAAATACCCAGAAGCTTCCTGCAGTATTATTTCTTGGTTAGTACCAATATAGTATCCAAAAACTCCTTGAATAAAAAAAAGAAGGATTTAAATCAAACTAGCAAACGTTACCAGCCAAATTAAGACAGCACACAATAACCTAAATTTATGAGATAATGTTAAGTAAAACATGGATGGGGCTGTTCTTAAGTTCTTAACATTTACTCCCTTGAGATAGGGAGTAAAAGGCTTTCAAGAATATTCTTAAGAAAATATTATTCTGTTTTCTTAGATCAGAGAGAATAATATTTTGTTATGATGCCACAAACTTCAATCTCGGAGCTTTTAGATTTGTTTCATACAATTTTCAGGAAAAAATGTTTGTATAGTTCGATCCTTTAATGCTAGAAAATGTACTATGAAGGACTGAAACCAAAAGAATTGATGGGTACGACATATCCATCTTAGTGCACTGGCAACCAATCAAGTGGAAGCCTATGTAGCTTAAATGTGAACACCATCTAAGGCCAAAGTGTTTCAGGTTATGAACCACAGCTTCACAGTCAAGCTCTGAAATGCTTCCTAAAGCAATTTAGAAGAGCATTCAGAACAGCAATTCAGACAATTTTCGCATCAAATTAAGCCACTTTGACTGATCTACAGATACCTCATACCACTCACAGTAGCACAACTCAGCTACAGAAAGTCAGAAACCCTAGTCCAATTCGAATTCTAGGGTTTTGTCGCTCTCATCCTCTCGCATCGCCGCCTTTGCTCCAATGGCGTTGCCGAATCAGGGGACCGTGGATTACCCCAGCTTCAAGCTCGTCATTGTCGGCGATGGCGGAACCGGTAAAACCACATTTTGTGAGAGGCATCTCACGGGAGAGTTCGAAAATAAATATGAGCCAACCATTGGTGTTGAAGTTCATCCGTTGGATTTCACCAACTGTGGTAAGATCCGTTTCTACTGTTGGGACCAGTGTTCGGAATACCGGCGGTTACCGGCCGGTAACCGCCGGTAACCGGAAATCCCGGCGGAGAGCGGGAAGAAAAAACCGGCCGGTAGTAAAATTTGAAAAATTTGAAAGTGTAGCTGTTGAAAATGGTTCCAGTTTTTATTGGATGCTTCAGCAACCAGTTAGGGACATGTGGAGCCCATTCAAACATGATGAGGTGCACTTTTTGTCATTTGCAAGTGAAGTATTTTGTTCTCTGCATGTGGGGGGGGGGGGAAGGTAGCTGGCTGCATGTGCATTGCATTATTGTGTGTCTAGAGCAGCAAGAAAGCATCAGGAGCAGCAGGGAGCAGCAGCAAACAGCAGCAGCGAGCAGCAGGTTCTGGTTTCATTTTACAGTAGATCTCAAACCATTTTGCAAGCCTCTGATTTCATTTTCTATATGCATCACAAGTTGGCATCTTTAGACTTTTGGATTGGTCCAATGCAGAGTTCAACTTGAGCAATAAAGATTCCCTAGCTTCATTAGACTATTAGAGTCATGAAGTTGTTTTTCTAGCATGTATAGCCTTCCTTCCTTCATTAGAGGCAGTAGATCTCAGACCATTTTGCAAGCCTCTGATTCCATTGTGGAAGAGGCCCTTTTAGTCCTTCAATGTTGGATCGGCTCACCTGTAAATCAGCACTACTTAGTACCTAAAATTCAGAGCATGATGACCTTGTATAGATTGTATAACATACTAACTAATGGTATTGAGTCCAGCAGATGTTGTTTTAGCCTCTAGCAATTTTAGATTTGTGTTTACTGATACATGTTTTTGTTGTTGCATGATATTGTAGTGATGGCTGGTAAAAGTATCAATGTTTGGGACCATGGAGAGAGACTAGGAGGTGCTGGTTGGAAGTGCAGATATTGTAAGCTTACGAAGTCAGACGGAGGTGTAACACGCCTGAAAGAACATCTTGCTGGGAAGCACGGGGATGTTATTCCTTGCAGTGGGGTTCCGGCGGAAGTGAGAAGGCTCATGCTAGCAAGTATAGAAGAAACGAAGGCCAAGAGAAAATCTATTAGAGATGAGCGCATGAGAATGGAGCAAGTTGCTTCAGATCCTATAGCGCGTGGTCCATCACGTGAAGATGTCTTTGATGATGATGATGAGGAAAAGTAGATGGAATGGGCTCGGCGAGAGTCGTTGGAGTTGCACCAGCTCGAGCAGAGGGCAAGAGCCCGGGGTGCGACATTTGAACATGATGGAGGTAGTGGAAGTGCCACAAGAAGGGGTACAGGAAGAAATGCTCTTTCGAGGATGTTTGGTAGGAGATAAAGCAGTATGTACAGGAGTTCAAAGATGATTGAAGCATATATGGAGTATGAGATTAGGAATGAAGATAGGGATGTAGATCCTTTTGGAGATCTCATTAATGTCACCATGTATGACAGCGCAAACCCAATCCATGAGTAGCTTGACAGCTCCATGAGCCACTCAGAGCCTCTGCTAGATGAGGAAGGTGAGCCCTCTATGCCATCCACAGTTGTAGTTAATGCCATATCTGAGCATGAACTTGACAAGGCACTTGATGATCAACCGTTGAAACAATGGACTCAGAAAACTATTGGCAAGTCTCATGTTACAAAAAGAAAAGCTTGTAGCCAACCAACTGAAAAATTGGCTCGAGACTTTGCCTCACTTACACAAACAAAGAAACAAGCGGTTGGTAAGAAGAAGAAAAAAGACAAGAAGAAGAAAAAGACATCGATGAGGATATTGTGCGAAGTGATGAAAAGACTGAAACTCCAACATCTGGTGCAGTGGAGTACCAAGAGTCTGACGATAGTTCCTCTTCGTCATCTGATGATGGTGCTGATGGTGGGACATCTCATGATGGGGTACAAGACCAACAAGACACATGTCAACCATTGGAATTCACCTGTGAGAAAACTTTCACACATGCTACCCAAGATGAGGACCATGGTTATCACGACGAATCAAGAATAATCAAAAAGACCTACACAAGGGCTAAGGACCGCCAACGAGATCATCCTCAACCACAAGACTCTTCTTCCTACGCATCATATGGTAGCTCAGACTCTTTGCCGACTTATGAGCGTCGAGATGCCAACTTACTATCTTCTGCTGATAATTCTCATTCATCATCGGACATCTCTTATCCTCCCAATGCAAGATTTGTTTACCAGTAGGCGGAACCTGTATACTACCAACAAATTTATAATCATTGGGTACAACATGCTCATCCAACATACACTTGGGATCAATATAAAGTCCACCTGGCTCATAATGAAGGACTTGTCCTCATTGATAACAATGAGTACATTGCACAACCTTCACGTTTCTCAACAATATATTGGTACGAATTGATCCTTCATTAGTGTTTTCACTTTTTAGTATACTACTAAAGTTAGCATTCATTACTATTAACTTGTGTTTTTATTATTTCAGATGTAACACAACACTACGACGAGAGCGCTTCACCACATGGTCAACACCAAGTTGAATTTATTCATATGCGGACCCTTTTTGACTGAGGTTCAGTTCTTTTTTACCATGGATAAGGGCTTTAGAAGGTTTTGTTATATGCCAAAACATCTCAATTACTTTTGGCCTCATAGTTACAAAAAATGCTTCAAGAAGGCATTAGTTTGATGTAGTCTTATGCGGGTTTTACTTGTTATAAAAAACTTAAGCTTTTGGCAAAATGTCCACCCATCACTTTCAATTTACGGTAACAAAAGTGGAGCTCCAACTTCCATACTCATCCCACCGGTTTTTCCGGTTTTCTCACCGGTAAAACTGGTAACCGGTCCGGTTACCGGCTGCCTCCCGCCCCGCAAAAAAAATTCGTTTGCTAAATTTCAACCGGTTTTAAACCAGGATTTCCGGTTAACGGGCGGTAACCGGCCGGTTACCGGTACCGCCCGGCGGCCGGGATTCGCCCCGGTACCGGTTTTTCGATCCTTGGTTGGGACACTGCTGGGCAAGAGAAGTTTGGTGGCCTTAGGGATGGATACTATATATCCATGGTCAGTGTGCGATAATTATGTTTGATGTCACTTCAAGGCTGACTTACAAGAATGTCCCAACATGGCATAGGGACTTGTGAAGGGTGTGTGAAAACATCCCCATTGTCCTTTGTGGTAACTAGGTTGATGTGAAGAATAGGCGGGTTAAAGCTAAGCAAGTCACATTCCAAAGGAAGAAGAACCTGCAGTACTACGAAATGTCTGCCAAGAGCAACTACAACTTTGAGAAGCCCTTCCTTTATCTTGCAAGGAAACTGGCCGGTGATTCAAACCTTCATTTTGTTGAAGCTGTTGCTCTTAAACCTCCGGAAGTTGCCATTGACCTGGCCATGCAGCAACAGCATGAAGCTGAGCTTGCGGCTGCAGCAACACAGCCTCTACCTGATGATGATGATGATGATCTGGTCAAGTAGATATCGCTCCTCCCGGGGGCAGCGATAGCAAAAGACGATTGAGACTAGGGTTTAAATGAAAACCCTAGGTATGATTTTGATACCATGTTAGATGCGTGGAAGGATGAATGCATAAAGGTTAACTATAATGATCTTAGCCCAAAGGGCTATATATAAAGTACATAGGACACAAAAGACTAAGCTCTAGAAATTAGAAAATACTATAAATACCCTTATGTTCTTGACATTATATATATATAAAATCTAGCAGTCTAGCATGCACCAATACCTAACAAAATAGTCCTAAGGCCAAAATTACCCAGAGCTTCACCAAGAGCTTAAATCTTTGAAGTTTATGTCATAAACTTTGACATAAACTTGTTCACAATAATATTGATTTCCAACTCAAACCCACATGTCCTAACTTCTAACTGAAGCAGCTAAAAGAACCAACCAGAGAATTAAAATATCAAATTTAATGTTTGGGGCAAGCAGAAGACAAGAGCGTGGGTTTAAAGTGGGGCACAAGATAGATGCTGAAGGCCAAAAAGTGAAGAGTCACCATAGCAAACATAAATAAATAATAATAAAAGCAGCACAAATACATGCTGGCAGAGTTCAAGATGCTCTAATAATATATTTCAGACATTGGAATAGGCAGAGACAATTGGGCAAACTATGATTTGACAAGTGGAAATGTTATCGTAACCCTAAATCCTAGCTAATCTTTCCCTCCCCTCATTTCAATAAATTGAAACGCAGTACCAATGCAATGTCAGTTCCATAATCTTGAAGTCCTAAATTGTTATATTTTTTTTGATTCGAATCTAATCAAGTCTGACCACTTCTGGTCTTTCCGACCACTTAAAGAGTTTGATTAAGAAGCAATGCAAACTAATCGGAGGTTATGATTGGGATCATCTTGCCTGTCCATATGGATTCTGCACAGACCTACATCAGACGTGGTGCTTTAAGATGCATACGCCAACTGGAGTCAAATGTGGCTACGCGAGGTGTCTTCCGACTACAACTCTACACCGTTATCTTCTAAAACTCTCCGAGTGAGGTGTTGTTCTTGTTTTTGAGAAGGTTACTGTTCTAGTTTCTGATAGGTCTCTGTTTTATCCCCGACTAGGACTCTGTTCCTTTCTCATCAAAGACTCTTATTTCTAAGCCTATATATGTACCCCATGTAGTCACACGCATGGTTAAGATACGTTGATGTTTTCTATGCTTGTAACTTCTCTACGTACAGTGATTTCGCCGATTGTGTGTCCATGGTTTTTCATCCAAAAGGGTTTCCATGTTAAATCTCTATCTTATTTTCTCGATTGTTTCATGCTTTGTCCAGATGAATCTAGGGCACTATTGACATGACGACAATAAAGTATGATCTTTTGCTGCTTGACCGAGACACAAGATTTTTCCTATGGCAGATCAAGATGTGATCTATTCTACCACAGTTCAATTTGGATGATGCGTTATTGAGAATCAGCAAGATGTTTGCTGCATGATCCGTGGAGGAGAAGCAAAGAAGAGATCGTAAGGCTCTCTTTGAGATTCATCTTCATCTATCTAATAATATTCTCCAAAAGGTCACATAGGAGACCACCGCTGTTGTGTTATGGTTAAAACTGGAACAGATCTGTATGAGTAAGGATTTAATTAGCAAGATGCTTGTGAAGCAGAAGCTTTTCTCATTTAGATTGGTAGAAGTGGATCTATGTTGGACCACTTGACAGTCTTTAAAGTTATCGTCACTGATCTTGAAGGAATGAAGATCAAATACGATGATGAAGATTTAGGTTATTCTACTTTGCTTGCTACCCGATTCATTCTCTACATTTAGGAGACACAATTCTTTATAGTTGGGACACACTCACCCTTAAAGAGGTTTATGTTGCTCTACATACAAAGGAGAAGCTAAAAACCATAGTGTCGAGCAAAAGCTTGAGTTCGCATGTAGAAGCTCGAGCAAAACCATGTAAACTAATAAGATAATATGCAACACATATAATCAACGTATTTCTTTGAGATTAAATAGAGGTATATGTATATATTTTGGAAAGGAGTAATTAATAGAAGAAGAAAATGGACATGTAGCACATGATCCATGCATGATAGATAGTGATTACATTTTTAAGAATCTCAACAACTTAGTATGCTCAATAATTTTCTTCTATCAAGCTCATACTTTAATTATATTTCTCAAGTTGTATTTTTTTTGAACTTCTATTGTTATTTTCAATGTTTATGTTATCTTAAAATTCTAAATAATCTGCAACATACGTAAACATATTCTCAAATATCTATGTTATATCATTTTATACTAAAACCTTTGAAACAAATCTAGCCGCGCAAATACGCGGGGCACACTGTTATTTATTTTTGAAACATCTGGCACCCTCTTACAACCAAAATATCACAGCATTGTCAAAATCTGTTAAAGAACATGAAATTACCTTATATACACACTCTTCAATTCTTCCTTCAAAGGCGCAAACAGAACAACACATAAGTTTCGAGTTGCACCAACTTCATTCACGTATCGGTAGCATACAGAGTGGTAACACAAAGCAAAGGGAAACTAGACTGACAGAAGCCGGCAGGCTGCCTCTGTCCCTGCGGAGGAAGAGTGCCTCATAGACCCGGGAATTGATGGCTATTATCAGCACGCACAGAACAGCCTGGAGAAACAAAGTTTCCAAGCCCTTTGCACCTTCATGCAACAAAACTCTACCCATTGCGAACACCATGCATGTCAGGTTGAGCAGTGCAATTGTCGCGACAATGACGAACATCGCTGAGAAGGATCCAAACTCCATCATCCCCTTCTTGTACCTCTCCAAGGCCTTCTTGTTGGTCACCTTCGCTGTCAGGGCGAATCCTGACTCGGAGATGCCCAACAATCTGCGGGCTGTATCGATGGTCGCCAGGAGGTACGAGGTGGTCCTTCTGATAAGCCACATCCTTTGTGCGTTCCACCACTCTACTGCACTGTCACCGCATTGCAATGACTCTGCTAGGCTGCAGGAGCATGCAGCCACAGCGACATATGCGAAGGGCACGAACCAGGGGCTAGTTATCTGAATGAATTGCAGGTTTCTTGTGTTAAACTTAAACCAAAGTGCATATAAATGAGCATTGAAACATGCTGTTACTTACCTCAGGGAAGAGGGAGATGCCATTGAGGAAGCAAAGCGAAGGAATGGTAACGTAGTACATCGTGGGAAAGCTGTTTAGAGCCCAGAAGCCGCAGACGGAGTAACCCATTTGAAGGCCCAGCTTGATCTTCCCATGGCCTAATAAGAAGGGGCTGTACTTGGAGAGAGACATCTGGAGGAACCCTTCTGTCCATCTCTTGTGCTGAACCAGGATCTGGCCTAGTGAGTTGGGGGCCATGCCTAAGAAGCCCTTTCTTTCCGGGTTGTAGTACACTGATCTCCACCCACGGCATTGAATCTGCAATCCTGTAATGACATCCTCCAGCGGGCACCCATATCTAACTCCTTTCTGCAATTCAACAACTCAAACTCAGTAACAAATAATATGTATTACAACGCATGAAGGGAAGAAAATTTGACAGTCTTTGGTGTGACATGACATCAACCATAGTGCCATGCTACAGCTATGCACAGTTCACTGATGGCTTTACAACGTAAAATGGATGAGTGTAAATGTGCATATTCAGGGTGTGTAAAGAGATAAAGAGACCTCAACTCCCCAGAGTGTGTTATGCTCATATGTGCATGTCACAAGTGTCTTGGCCTTCGCTTCCAACTCATTGGCATCTTTTGTTCTCCCCACCCCTCTAGTCCAATCTTCCTTGTAGTATTGACTATATATTCTTCCACATAGGGCCTCTCTCCGATGGAAGCATCCGGTGCCATAGTAACACATTCCGCCCCATCCATCCAAGCAAGGGTGATCCAACTGAAGATCAATTCAATGAAATCACACACCATGTTAGGCTCAATGATGCATTTTACAGATTGGGACATAGGTATGTCCTCCATTGAAATATTAAGAGGTTGTTTGTTATCTTTCTATTGACCTCATTGACAACGTTGATGGGATTGCCATAGATGTCATTGTGCACCACATTTTCAAAGTTCTGAGGGTACTGCACAAAACCGATATCCTGACCTTGCCCTTCGTCTAGGAAAAAGCACAATGCATCTCTGATGGACTCTGAATTGTTGGAGTACATATCACAGTCCACATTCATAATGATTGGGCTGTTGCTTATCACCGATGATACCCTTATCTACAGTATTGACCTTAATTAAGGAATTATAGAAACGCAGTGTAGGTTGATTCTAATTGGTCATTCTAGAAAATATGGAATATACCAAAGAGAGGCCAAAAGACGTACCAATGCATTCAGTGATCCAGCTTTGAAGTGATGCTGTTCCTGAGGTCTCTTTTCACGTGCTATATACACAAGTGTCGGCAATGCATTTCCATCAGTATCAATCGCCTTTCGTTTGTTTCCATCAGTTAAAATCTAGCAATGGAGACTTTGATCAGATGGAACCACCAAAATGATGCAGACATTAAAGACAAATTTCATAATTCCATTGCAGTTTCCTGTGAATGTACATTCTTAAGTGGATGCATATCAACCATGCCAGGCTTGTCTTGGATCAGACCAATGTAAATTAAACCAAACAAGAATCTATGCTTTTGTTCTAGTTGTCTTGAATTATTAGGAAAATCGCTAGTAGGTACTTGATAAATATAAAAACATAATATGTTCCACAGAACTTCAAATCACTGATATTCTTATATGTTGTTGTTATGACCAACACACCAGCTTTGGTTTAGCTACATGAGTTGCTTTTCAAATTTTCCGAAGTTATCATAATATTTTAAATTTTGAACTCCACCATGTTTTTCACGTGCTAGTCAGACTCTAATCAAACCAACAAAACTTTTACCTGAACTATTGAAGGGTGATCTCTAGAAGTCATCTTCTCATTCCACTGGGAGAAGCCTCTGAGAGTGCATTCTGGAACTTCAGGGATCTTGCCTGAATTTGCTACTGAATTTATGCGATCTGTCATATCTTTGTACAGTTCCTGGAATGCAGAAAAGAGAAGAAAACAAATACGAACACATGCGTTGATTTCAGTCTTACAGAGCACAAATGGAAGGCCAGTAGGCTCCCATGCCAGTAAGAAAATGTGTCAGGTACGTGCTCGACAGCAAATCAGTTGAGATGATCAGAATAGATGCGGAACAAGTATGCACTCTACCTTCATGGTAAACCACTCTTTAGGGCCACATGCATCAGGAGCGGTAGCTACTTTGGCAAAGTAGGCAGCTGGTGACCTGGGCTCCACCCTGTACATCTTGCAAAATGGAATCCAATGCTTTGCAAACTCGGACGCCTCATATAGAGCATAGAATGTTACAATGGAACCAGCATCATCAGACAAATAGATGTTTATCTTCTCAGGCAGGTAGTCGTAAGCCATGACAGATAGAACAGTGGAGATGACAAGCATCGGTGGTTCAACAGTTGGGTCCGCTGTACACACAAATATGTCCACACTGGGAAGCTGGTCCTCGCCGTAGCTGTTTATGGTCAACGATTTAGCAAGTCTTTCACCAGGACATGGATAGTAGATTCATGTTAATTTAGTTCATTTGATTTCACCATGCATCATGTATAACACTGTAGCAAACAATGTAACAAGTCTTAAATGCACAGTATTAGTAATTTGGTCTCTCTTTTTTAAGGGATTAGTAACTTGGTCTAGTCACATGACAAAACATATTTGGCAGCACAAATATGTGCTAACAAATTGATATTGTTTTACATTTCTACATAAATAGTTTCTCAATTTGGCCGGCCTAGTTTCTCTGTGCACAATATAAAATGTCAGAGATCAGCACACACTTCTTGACCACATGTGAACTACGAGAGCAGCTGGCTACTGTGCTGATTACACTACAATGTAAGTTTTTATCCATTAATATGTGTTCGCATATCACAATTTAAAATTCCAAGCATAACAAGAAAATACTAAACACGCACAACTTCATCATCCCTATTTTGCTCAGACCATTCCCTCATTTAAAAACACACAAGGAAGCAAAGAGGACCGCGCCACCTCTTGGCAAAGTCATAACTTGCCACAACTAGAACCAAGACACCACAAAACTAAACCAGAGCAGTTGGTTTGCAGAAATCATCAAGCCCTTATTACGAACCAAAGGAATGCCAAGAGTAAATCAAGAACACAAAAGAGCTGCTCCACTTAGGACTATGAAACGAACAGAATCAAATCCAATGAGAAAAGGACTTCGAACCAAAGCAACCATAATGCACAGCAATCATATTCCAATCGCTAAAGCAAAGTAACACCAAGAACAAAACAAGAACAACAGCACAAGAAGCCGCTCCATAGCCGGTACCTTTGCGAAAGCCGGTCCTTGAAGGTGCGGCGGCGGATAGGGTTCCACCGCACTGACAGCGTCAGGACCCAGTAGAAGCCGAACCAGAGCTCGGCCGCGAACAGCCCGAGCCACGCCCACCACCTCACGCTGCCACCGCTTCCACTTCTTGGTGGCATGTGGGTGGCTCTGTACATCCATATCAGAAGAACTCCAGCAAAGATCGTGCCCGCGAACAGCCGGTACGCAGCCATCCGCTTCGGCCTCTCTGTCGCGAACAGCGGTGGGCCGCCGCCGCAGCCGGAGTCGCTGTTTCCGGCCATCCCTTCCCTGCTCTCTTGCGTATCTGCGCGGGGAATGGAAGCATGGAACGGATGGTCTGGGAATCACTGGGTCAGAGAAGTTCAGGAGTGGGTGGGTTGCAGATGGTCAACACAACCTTGGAGTTTTTTTTTTTTTTTTGACAAGGAAGAAACTTGCCTCCCACTAACTCTTGGCTCTAGGCAAATCGTCAGAGATCAGGACAGTTACAAAGTCGGGGACTTGGTTCATATACACCGCTGAACCCGAACAGACAGCGCTCGCCCCATACAGAGCTAGGCAATCAGCCACTTTGTTGCATGATCTCGGACAAGCCCGGATCACACATTGCACAAACGATTCTGCAATGAAGTTTCTAATCTGCCGGAACAGACACCCATCAACACTCCTATCCATCTCTGTTGAGGTCAGGCCTTTCTGCAGAGTTGTTGCATCTGTTTCGAGAATAATTCGACTCATTCCCAACTCTGCAACTCGACGTAGGCTCATCAGCGCTGCCTGTGCTTCGGCCTGCAAAGGGCTCGAGACTCTCTCCAGTTTCCCACAACCCCCCCCCCCCCTCCAGGAACTCCCCATTGTTATTACGAGCAACAAAGCCTCATCCGCCTTCTTGTGTACTGACCCTGAAAGATGCATCCACATTGATCTTGTACATATCTTCCGGTGGGGGTTCCCACTTCAACGTGCCCTTACCTCCCTTCTGGCCCTTCGTTTTGTTGAGCTTGTCAAAATCCTTGACATAGTAGTCGATCAGTGAACAAATTTCTGGACCCGAGGCTCTTCTCTCTCCTGCATTGACTTTGTTTCTAGCGGACCACCATCGCCATAGCAACACCCAGACCCGCACCTGAATTCCTGCATCAAGGCTCCAGATTGCCTTCACTGTTTCCTTTGCCGTCCTGCAGCTAACAAGCCTAGATCGCACCTGCTCCAAATTCATCAAACGCCAGCACTCCTTTGCTCCTTTGCACTTCAGGAAGAGGTGCCCACAGTCCTCATCGGCTCTATTACACATCGGGCATTTTGTTTCACGTTTAAAACCTCTCCATGCTATATTTCTCCCGACTGCCAGACTGTTATGCGCAAAACGCCAAACAAATATCCTGACTTTATTTGGTACTTCAAGCAGCCATATCCTTTTCCAGTCAAAGCTGGCATCGTCTTCCTGATTCAGCCCAGACCCAGAAGCGTCTCTTGCTTGTTCATGTTCCCTCTTCCTCACTGCCACCTTATAGGCTGATTTGACCAAAAAAAATCCCTTTTGGATCCAACTGCCATGCTGGCCAGTCATCAATATCTGCATCCGTTTGTAGGGCTAGTATGATTTTCGCATCCGACTCCCAGAAGATGGCTTTCACCAATGCCTCATCCCAGGAGCCAGTAGCCAGGTTCAAGAGCTCGGAGACCCGTGTCAACACAGAGGTACCTCTGGGGGTCGCTGTTCTGCGGGTCATACCAGCGGGTATCCATGGATCAGACCAAATATCAAGCGAACCTACCCGCCATACCACTCCCTCCTTAAGCAACTGTGCTCCCTGCAGAATACTTCTCCAAGTATATGAGATACCATCTCTTGCGCTGCACTGCAAAATGTTACAATTTGGGAAATATTTGGCCTTTAGGACTTGACTACAAAGAGAGTCCGGGTTTGTGAGGATTCTCCAAGCCTGTCGAGCGAGCATGGCTAGGTTGAAAAGATGGAGATCACGAAAACCCAGTCCCCCCTCCTTCTTTGATAAAGTCATCTTATCCCAGCTTAGCCAGAGTATTTTGTTCTCCTTGTCATTCTGGCTCCACCACCACCGTCCTATCATGGAGTTTTGCTCATCACAAAGCCCCTTCATCAGATCAAAACACGACATGGCATATGTTGGAATTGCTTGGGCAACCGCCTTGATTAGTACCTCCTTTCCTGTCTTTGATAATAGCTTTTCTTGCCACCCCTGTATCCGCCCCCAGATCTTCCTTTTAATATACCCAAAGGCTTTCTTGCGTGATTTTCCAATAGAGACAGGAAGCCCCAGGTATTTCTCATTTTTTTCTTCCTGTGAAATGCAGAGTTCAGTTCGAACTTGATTTTTGTCTGCTTGGCTTGTGTTTGGGCTGAACAGTACAGAGTCCCCCTGGATCAGCCATGAAGAGTGGGTTCTTTGTTTCCAATAAACGTGTTGTTGATCTAGCAACCTTTCCAATTTATACCGCAAACCGTGCTCCTTGTTTACTTGGTCTTGGCTGATCCTCTCCCTTCGACATCGCTCAAGATCAGTCTTGGCTGTTTTAATCCTCTTCTCTAGCTCACCCAGGACACTACAGTCCCACTCCCACAGCTCCATCAGCAAGTGTTTCTGAATTTCCATGAGGCTTGTATCCCCCGTCTCCAGTGCTTCACTCCAGGCTTCACCTACCCTAGCCGCACACTCCTCCTCCTCCTCCATCCACCTTGCTTCAAATTTTTTCATGATCTCCATTGGTTTGTTCCATTCCTTTTTCTCCCTCCCTCCCGTTTCCACAATGACAGGCCTATGGTCAGAATGTCTTGGATCACCATTCACAACTCGGACAAGGGGAAATTTTGCTCTCCATGAGCTATTCGCCACCGCCCTGTCTAGTCTTTCCTTCATGTAACTCTTCGCCCTATGGTGTTGGTTTCTCCACGTAAACACATCCCCAACAAACCCCAGGTCATGTAAGTCACATTCCACAAGAGCTTCACGAAAGCTTTCCATGCACCTTTCCGATCTTGGGGGGCCTCCCTCCTTTTCACAATTGAACAAGATTTCATTGAAATCACCACAGCACAGCCATGGCAGATTACTTCTATTCTTCAAAATTCTCAACAGCTTCCACGTTTTGTCCTTCTCCTCACTCCTTGATTCACCATAGATGCCGGTGAAACGCCATTCAAACCCGTCCTCCTCCTGCACAGTTGCTTCTATGTGGTACCGTGACATACTGTTCACCGTTAGTTCTATTCCCTTCCTCCAGAACAATGCCAAGCCACCACTCGCACCCACACTATCCTTGACGCACATATTTGGCATATTTAACCTCCACCGAAAAATCTCCAACCATACGCTATTATGTTTTGTTTCAGACAAAAACAGCACATCCGGGGGCCTCCCTCTTCTGGACATCCAGAAGACCACAAACTGCCGGGCCACTCCCCAATCCCCGGCAGTTCCAAACGATTATCCTCATTTGGGCTGGCGGGATTGACCAAGCAATCCCGCCTCATCATTGTTGTACAGCTCCTCCCCCTTTTACTTACTCTAACCCCCAAGCATTGCTTTTTCTTTCCCTCCACGCCCTCCTCACAAGCCTCTGGGGCTGGCCTCTTCTTGTACTCGTCTCCCATAGCAATATCGGACTTCCCTTTTCCTGCAGCAGTTCGGGGGCGCCGCTTAAAAGTCGCCTTCTTTAACACATTTGACAAGCCGACAGCCATCCCCCTACTGCCCCCCTCGAACTCCCCCTGCAACACCACCTTGTTTGTTTCTTTAGCTCTTTCGTCAGATTCCTTCACCCCCTCCACCTTCCCGTCCTCATTTCCATCAACCTCCATACAAGATTTGCCCTCAACTATCTCCCCCACGTTCACCTGGGTAGTAAAGTGATCCTCCTCCCTTCAACTCCACAATATCAGTGCTATGTTTACAAGTAAACTCTGGACTCACCTCCACCCCCCCCCAACAGGGTGTGCCTCCAACTCATTTGTTGATGCGTCTTTGGCACTACCCTCGGAGATTGGCAATGACTCCCTTCCCGCACTCTTTTCTGCTAGAGCTTGATCCTCAAACTCCAACCTCCTTTGCATACCGCTACTCTCCACATTTGCCTTTGTTTTTAGTGGGCTTTCGCCATCATCTTTTAGCTCCCCTTCGCTTGCACCAGAGATTTTCCGGGAGCCATCACTACTAGCATCCATCTTGGTCCCTCGATTCTTCCCCCAACTCGACTCTTTTCGGTTCTGTTGGCCCCCTCCTGAGCTTCCCCCTTCCTACCATCTCCCCCTGCCCTCCTCCTTCCTTGCTGGGTTCACACGCAGCCATTCCCCAAACTGTTTCCCCTCCTGTCGCCAAGCACCCTCGTCACAGGCCTTCTCCGCATGGCCTAAGAGTCCACACGAGTAGCAAAAGATTGGTAAGAACTCATACTTGAACCTACACCAAAAATCCCCCTCTCCTACCCCCTTCTCCATAGTGATACCCCGGACCAAAGACCTCCGGATGTCAATCAGAACCTTTATTCTGAGAAATTCCCCCACTGCAAGATCATCTTTATCCTTGTCCACATCCAATACTTTGCCCACCGAATTACCAATCCGACGACCCGTCTCAGCATTCATCAGCCCCAGCGGAAAATCGAACACACGGATCCATACCGGGATATGAATGAACTAAGTCCTTCAGCCTTTTAGTATCATCAAAATCCACCACCACCAGCAAGTCTCCCCCAAACTCCCATGGCCCTTCCAGGATCGCCCTGTGTTTACCTCCTGGCTGCAGAAAGGAGAAGAGGAAGAGATTGTTGCCCAACTCCTTGCAGCGGATACCCTTTTGGGGGCACCAGATCCTACCCACCGTCTGCACCATACCCTCTGCATACCCCGGCTTCGGTGAGAATAATTTCCCCACTGCCTGCGGTGTTTTCTCTGCCTCCATCACCTCCGACCGCCATGCTCCTCGTACCCCTTTCTTTTCCTGCTCCGACAGCTTCAATCCCCGAAGCAGCCCGTCGAGGTCAACCCCGGCGCTACCCTTTGCCTTGCTCATCTCCTCCCCGCCTCCAAACGCTGCAGCGACCACCCGCGAAAGGCCCCGCGCCTCGCCCTCAGGGGAGGGGCAAGACCCAGGCGGCTGAAGAGATGGATGGGAGAAGGAATTTGGTGGAGAAAAGTGGAAAAACCTGGAAACGAAACCCCCGATTTAGAATCTAGGGTTCGCACTATTCCTCTGAGCTGCCCCGAGCTCCTTGCGGGAGTCAAGGTTAACAAGTGAGGAGCCAGAACACAACCTTGGAGTTGGAGCATCCTCTGCGCAGAAAAGTTTGACGTCCCGTGGTGCTGTGTTCCCGGCAGGACATGAAGCTCGAACGGCTGGGGTTGTCTGCTGCAGTTCGCGCACATGCTGACCAACAGAGTATCTGACGCGTCGTAAGCACAGAGCAACGTTAGATGTTGTTGCTTGTGGCAAATCTTTTAACAGTTTCTCGTTGTTTCTGAAAAGAACGCAGAACTGCATTCAAATTCATCTCTGTTCACAGTAGCAAACTATCGATCGATATACAAGGCAACAACTGATGATGCTCTTTGCATGGCATGGTCGGTACATTGTTGCATGTTAAACAATTCAGTAGGCTACAAAAACACGTGAGGCAGGATGCTACATTACATATACTAGATAGGGTTCACGCGCTAAGCCCCGCGTGCGGGCAGTGCTGTTGCGTAGAAGTATTCAGAAAGCAAAATATATCTACGATAGTACAATTCGAAAGCATTCATTTGGTGAACCACCCTACATCACAAAGACAGTGAGCAATAAATGAATAGAAAGTAGAATAGATAAGAAATGTCCAGGCTGCACATGCTAGTTATCTTGAAAGAGTTCTGTCATTTCCATCCTAGCATCTCGCCTCTCCCTCAAAAGAACTGGTCATTCTCTACTGCATTAGGAATAGTTTTAGTTTTAGGCAAAACTTCTGTAGGATAGAATAAGTTTCAATACCTAACTAGCTCCAAAGCAAATAAAAGTGATGGAGCTTGTTCTGACACTACCCACCTTTTTTGTCTGTATGCTTTAATTTGTTAGTGCTCCTTCTATGGCAGAGAACAGAGTAAGATCTGCAACAAAGACGAAGAACATTGCATTTAAGTAGAAATTTACTTAAAACATATGCATCTTGCGGCAAATAATTCTTTAAAAGCCAGTGAAAAAGAGCGGAAGCATAGACCATTTGCTATCTCAAGCATGTAGCAGCAAGTATCATCAAAGTTTTTTTGTAACAAAACAGAAACGGATGAAAAGAGAGGATTGGATTTGGACCAGATGTCCCAGGCAGCTAATTGTATGACAATCCTAAATATCTCTGAGCTATGAAAAATGTAATAAGTATAATATATTCTCCACCCAATGTCATTACTTTGTACTATTTGCTTATAAGCTCCTATATATGTTTAAATAAATACTATCCTATTGACATTAGCGAAACTAACAGCATATGGTACATTGGAAATCAAAGACGTAGCATATCACAGTCAGCATTTTTCATGTATCGTCCAGTCAGGTAAGGTTATAGCAGTATCCACATCTAGAGGTGACACAGGAACAAAAAAATGGGAATTAACCATACGATGGTTTGATCTCACCAGCTTTATTGACGCTGGTAGATCCAATCATGATCAGTTGTACCAAAGGCAATCTCCACCAGCGATTTCAATATGTTGAAAGCAAGGAGGATATGTTAATAGCAAATCGATAAATCATAGGAACATAATTAAGTACACTACCTATTGCAAAATTAAGCCTTTGTTTTCCATGGTAAGGCCCACAATAGTAGACATTGTACTTCCACTGGCCACAGGAATACCTGTATAGCAAGTTTTAGCAATTTTTATTGGCATAGGAATACTATTATCTATTAAACTATCTTTTTTTTACAAAGATAACGTTCTATGGATCAGAAAAAATGGTACTACGCAAACAGTAAGGTTGATATGGTAACAGAGAAAGAAGGGACAAATGCTTAGATTTGTTTGCATACACACATGAACAGCCTACCATTTATGAAAACTTAGGCAACTGTACCAGTTTCATATGTTACTCCAAAAAAATTTTACCCCTATGACAAGAGAGAAAGGGGGGGAAATGCTCACCTTTGAGTGCAAGGTGGGTGAACCGAGAAGTAGCAAGATGGGGCAGGTTTTCCATAGATTCATATGTTGGCACATGGCTATAAGAACATGGAATATGAGTGGCTCATAGATAATTCTTGCATAGCACAGTGAAACATATAAAATATGCTGAAACAAATAATTAAGATTCAATATTTACAATCACATCTCACTAAAATAATTTTAATACCTAGCTGTAGATTTCTTCATAGTAAATTAGAAGACCTCCATGAAAAGAATATGAATGGTAATAAGATAATAATATATAGTAAGTTGAAGGTATCATGTTAGGATGTAAAAACAATAATAGAGTTTTCTTAATGGCTACCTCTCTATTTATAAAGCAGATAAAAGCAGCAACTTGTAGAAACTCACCTCTTATCCAAGTAGAAGTTCTTTTACATTCATATGTGGAAAAGATGCCATCTTTGTTCTACAATAAAATATGATTAGTTGTTAACCAGATGATTTTCACAGCTTAGAACAGTGCCAACAAAGACAGAAAAAATTGAAGTGTTGTGATATCCATGGTACAATATCAATTAACATTTCATACTAATTGCTAAAGGTTATTGACTGACTATCTAAAGGTGTGCAAACTATGTGCTTGGATTTTGATTCCATAGATTCATATGCTATTATGCTTTGATTTACAAAATTATTTGCATACATTTCATCCGATTGTCAGTAAACGAAGCGCAGCAATTACGCTGGAGCACATCTAGAAAACCATCTAATATATCTTTGTGCACTCATGCAGAATAGGCAGGCTAAAACAATCGGAGCAAAGAGAATCCAACGAATAGGCAGGCTAAAACTATCGGAGCAAAGAGAAATCCAACACGATGGGTAGTGTAATGCTGGAGAGTAAACAGAAACATGCTATCGGAATGGTGGCATCTGCATTTAGAAAAACAGAGATGAACATGACAGGAGTCAGGACAAGACGACAAGTAAAATGTGTAGTCAACAGGTAATGGATAGCTAACGTAGCCATACGGCGTCCTTCTCTTTTTCATACCCATTTTCACAGAAATTCTTAAATTCAGACATGCAAGCCATGATATAGCCCTGCTAGAGAAGTGGTAAGTAGGACCTATAGCTAACCGATTATAGGAATGGTATTATAATCTGGTCAATCAGGGCCAAAAAGGCCTTGCTTTCAATTGTTATTTGTCTACGACCTCACTTTCTCAAGTAAGTTATTTTCACTTGAAATTAGGAGGCTAGATGATGAGGATATAATAATCCTCTAATTATTATATCATCCTCTGAGTATACCCTTTATCAATAAGAGAGAGATTTCTCAGAACAGTCATAAGTCCTCATACGACCGTATGGTCGTAAGTTCTTCTACCACTGCATAGTCTTAAGTTCTTCTACGACCATACAGTTGTAAATTACGTTGTAATCACCTAGTGATCATGGGTCTTCCTATGACTAGTCTAACAACGTCCTACTACATCGCAAGGTCGTCTAACAAGGCGGTTAGAATATGCGTTTATTCTTAATAACCGCACACGATCTCTCTGACAACAACCGTCATATGGCGAACATGCCACTATGTCTCTCTGATAGTAACTTCTATCAGACGGTTATCATCCGAAACGTTGATGCGTCTTTTGGCACGGGACAACGGACACCGCTTCGTCGACTATATAAAAGTTGACGTCGGAGAGAAAGGGATGAAAAACACATTGGATTAGGAGATAGTGCTAGACATTTTACATTATTCTCAGTTGTAAAGATCATTCTGAGCAATAGCTACACAGGACGTAAGGTTATTATTCTTTTAAGAGAAAGCTCGAACCTGTATAAAAATCCCGTGTATCTACTCTGCATAATCATACACCGAGTCTTCTAGAGTTTTCTCGAATGCAAATAAATCAGACATAAGATCGATATTAAAACATAGATTTTAACTGTGAACTTATTTCTTTTGGAAAAGGTGGTTAAAAAATTTCTTCTCAATAAAACGCATTCCACACCCATTACGCAATCAGAATGATGTATTTTCCTATTTTGTTGATACCATCTTGAAGTAATGATAAGATAAGAGATCATACATGCCAAGACATACTCCAATCTAATAAGCGTTCATTTTAGCAAGATGATAGCATGAAACAATGATGCAACAATTAGAGAAAACTTTTCCTATCTTGACAAAATAATAGAAGCATGTGAAGTTATACAGAGAGATCAGGTAAATATTTTGACTCACTCTATGAGTAACAGCCCAAAAGGACATAAGGACTTACTCTGACAAACTGTTTTTCTTTAGTGCTCGTAATTTTTCATTGTAGCAAATATCACACTTGTTAAGAGACACCAGCAATTCAACTGAATCATTTGGGTTTGTTCCCTCTTTTGGAACAAAACCATGTGAAGGCAATAGCTCAACTCTGGATTTCTTTACGAAAGATATAAATACCTGAAGAGGATAAATAGAAATGGCAGGGGTTACAAGGTAATATATGCATTAAAAGGCCGCTGACCCCTGGACTTAACCCATACAGAAAATGATCAGGACCAAGGTTCCAAATACCGCTACCGGGATAAATCCCCCCCGGGGGGGGGGGGGGCGGTACCGATTACCGGCCAGTAACTGGAAAAAAACCGGTCGAATTTCACGCGTCAAAATTTGAATTTGAAATCGGTAACCGGAAAAACCGAAGAAAATCGCTAAAACCCGGTTTTTCAAATTTGAAATTGGAAATTCCTAACATATTCATGGCAAAAAGTATGAAATTAAGCACGGGAAATGCATGGATCCTCCTAATGCATCGTATTAGTGTTAAACAATGTAAATATCATTTGGGAAACTAACTTTTACATTCAAAATTTGAAAATTCCTAATACATTCATAGCAAAAAGTATGAAGTCAAGCACGGGAAGTGCATGCGTCTTCCTAATACATTATATTAGTGTTAAACAATGTAAATATCATTAGAGAAACTAATTTTTACATTCAAAAGTTTAAATTTGAATTAAATAAAAACCGGCGGTTTTTTTCTCCCGGTCGGCACCGGTAAAACCGGTTACCGGCCGGTATTTGGAACCCTGATCAGGACAAACCAAACAAATTCATTTAACTGCATTTCCAAATAACAAAAGGATGGCTAAAAAATGAAATTTTATTCCATGTAGCCCACCTTAAGTCAAGCATGTGATGTCTGTACAAATGAAAATGGATAAAATGAATGGAGTGCAGAGCTTTAGCGGACACAGACTAAAAAAGACTCAGATCTTAAAATACAAGTCTCCTGTTAGAGAACGAAACAGTAGATTTCAGCTAACCATATTACCAAGGTTAAGCTAAAATTCCCAATTCTGAAACAGCAAATGAATATGCTGAATGGACTTTTGAGAAGTTGCACTAGTACAAACGGTTACTTAGAGCAACTCCAGCAGTAGCCCTCAAAACAGGGCCCCTACTTTTCATTTGAGGGCTCCCCCTATTTTTGAGGGCCCAATTTTTTTGCTTCTACTCCAACAGCACCCCTCAAATCTAAGCCCTCAAATCCATCCAATACACACTGACATATGGGACCCACTACTGACAAATCCATTCGGAGAGGGAGGCCGGCGGCACGCTCGGGAGGGAGGCACGCGGGGAGGGAGGCATCGGCGACGGGCGACGGCGACGGCGACGGGCGGAGAGGGAGGCCGGCGGCGCGCTCGGGAGGGAGGCACGCGGGGAGGGAGGCCGGCGGCGCGCTCGGGAGGGAGGCACGCGGGGAGGGAGGCGCGCGGGGAGGGAGGCGACGGCGACGGGCGACGGGCGGAGGCGTCGGCGATGGGCGAGGCGACGGGCGTGGCGACGGGCGAGGCGGCGGAGAGCGGAGGCGGCGCGCACCTCACCTTGCGCGTCGCCAGCGGTCCACGCCTCCCCGAGCTCGGCGCCGGTTCTTCTCCTCCGCGGCGCGGCAGCAGCCTCCCGCCGGCGCCTCCCCGCGCTCGGCCACTCGGCGGCGCCTCCTGTGCATGCTGCCCCGAGGGCGCCTCATGGCGGCGGCGGCCTCGTCGGATCCGGGCTCGGCGTCGGCTACGGCGGCCAGATCCGGCCGGATCTACTCGGGGCGATGGCGACGGCGACTGCGCCTCCTCCTTCGGCTCGACCTCCGGGGACGGCAGGGGAGGGGGCGGCGGCGGGGGAAGGAGCAAGGAGGGAGGCGGGGAGTCGGGGACGGCGGGGTGGGAGGGAGGGAGACGGGCGGAGGCGGGGGAAGGAGCAAGGAGGGAGGCGGCGGAGAGCGGAGGCGGCGGAGAGTGGAGGCGACGGGCGAGGCGGGGGGCGAGCGGGGGGCGGAGGCGACGGGCCAGGCGGGGGGCGAGCGGGCGGGGGATTCGGCGGGGGGCGAGCGGGCGGCGGGCGGGGGAATCGACAGGGGGCGGGGAAATTTTGGGGGAGGCGGGGAATTTTGGGGTGGAGGCGGGGGAAGTTTCACGAGCGGGAAAAAAACAGGAAAATGAGGGGTGGAGGGGGAGCCCCTAGGAATGAGGGGTGGGAGGGGGATTTGAGGGGCTCCTCAAATTTGAGGGCTCTAGTAGGGGCCCTGCTGGAGTTGCATTTTTGCCTCAAGCCCTCAAATATGAGGGTTGAGGGCTCAAGTAGGGGCCCTGCTGGAGTTGCTCTTACATATTAAAAGTTACTAGTGGATAGTGCAACGACACACGAAGACTGTACAAGATTGAGAATGCTGTATCAAAAACCTCCCACCTTCTCACTTCAGCAACATTGCCAACAATAATCTTTGGGCTATACCAGTACAAAAGCGAGTAAGGCTGCCTTGGCAACGCCGCTATATAGCTGCTCCATTTCGACGAACACTCTAAGCTGGCTTCGCTTATAAGGTAGGTGGCAATAAGCGGCCAGTCCGGCACGGAGTTCCTCTTCATCACATCACCCATCTCAGGGCGGCTCCATTCCTATACTCGAGCACAATAAACCACTGTCACAGCACTGCATTACATAGCACATACTGCACACCTGAATACCATTACGGGGAGTGGTGTGTGAGGGAGAGAGGCTAGGTTCTTTTTTTTTACCGAGCCGGCGGATATGACCAGTGAGGGGGGCACGAAGAGGAGCTTCTCCCCCTTGCGGATGTTCTTGAGGGCAACGAGGCCGCGCTCGCCGACGTCCACCCGCTGGATTGCCAGCCTCTGATCGGGGAGGCCCGAGGCGGTGAGCCACAGCTCCAGCGACGCCGCGCTCTCCAGGGACTACCGCGCTCTCCAGGGACTAGATCTCGCAGCCCCACGGGACACCCGCCGCGGCGTCGCGCTGCGCCGGCGTGGACGCCGAAGCCGACGCCGCCGAGGCGCGGACGAGGGTGCGGAGGCGTACGCGGGAGGAGGAGGACGGAAATGGGCGGAGCCGGCGGGGTGCGTGCGGGGGCGGCCGGAATTGCGGGTGGAGAGGAGTGGTGGTGGCGGCGGCCATGGCGGAACCGCGAAAATGGCCGATGGTTGTGTGCGGGTGCGGGGGCTTATCCGCTGGGAGATTCAATTTTTTTCCACTATTAAGATTGATCAATTCACTCTGTCACTTACATATAGGGTCACCTGAGTCACTGACAATAGGCCCGGGTGGCAAATCTGTTGCCACTCGAGTCATAAGGGTGGCAAATAGTTAAATTTTCCCTTATCCGCTTGTTGTTTTGCGCAGTAGGTTAGCTCTGTTATTTTTCAACTTTTGATTTTGATTTTTAATATAGTAACTAGTTTTAAATATTTTTTAAAAATAAAATATACTAATTAAATGTAGTACATATTATACTGATTTCATTTATATCAGCAAAAACCACACGTGAGTTTCTATTACTCTATAATCTCTCGCACAAACAGTCTAAAAGACTTAAGTCACGGCCAAAAAACATAAATTTTAGGAAAAAAGAATAGATCTATGACTTTTACACGTGGTTTGTTACGCTAATAAACAGTATTCATCGAAAGAAATCAAAAATTAAAAGGTTGTTTAAAATACAAAAAAAGTTTCTAGTTTCCGCTTATTAGTTTAATAATGATAGAGAGAAACTAAAAACTAAAAAATTGTTTAAAAACAAAAAAGATTTTGGGCCTGTTTGGTTGGTGCCTAAACTTACCATACCTAAGCTTAGGCAATGTGTGGCTGCCACAGAATGTGTGGCTAACAAAATAGAAACCGCACTTGTGGCAAAGTTTGGCAAGAAACTGAGTCTATGACGTGTGGAGTCGGGTGCTAAGAAAGTGTGGCATACCACAGTTGCGTCAGTGAACCAAACAGCTACCTAAAAACTGTGGCACGCCTAACTTGTAGCTAGGCAACTTCTGGTCATGAACCAAACAGGCCCAAAGGCCTTCAGCTTTGCTCTGTGGCTTTACTGGGCTGGTCATTTGGGCCTCGTGGTTTTACCCCTCTCTCCTCATAAAAGAAGAACAAAACAGTAATCTAGTTGAGCGCGCTCACTCGCATGGGTCCCACGACCATAAAGTAATAAAACCCAACCCTCACCGACAAATGGGCCTACACATACGCCGACGGGCCCACCCTTTCCCCTCCCGCAAGAACATCTCGAACCGTAAATCCCCAGATGCTCGTCGTTTTCCCCAAACTCCCCAAGCAATTTCCCCTTCCACCACTCCTCCCTTTCCACCACGCGCTAAGCCGTCGGCGACTACTGCCCCACCGCCTCCTCCCCCTCCTCATGGCTGACCCCTCCCGCTCCTCCCCTACCGCCGCCGCCGGCGACGCCCTCCCCGCGGCGGCGGCCCCGGACGCAGCCCTCCTCCCCGCGGCGCCCGATCCGGACACGGAGTTCGGCTTCCAGCGGCCGGAGCTCGGGAAGGAGAAGCTGGCCGGGACGGTGCAGTTCCACGAGCGCCACGTGTTCCTCTGCTATAAGGGCCCCGATGTGTGGCCGTCCCACGTCGAGGCCGCCGAGTCCGACCGCCTCCCCCGCCTCCTCGCAGCCGCCATCAAGGCCCGCAAGCCCAACCTGAAGAAGAGTGTGAGCATCCGTCTCTTCCCTGCCTCCTCTTGTTCGGCTCAGAGATTAGCTGATTCGGTATTGGTGTGCTTGTGGTAGGGTTTTTAGTTTGATTGGTGGGGAGTGGGAACTTGTCAGGAACCGATAATGGAAATCCGAAATCGATGGCAAGGATCGGGTTTAATCCAGAAAACAATGAAGGAATCGGGTGAACTATGAGCTATGCTATGATATGGCGGCTAGCGTTTATGTATTAACTCGATGATTCCTCCAGGAGAGTCTTACAAGCCTTTTATACAGGCTGCGGAACTTCAACTCGGTTTAAGACAAAAGATAATGAACAGTGCTGACAAAACATACAGTTTAGCCACCATAATACTACTCAAAAGCATAACGACCATTGGATGGAAATCCGACGCTGGATCAGACTTTTCATGTTTTGGGTGGAACTTTGAACCATAGGTTGCATTGCATTTGGATTTTCCTCAAGAATTGTGTATCCAACTCCATTTCCAGTGCTAAAATTTGGTAGCTATTAATGCGTTATATGCTATATGGTTCTTCAACTCTTTGTAACAGTTTCATATGGTTATCTGTTTGTGTTCTAGTTCTTGTGGATCTTATTATATTTAGTTTAAATCCACACGCTGTACTAGTTTGAGGGGTTTGGTGATATGCCATATGTTCTTATATGATTCTATCTGTTGAAGCCCTATGTATATTTATTTATAATCTGAGTGGGATATATATTTTGGTTCAAAGCCAGGTTCTATTTGTTCCTGGTTAGATTGTTATTTTTTTCGTCATTTGATTATTGCATCCTTTGTTATCTTGTCTGCGTGCTAGAGTTTATTATGTACCTTTGAAATTGTACAGTGGTCTGGGCATCAATGTTTCTCTTTCCCCTTCGTGGGAGCTTACTTTTTTTGTGGTTATCCACATAGTGCAACATGGAGTTGAGGTCTTGGAACATTGATCATTTGATATACTGAGTTGATGTTAACAAGAAAGGCAAAAGTGTTTGGTTTGGGTGTGTTTTCATAAGATGCTGCCGAAATCCTTTTTTGTAGAGGTGCTTGATCATGATTTGTATGGTGCATTTGAGTGCAGAAGTTCTTTTGCTATTGTTGCTGTATGTGGATCTTGCTCCTTGCTTTGATATCTATATTGGATGGTAGGATTTAAGCAGCTGTACATAGCCCCAAGATAATCGTAACACTAGCAGTTAGCATCACCACATATAAAGATATTGGTACATATCAGTACATATCATGCAGTTCCAAAGTTATTGAAAAGTGTGCCAAAATGCTTTTGACTAGGCAGTGTATCGTCTTCTGGGGTATGGCATTGTTGAGCACTTGTACAACTTTTGGGGTGGTACTATTCAGTATTATGAAACTTTCTAAGCTACTTACTTGGCCTTACGTTATTTTCTTTTTCATAATTTTACTTTTAAAGAAACTTCAAGTTCAGTATTTGCTAATTGATATTTTTACGGTTTTGCTATTTTTAAGTTTCTTATTTTTTGTTAACTGTAAGCCGACTTTCTTGGCCATTGGAGTAGCTTTGAAATATGTGTCTGATTCTAATTTTGATCCAATGGTTCAGAAATGTGACCTTATAAATAGACATCCCCATATTTTATTGCTAATGAGTCGTTTATTCTACTTTTTCTCAGACCAAATTGACCATTTGTGAAGGAGAAGATGGTACCGAGTCATCTAATGGGGATGTGTTGATCTTTCCTGATATGATCAGATACAGGTAAACCTGCAAGCCTGCAAACAAATAAACATACAATTTTTCGCCTTTAGTTGTTATATAATAAAAACATAAGGCAGCTGGTTATCATTCTTCAATACATGATATAATGTTTGCAGAGGGCTGACCCACTTTGACGTTGACAACTTTGTTGAAGAAGTACTTGTGAAAGATACTGAATGGCTTCCTGGATCTCCTGAGGCTATAAGAGGTTCCTATGTTTTTGTGTGCTGCCATGGAAGCAGGGATAAAAGGTGTGGTGTTTGTGGACCTGCTTTGATTAAAAGGTTCAAGGAAGAGATAGATGGACAAGGCCTTGCTGGTCAGGTGGCTGTTAGTGCATGCTCACATGTGGGCGGTCATAAGTATGCAGGAAATGTCATCATTTTCAGTTCAGATGCCAAGGGAGAAGTGACTGGTCATTGGTGAGAACTAGGAACTGCAATAAAATTTACATTCTTATGCACCAATAAAACCAATGCCCTCCTGTAGAGCTCTCCATTTTAATTCCACTTTGTTAAAATCCAGTCATTGCTTACTATATTTGTAATTCTAGGTATGGTTATGTTGCTCCTGATGATGTGCCTGTGTTGCTGCATACACATATTGGACAAGGCGAGATCGTGGACCATCTATGGAGGTATGCTTCCTCCTTTAATTACTCCATGGGTTAATGTTGACTGAAGATGTTATTTAGTTTTACCCATCATTGGTATCCTAAGTTGTATAGTGCCATTGAGGATTGTCAACATTTTCAATTTTGCAGCCTTTTCTCTTTCTGCTGTATCTGGACATGTGGCATTCTTAAGAAAACATACATCATTGATTCTATGATTAATAGTTTAGTACTATTTCCAAATCTGAATGGTGTTCTAGTTTAATTGTGTCTACAGCTATTATTGTTAAACTTTTTTTCCAAATGATTAGATTAACTTCAAGTAGTGTTCATAATCTTTAAAACTATCTGTGCTTATTTTGTTAAGGGAAGATACTGGGATCAATGTCTTCATTCAATTTTTTCTTGAGCATTAGAGTGAAGTTAGCCAAGATTATGGACTACAAGCATGTATGGAGAATGGAGATGAACTATGTTGTAGGGTGGATTTTACTCCTTGCGACTTCATGTATCTTCATACAGGAATACTTCTGGAGAGGAAGATAGCTTTCTGTATCATTTCATCATCATTCATTCTGCCTTTTTCTAATTTGTTTTCCCCTGTGTTGATGTGAGTTTGTCCGAAATATGTATGGTTGAATTTTCACGCGTTGTGTTGGAGCACTTGTTTGTATGGGTTCATCTGCTCATGTGATGTCACATAAGGATATTGTGTTGTATTTGTTGCATTTGCAAATGTCCTTGTCAGTTTGTTTGCAATGACTTCAGAACTTGAAGAATGACTTTATGTGGTTAGTCTCGTTGTAACCAAACCAATAACAAAAGAATGTCATGTTTTTTTCCCAAGTATCGTACAAAGCACTGATATATCTTGTTCATGTTCAAGTGATCCCTTGCCATATGTTTGCTTCATAGCTGAATGGCCTACCTCTGTTTGAACTGTGGTTCTTATGCGTGCTATCCTATTATGCAGGGGTCAGTTGGGTTTGTCTGAAGAGCAGCAGAAGAAAGCTCTGGAGCTTAGGCACATGACGAATGGCGTGACTGAGGAGGAATCGAGTGCCAAAGAATCCCCAGAAGAAACTGAAACTGATGGTGCTGCTTGCAACCCTGCCGCTGCAGGTGGATGTTGCCAGGGCAATGGAGGCTTTACGTGTTGCCAAAGTGATTTGCCAAAGACAAAACAAGACAAGAGCGTTCCAGCTGAGCAGAACCAGAAGAGCTCGGAGAAGGAGTGTGACAAAGAAAGCGGTGCCGGCAGCAAGAAGGGGCACATGAAGATTTGCCCCATGCCCACCTGGTTTGAGACCTGGGAGAGGGCTGACACCTATGCCGCCCTTGCTGTTGTTACGGCTGCTGCGTCGGTGTTAGTCGCTTTCAGGGTCTACAAGAACATGAGTTGAGAGCCTCAAAAGGAATCCTCAAAACAAGCCTAGGTTTTGTGCACTAAGGACAGTCTCCGGCAGTAAAACAGTTTGTTTTGAGAATAATATACTACTTGTGCATAGTAATGCAAGGGTTAGAACTTTAATAGTAGCTGATCCGGAGAAGGTGACGAAAAGCTGTTGTGTATAATGTCCTCACGTGAAACTCCCCTACTAAGTCCGAAAATTTCCATGCCTTGGCTGTTTGTTTACCTTAGCAAGGCGATGGCCCTGGTGTTCTACGTGATGATATTATCGTTTATTTGGAATTGGGATGTTCTGGATCATGTGGATTTTAAAGAATTGTCATGCTGAGTGGAAAAACTGTGCATTTTCTTGTATTTGCATTTTGCGAGCACAAATTTCGGAGGCATGAAAAAAAACATCTGCACCTTGTATTCGCTATTAAGCAAATGGTGAAGTTGGATTTGTTGCTTGTTGCTGCTCCTGTTAATGGCGGTTTCGACAGATTTGGATTGCCTTTAACTGAAACGATTCGTTCTTCTACTTACTCTTTATTAATAGGGAATTCTTGTACTCTGGTGATTTTGATCACATTCTTTAGAGAAACTCTAGTGTAATTGCTTGACAATAATCTGCTTTTAGCCAAATTGTTCTCGCAGAAAGGCACGTGATGCGCTACTAAACATCTTGCAGTTGACTGCCAGCTTCGTCTACCATGTGCTCACCTTCCGGTCGTCACCACCAGCACACATGATTCTACTTCACTAATACCTGGTATGGCTCTACCGTTCTACGAAAACTCATTGCATGCCAACTGTTTGGACTGGCACGCTCTGCTAACTTGTTAGCTTTACCTGCCCTTCCTGGAGCTGTGGCCTATCTTGATCAATGATCAATCAATTTTGTCATAATGGGTAGCATTGGTTGCACTTCTCCTTTGGGTAGGTTTTTTTGGCAGCGGCTTACGGCTTATGTAGTTACGGTAGTGAATTTTTTTGCTATGGTCCTATTCTTTCCGACTTTTGATTTTTGCTACAATACCTAACTTTTAAACGGAATATTATTTCAAGACAGGATCTACAAGTTAATTATAGTACACATTAAACGTCTATCACCTGTACCGGCCAAAATCGCACGTGAGTCTCTCTTTTAGTAATCTCTGTGGTGATCAAGCATAATTCAAAAATTTCAGCCAAAAAACAAAAGCCACAACCAGAAAGAACAGGCCATATATCTTATGGCTATAGCTGATGGCTTTTGGCCCTAACACAAGTATTTGTGTGAACAAACTGAATGCCGATATACTGATAAACCACTTTATAAATGTTGTCTCGATAACCCGTTTCAAAAGACAACAGAAAAATTATTTCACTTGTTTCTTCGGAGGAAGCAATAAGATATAACACGTTTGTTTGAGTCCAGCAGAGATGCATAATTCACTCCAGGCCGCACTTAGCATATACCATGTGATAATTAATGGTCCTAGCACATGTGCGTGCTACCAGCCCAACGAAATTTGGAGCACCCCGTGGACATTGAGCTACACACACAATATTCCTTTTCTTCTTTCCTGATTTATTTTCTTCCACCTTCTCCTTTTATTCCTTAGACCCAAGACACTGTTCACCTTCCCAAAAATTACAACAGACAGCACGCAGCAGAGCTCGGCCATGGCTCTCTTTCTCCGCTCTCTAAACTCATTTTCGAAATCTTTTCCCGACACATCATGTTCCCAAGCTTCATCACCACTCATGCCAAATTAATTTGATTTTTGTACAGCGAGGAATCGAGTTTTTTCTAATCTAGACCGAAATCGCTTCTCATCATCGATTCATCGCCTCCGGTAAATTTTAGCCCATGCCATCATCCCTCTTAGATTTATCTCGTCGTGTTCTATGTGATGCTTACCCTTTTTACCCTAGAAACCTGTCACAAATTTTTACTTCTGATGCCTAGCCAAGATGCCTAGGGTATCTCGCATTCCCATCTATCTGGTGATGTTATATATATATCAAAATCCATATGTTCACTAGAAGAAATCGAAAAAATGACTAGAAGAAATCGAACTCCAAGTAACCATCAGAACCTCTCTGGGGTGCACCAGCGGACACATCAGTAGTCCGCGGTGTGGATGGAGGCACCTTGGATGGCCTTTCGATCTCCACAGGCTTTGGTACCTCTGGTGGGCTTGCGCACCGTATCAATGCCCAATTCACGCCCTCGAAGAACGGATGCTGCTTTATCTCCGTGGCGCCACGCTTGTAAGCTAACCGGTGCTGGGGCTCTTTCACAAGTAGACCCCTTATCAAATCTCTTGCTGAGAAGCTCACAACCGGGTACTCTGGAAAGCGCAATGGCTGGCCGATGACATTGAACAGTGTAGCCCGGTTGCCAGATCCCTTGAAAGGTGTCTTCCCAAACAGAAGCTCATACAAGAATATCCCAAAGGTCCACCAGTCAACAGCACTACCATGGCCCTCACCTTTGATGATCTCAGGGGCCAGGTACTCATGTGTCCCGACAAATGACATTGAGCGTGCATCACTAGGCTCTGCTATGAGCTCGGGCCACGGGCTGATCTGGGTGGCAACTTCAGGCTTTGGTTTACGATCTTTCTTGGATTTCGACAAGAAGAGGCGAGGGCCAAAGCAGGTAGTAGGGGCTGCACATGATGGCTGAACCATGCAGGACGGCTCGACACAAGCTGGCTGGACGCAGTAACCTTGATTGTTCTTCCTGAGAGCTTCTGCGTCGGCGTTGGATGACTTGATAAGTGTGGGACTCACCGCACAACGAAGGGAGAGGTCAAAGTCGGACAGCATGATGTGGCCATCCTCCCGAACGAGGACGTTTTCTGGCTTGAGATCACGGTATATGATCCCGAGCATGTGCAGGTATTCTAATGCAAGGAGGACTTCTGCTACATAGAACCTGCAATGTGAGGCCAATGCAACATTTCATTAGCTAAGCACCTCCAAATAGTGGAACAGGGCAGCGAGACATAAACTTTATCCAGTCAATCACTAATGATTTTGCAAGAAATAAGGAAGTTCAAGAAAAACTTTAATTCTATTAGGCAGTGAAATGTATTATGTGCAGAAGGTAAAAATGCAGATAAGACATACTTGACAGCTTGATCTGGAAAATATTTGCCAGGCTGCCTCTGCCGAAGGGTGTGCAGGTCTCCTCCTGGGCAGAACTCCATCACCAGGCATGAGAACTTATCAGTCTCGAAGTGACTGTACAATGTAGGAAGAAAGGGGTGATCCAGGCATTGCAGAATCTCTTTCTCGGTTTGAGCTCGGAGCAACTTCTTTCTGCTTGCTAGTGAAGCCTTGTCCATAACCTTCATTGCAAACCAGCTCTTAGTCCCGCTCAATTCAGAGAGATACACACTGCCAATGTCACCACAGCCTAGCCTCTTCAACAGCCTGAAATGGCTCAGCCCAAGGATACCATCTCTAACCCTGATCATCTGAATCGCCTCCCACCGTGAATCATTTGCCTTGTGAGGCTTCGTAGAGCTACTCATGCTGCTACACGAACTCTCATCACTGATATCACTGCTTGTGCTTGGCCAGCATCTGCTACTACCAATCTCAGATCGATCAGTCAACCTAGCACTTCCACTCACCTTCGCTGGACTACTACCTTCACATGTCTGAAATGATGTGGAGCTTCCATTCATACAGAGCTCCACAACTTTCTTTTCTTGATTTGCAAGACCTTCTGGGACCATTTCCTCACTCAATTCTGCCGGATGCTTGGTCGATGCAGCATCAACGGATTCCTTCTGGTGGTCGCTTGGTTTCTGATCCTTTGGCTCCAGTGTGTGATTCGGTTTGCTGAGGTTAGTTGGTTCTAGTAACACTCGAGGTGCTGAAGCACAGGAATTGTTCGGCTTGGGGATCTCCGAAGGGGAAGCGCTCTTCGAATACTGCTGTAGTTCTGGGACGCTTGGGATTTTTGGGAGGGTTTGAGCCATGGTCTTTGAAGCCATTGTTGTCATAGCTGAGTTTATCAGACAAGATAACCAAAGATTGCCGCAAGCTCTAGTCAGTCAGAAAAGCAATCTTGGCATACTGATGGACCATTGAATGGCAGGCTTCCATTCACAATCTGCAAAGAACAGAAAAAAGGGGTAAATTCAAAGATGCAACAGCTAATATCCCCAACATTAAATGATCGGAATTGGACTTGAGTAAAGATTCACCAAACAAACAAAAGAAATGAAGTGGCCAAACAACAAACTAAAATTATCTGTCATTTTAAAGTAAGTAAATCAAGAAATGGTTTTTGTCCCAAAAAAAAAAGATATCAAGAAATGATCTCCACACTCGGCTCCATCCACCTCCCACCAACACTTACCATAGGGTGCTCACGGTGCGCCACACTTAGATATTCATCTGCCTAACTACGAAAGATATGAGGTCGTCTCCTTCTATGACCTTAAAACCATCAATCCTGTCCAACCCCCCACTAAGTCCAATCATGCAACACTACAGATCTAGCGTCCCCTTTCGCAATAAACAAGTGTTTGATCAGATGAGAGCTCATCAAAGGTGCCATCTTTTCCACACAAACAGAGAAAGGTGCCCCCCATGACCCACCTCAAAATGGAGGTCTCTTCTTTCATGCAAACAGCATCGCTGTTAATTGAAGGCATAAGCAAATCACTGCCAGTTGATGCATTCATTTCAAGAAGCCACATGAACAAAAGCGGGGGCACATACTAAACTGTTTATCATTTCAGTGATACGGAAATGCTATTTTTTTCAGTGCAGAAGGGTGAGGAAAGCAAGAGTCAAGGGCTGCCAAAAGCAAGGGCTTTTATCATCTTTCTGCAAAATGCAGTAGAATGAAATCTTGCATTCTTTGTACAAAGATCAAACAAAGAGGAAAAATAATGCTAGAATCCAGGTAAGACAGATCTACAGGACCAAAGCAGAGTCTCACGAAAAGCAAATTGGGAACCAGGAAACAACCGGAGGAAAGATACTGCAAGAGAAATCTCACCAGACTGAGCTGAGCCCGATAGGCTGAATCTTTCTGCAAGAGAAATCTCTTCCAAGAATCAAACAAGCAAGAAGATGCCGAGGGGGATGGAGCACAGTTCCTACGACTTGTTGTGTCTGGGGTTGCAGAATGTGCAGCGATGGAGGTGAAGAGGGAAGGAAACAGAAGGTGCCGAGTATTAAAGGTCAGCCTCACCCCCTTCTCATTGGTTTCCCTTTTCTATTGTTTTGTTAATTTCAAATGCAATGATCTTGTCTAGGAGAAGTAATTTTGTTTCTGGGTCCCTGGAGGTGAAACCACTCATTTCTTTGTAATGACATGGCTGCCCTCAATCTTCTATTGTTAGCTCTCAATTATTAGCCGACCAGAATCATTACATTAGCTTTTGTTTCTTGAGCTTGATCATGTCAATTTCTACTAGCAAATTAATCAAGTTCTGTAACAAAATAACAAATACTAGTACTAGTACTAGTAGCTACCTGGGCTTATTCTTTCGGACTACGATTTATGATTTTTGGTTGTGGCTTATAGTTTTGGCTTATTCATATGAGAGACTATGGAGTAAAAAAAAATTTACATATGATTTTGATCGATATAAATAAAGTCGCTACAGTATGTATTATAATTAATTTATACGCTTTAACGTAAAAAATACTGTATTAAAAAGTTAATTATCGTAAAAATTAAAAATCAATTTTTAGAATTTAAAATAGAACCACACATCGTTATACAATTTTACCCTAGGGCTGGCAAAAAAGCTCGGGCTCGTGAGCCAGCTCGGGCTCGGCTCGGGCTCGTGAAGGCTTGGCTCGGCTCGTGGATGAAACGAGCCGAGCCGAGCCAGCAAAAAAGCTCGGGATCTAAACGAGCCGAGCGCGAGCCAGCTCGCGAGCCAGCTTGGCTCGGCCCAACTGCCCGATGGCCCAATGGGCAATGGCCCGCCCGACGCCCCCTCCCGCTCCCGGCCTCCCCCTGTCCCCCACTCGGCTCTCTCCTCTCTCTCTGACTCTCTCTCCCTCTCGGTCTCTCCCTCCACTCACGCAGTCACGCGCGGCGGCGCGGACGCGCCCCTTCCCTCTGACCCTCTCCCTATTTCCTTGCCCCGGCGGCCCGGCCGACGCCTCTCTTCGGTTCCTCCGCGCCGGCCTCTACTCCGGTCTCCGGCCTCCGCGCTCCCCTCGCGCCTTCGGTCCTAGCGATGCCACACTGCCCCGCCCCTCCAACACGCCTCCCGCTCGCGCCGCCGGTGAGCTGCGACCAGATCCGTGGCCTAGGGCCCGGATCTGGCGCCTCCTCCCTCGGATCCGAACTAGCCTCAGTTTGATTTGTTTGCCGATTTGTTTTTATTTTACTGGGCTTGCTCAAGACGTGCTAGGTATGGAGGTGCGTTGCCCCGGTGTGGTTACGGCCGGCTAGAAGCCGCTCGCACGCCGGGGGAGTGCGCGGTGGTTGCTAGCTGAGTGGTTGGCTGGTTGCGCCGGTGGTAGCACGCCGTCGCCTCCCTCTTCGGTGAGCCCCTGCCCCTTTACTCATCTTCTACTCCCTCTCTTCTACCTCCAGTGGTATTCTTTATGTTGGTTCATGGTTGCTAGAGCTATTACTGGTTACTACTAGTGATTTGTCATGTGTGGTAAACTAGGTTTGGTATTGAGATGAATACTAAGTTCATGTGTGCGTGGGGTTACCTTTGCCGGTGGGTTTTGGTTGCTTTGGCGAGGACGTCGACTCGTGCTCGGCGGTCGCCTTCCCTGTTGATGGTGAACCGGCTGGTCTGGGTGGTGGTCTCCTCCTCCTACGGCTTGCTGGCCTGTGGTTTTGCTCCTTGCCACCTTCTTGCTCCTGATTGACTCGTCCCGATGTTAGTCTGGTGGTCTCCTCCTCTTGCCATCGCTGTCGCCGTCGCCTTGATCCTGATCGGTTGGACTGAATGTTTTTGGCTCGCGAGCTGGCTCGAGCCGCATCACGAGCCGAGCCCACAAAAAAGCTTGATACCCTAACCGAGTCGAGCCGAGATTTTACCAAGCTTTCACGAGCCGGTTCGGCTCGTTGCCACCCCTACCTACTTGCCATATTTTTTATCTCGGTAAAATACTACGGAATTTTCCAGCATCAATGAATTGGACAAGACAAAACAGGCCTCCTCTCTCTCTCGAGTCACTTCAGTCCAGTGCAAGCCCCAACGCAACTTTCTTGCTTTTGGAGAAGGAATCAGTGCTAGAAAAAAAAATACCTGGGCCAATCACCGCATTATCTGCTTTGGAGTCTGGGTAAATTTGCATAAATAACAGAGGGTGGATGGCTGGAGAGGCTACTGGTTAAACAACTTGCATGTCATGCAAAATTTCAGAACTCATTTGAGTCATCGCTTGGCTGTAAATTAAGCCTATAAGCGCAAGTACAATAGTATAGCTAACTAGTGGCTATAACACTTGTTCATCTCATCTATAGCCTTCAAAAAAATAGTTCATACAATAAGGCAGCTATTACAATAACTATTTGGCCCCACGTGTAAGAGAGTGAAATGTATATTTTTACGTGCTATAGCTAGCTGTAATTTGGTAGCCAGCTTCCTTCTCTCTCTTCCTTTCTCTCTCTGCCACGTAAGATTTGGTTGATATTATATTTGCTATAGCCTGCTGACTAAGACTTATTGTACCTGCTATATGCATGTACACATCAGCATATATTCTATGTGGAGAAAAGAAAGTATGCAAAAAAAATCGAGCCAGCTCTTTCTTAAGCACTAGTCTATAACGCCAAACGAGGCAGCCTCTATAAATTCTGTGTGTGCATGTAAACATCAAATAGCTATCCTTATAGATAGTTGTTTAGAATGCTAGCTTTAGTGTGTACTATATAGATGATGTGGAAGTCTTATAGTTAGTTGCTAGCTATAACCATTGGAGATGCCCTTAAGCATCTCCAACAATATGAGCTAGTTACTAGCTCTAAAACAACTTCTCCAATAGTACTAACTTTTAGCATATAGCTCATAACATAAATAGTCTCACATGACACTCTCACATAATCTTGGAATGTGTGTATGAGACTAGCTATTGATCAAGAGATAGTTTTTCTCTCTCTTCTATTAAAATATGAAATAATATGTTTAGAGCTAGCTCATAAGTCACTATTGGAGATGCTCTAAGTTGAGACTCTCTCTCATTGATACGGCATATCATGAATTGTTTATGGCTTGTAATAACTAGCCACATAGCAACGTCACGCCAGGCACCGTGTGGACCGAAGTAAAAGAGGAAAAAATTCGCAGAAAAAAGAAAGCGAAGGGGTTTTTCGCAAAAAATCGTGGGCCTTTTCGCAATAAAAGGAGATCAGAGGGGTTTTTTCGTAAAAAACCGAGGGCCTTTTCGGAAGAAGTAAGGGCCTGTTCGTAATTACGGGAAACCTCGGGTCGCAACCCAGCAAAAAAATATATGCAGGGGCTTATTCAAAAAAATGCAGGGACCTTTTTGCGATAACAGAGGACCTATACGTAATTTTCCAAAAACTGAGGGAAAGTGCCTCGGCCGGCCGTACGCAGATTCCGCTGGACACGCGCCGGCCGGCCGAGGATTTGGGCGACGTGGACGCGCTGGGGGGGCGGAATCCCCCCGGAAATGTTATGGTTATGATGCCTTGATTTACACAGCGTATAGTACAATGAGGCACTTTGAATATACGATCGAATTTTATGCCGATCCTAACGGCTTGGAACGCGGCAGCCTTTGGCAGTACAGGCTGTACAGCTAAGGGGTGCGCATTTGGGCTTTTTTTGTGGCTTATGGCTGAAAAGCACTATAGCTGGCTAAAAAAACACTGTAGCTGACAGAAGCTTATTTAGCATAATTAAATTTAAAAAATAAAAATATTAAAAAAAATATGTTAGCCCATTACGTATATACAATCAAATACGAAAAAAAAGAACCAGCAAAAAAGCTCAACAAAAAGCCAAAAGTTCAGAAAAAGACGAAATTTATTAATAGTGAAAAATAAGCCGGAAGCTAGAAGCTGAAGCTCTTTTGATCACCAGAGTACACAAGCTTACAAGCTAAAAAAAATTTAGTATAGATTTATCAGTGTAGAACCGACGGCAATCAGATAAGGATAAATAATTCCAAAAAAAATTCTTGTAAGTGATTCAAATCTTCACCCAAGTGCTATGATAGTCACCAAATTTAGATCATACTAACTAGGTTATGCAAAGCAAAGTTAGAAACAAGAGCCAACAAAATCAATAGCCTCCTGCATATAGCTAGTCAAATCGTCATTGAGGGGCCGATCACACCGGCAGGCCGATCTGACCACAAGTCTGGGCCGGTCCAACCAGTCCACTATTCCTAGATCTTAAAATCTCTCGTAACAAAATGTCAAATCTCATGAACTTATTTTCCTTCTAAACACTTCTAAGTTTTGCATAAGGCTTGTTTAAGGCAATAGAAATCTAAACCAATCAAGAATAATAAGGTTCTTGGACTCGAGCTCACCAAATTAAACAGAATAGAATCTAGTTTATAAGAACACCAAAAACAATAAAACTGAAATTACTTTTTTCTCGTGAGGGCCTAAGGCATGAGATCTTTCATATCTATTCTCACATATTCTAGTAAGGTAATTTAAGCAAAAGATTAGGTTAGAACTTGTACGAACCCGAAATCACAAATCTAACTCAACAACAAGCAAAACCAAGTAAAAACGCAAACAAAAACATGATTGAGATAAAGTTCCGATCTATTTCAGTGGAGGATAAGGTTTACATAATCATGGATGATTACAAGACACAGCTAAAGTATCACTCTGTTCTCTCTCAATTTTTCTCTTTCACAACTGTGAAAGTGTAAGGTCGAGGTGATTGACTAGAGAGATGTGAATAGGCGCTTTTAAATTTTCTTTCATTAAAACCAAGTTTATATGCGAAAATATAAATCAGATCATTTTTGCACAATTAAGATCTAAATCAACTAGGTTCGTCTAAGTGCACCAACACTCTAAGGCCATGTTCGTATTTGTTTCTACTCCTGGCTTTTGTTTAGAAAAGCCAAAAGCCAATAAAAACACTCGGCTTCTCGAAATAGCTTCTCCACTCCTCTTGATCTCTCTTCGGGGATAAGATAGGTGGTCATAGGTGCATAACGCACCCCACTCCTCTCGCTCCCATCACGCACATGCATATCTCTCTCACTTTTTTTCATCGCTTGCCCCTTTTTCTAAAAGTTATTTCTTTTAGTCACTAATATTCATTTTCAGTCAAAAGCCATCAAATACGAACACTCACTAAGTCTATATCAAGATTTGCAATCCTAACGTGCAATTCAATTTTAGCAATGTAATTTACAAGAATATAAATTGAGTATACGAAAGCAAATCATTATTGACACATTTTTTCTACAGTAGTGTTTGGAGACTTGCCAGTCTTTCTTAGTCCATGTTGAGGTAAGTCTAAATGAATTGGACCGGCTCCACTAATTAAGCCAAGCGTCTCAATTCCACTAATATTAGCCCTTTTCCCCTCTGAGTAGATGAGCTCTAGCCTTCACAACACGTCAGGCTTTCTCAAAAGCTTCTTAGAGAAGATCACCTGGTACGACGCCTCCAAGCCCATCTAATAGTCGGCAACCTCTAAGAATAACAAGTCAAGCCCCTTATTTAACTCTCACCATATGTAATGAATATATAAACTCAAGTGAATACAAAATCTATCTCTAGATGCAACACATACAACTAGAGACATCTTTTTTGTTTACAAGGTGCAACACATACAAATTGAGTAGAGAGTTTTACACTAGCTTAAGATTTGTACATAAGCACTATATAGGTTCATCCGATATGATCTTTATGTATATTTGAGAGTCGTTATGTCCTACTAGAGACCGCTACTGACTTATGAACCGAAAGGGAGTTTTCGGTCCGTAACCAAATATACATGAACCTATAGGGTCACACACTTAATGGATCAAAATGATAAGGGACGGATGATAGACTCCGAGTTGGATACGATTTCTACTCATATTGTATACGGTTGGAGATTCTCCGAGTAAAATACGATCTCTACTCGTATTGAATAAAGATTCAGCCTGGGACTTTCTGAGTTAGATATGATATCTAATCGTATTGGATAAAAATTCAATTAGAGACTATATAAAGGGAGGTGCGGGGTTGAGGGAGGGATCCCTGAGACACATCCATTGAAACTCTAGCAGCCACCTCTCATAACTCCTGCCGTGCACACTAGTGCTAGCACACTGACGCACAACGTTCTATCCTTGGACATGTGGACCTCGGTAAAAGCGTTGTTGTGACTGCAGCGCTGATCGGAACGATTGCGGGGAGGAGTCGGTTGATCAAATGACAATCGATTACTTCCACTACACCAATGCACTCTTCATTGAACCGGCCGTTTCAACTCTATTTCTGCTGCACTACGTATCTAATTGTAATAATTTATGACCTCTTATTTGCATGACTTACGCGATAAAAAATGTCATTTTACGCTAGTGTAATTTACCCATATCCTAAGAATGGGATAATGGCGTGCGTTGCCGGAGTCCAGGCCTACAGAGAAGTGGCGTCGTGTCCATGTCGTCCGTTGTCGCCGTCCCTGTTCAGGTGCAGACAAGACCCTCACGATCAAGCTGAAATTAGTCATGATCTGTAATTATAGTTGCTACAGTAAAGGGGAAGTGTATTCATGTCGTGCTGTCGCGCTCCAACAGATCAATGCTCAAGGAGACGATAATCGCAGCAATCATTGCTAAAAAGAAGGATGGATAGCTAGATGCTGCGTAGACGTTTCTCGGTAGTTTCTCACTGTTTCTTTCAGACCATTTATAGTTCATATATAACCTGCTAATATGCCCGATCATGCTCCACGATCTGGAAGCACAACATGTCAAAGCTCCAGATTGTACTGCATCATCATGCTATTGCGAACGTTGTTTCTGATCTGCCCAGGTTCCTTTCCATAGCCATGCAGCTTTTGGAGACGCAATATCATTAGACATTAGCAGCAATGCTATGAAACTGGAAAGTACGGAATACTTGTTGAAACAGTTTTAACATAATCCAGTAAATGTTACAGCAATTCAATCGAATTGACACAACGAGCATCCGATGGTCGGACGTCCGGCACCTAGTAGTTTGCATCGTTTGGTCCAGTGAAACGAAGCATATGACATGCACTGCAAATTTTGGCCAGGCACTGGCTTTGCAAGAGAGAACAAAGAGAGTTGATGGAAGTAACAGCACTAAGCACGGTACGCTGCAGGAGCAAGCAAGGAGCGCAAAATGCTCACTGCCCGGCACGGCCGCAGCCCGCGTGCGCGCGCGCGCGCGCGACCTCTGCAACGCGCTCCTCCACCTCTACGCCTCGTCAGCCGACCATCCCCGCTCGCCCGCCTCCTGTTGGACGCCGCGCCGGCCAATGACGGCGCGTCTCCTATGACATCCTGCTCGCCGCGCTCGCCTCCGACGCCCTCGGGCTGTTCGGTGAATTGCTCGCCGATCCGATGGCTCTTGACCACTTGTGGCGTTGTGATCGCCAGGCGAGCGTCGTGACGGCCCAAAAAGGTGGAGATGCGCGGTGCAGGTGATTCTGCTGCAGATGCGAACGGTTTAATCTGTGCCGCACAACACGGATCGAGCGGCCCAGAATCGCGACTCTTATTCGCGATCCAAATCTAGGAGGTGGAAACGGATAACACCGAATAGTGTAAGGACCCTTCGTGAAAACGTGCCTCCTTAATGTTAGCCGCACATCCAAGCCATCGGTTTTACATAATCTATGCTGCACAGCTATGATCGGACATCTCACGGAGACCATGGTGGTGTGGTGCAGTGACATGTGGGGCGTAGTGCGCTCGGGGCCTAGTCGTCAGCTAATGCGACGATACAATGGCTCTTCCTCCTCCGCCGCCGTCGCCCGCGAGAGCTCCACCTCCGCTGCCTCCCGACCATGTCCTGGGTCCAGGCCCGTCTCTATAGTTACAGAGACCCTTGGGCGAGCGCAATACTATAGGCCCTATAGACTAACATAATAATTGATAAAACATGTATTATAGTACTAGTAAAATTAACTTGCAGCATGTATTTGGTTCATAAAAGACAATGTCAATATAACAATAGAAGAAAAACTAAGGAACAACAAAATAACTATTATGGTTACCTCAATTTAAGACCATAATGCTTCTTAAAAAAACTCCTTCGGGCATTTCTTGATGCAAAATCATTAAGCACAGTATCAAGATCAATGTTGTCCAACATTGTAAGTTGTAACACCTAAAATATGAAGGAAATTAAGTACGTAAATACATGGCCAAACAACACAGTAGCCGGCGTCTAGACTCGAGCGATGTCACGAACACGAACTCACGATGCGCGGAGCAAGAGCTGCGGAGCCGTCGGAGCGGACGGAGCTGCCGGCTGCGGAACGGCCGGATGCGCAGAGCCGCGGAAGGCGGACAGGCCGGCGTCGATCGGCCGGTGCGCGGTGGCCGCGAGCCCGCGATCGGCGCGACTCCAAGGGCGTCGGCGCCTGATAGTCGCCGCACTACGCGGGGATCGCGATTCGTCTTCCGCAGCACGACGTAGTCCCGTCTCCTGTGACTCTTCGTATCTCTTCGATCGATGGGCTGGAGCTATGGGCCTTCATCTGTTACCGCAAATGAACTATGAAGGAACACATATACAGGTCCATCCTATATTTGCTCATGGGCCCCCCTCTTGCTTGGGCCCTTGGCCGGCGCCCCTGCCGCCTAGCCCCAGCGACGGGCCTGCCTGGGTCCCTCGCGTCACGGCCGTTTTTCTGGTTGCTGATTTGCACGGCGAGATCGATAAGTAGGCGAGGAGGAATTTTTGGTACGAATAATCTGTTTTTTATTCGAAATTACAGAAATATATCTGCGAATTTTTTTTTACAAAAATAGGCTCAAGTTGCCTAATGAGAGGGCGATTGGAGCCTATCGCCCAACCAGGGGCCGACAGAGTCCCTGTCGCTCTCCTATTGGGCGACTGCATCCAGTCGCCCTCCCATTGGGCGACTTTCATGCAGTCGCCCAATGGTTGGGCGACTGCACTCAGGGGTCGACGAAAACCGTATGTACCGATCGTTTTATACACCGATGCAATATAAACAACTAGTCTGAAAAGATAAAATAGTAAAGTTCTATATGGCTTATATATACTCATTTGAAAGGTTTCGACGAGATCTACAACTTTTCAGTTGAAGAAAAATCCAAATTCCGAAGGGAAGACTAAGAAAAAGGGCAAAAACAAAAATCAAAAACTTATGACGCAGGTTTAGGTCCAAAGATAGCCGATTTTCGGAGTATTGGAGGGCGACTGGTGCAAGAGAGTCATTATTTTTGGATCGGGCTCGTCGTTAGCTTTCCAACGAGTACAAGAACATCGAAAATGGACACCGTATGCAGAAGTTATGCCCATTTTACTGAAGGTGTGTCGGAATTCGTTTCGGCCTCAATTGAAACTGCTATAACTTTTGATCCTGTGGCCGAAATTGCTCAAAATTGTTTCTGGAGGCTTTTGGATGTATGAAGAATAGCTCCACAAATTTTCAGTATTTTTGGCGAATGTTTGATGCACTTTCCAGATTTCGGCAAAGATAGACTCTTTCCTCTCTTTTTTCTCTCGGGAGCCTGAGTGCAGTCGCCCAACCATTGGGCGACTTTCATGCAGTCGCCCAATGGGAGGGCGACTGGATTAAAGTCGCCCAACGGTGGGGCAACTGCAATTAATCGCCCAACGGTTGTGAGATTTTTCAGTTGTCGCTGTTGGGTTGGGCGAAAGGCTCCAGTCGCCCAACTATTGGGCGACTGGAGCCTATTTTTGTAAAACAAAATTCCGCGGGTATATTTCTGTAATTTCGAATAAAAATGGATTATCCGTACAAAAAATTTTCCATATATGCACGGGTGGAACCAAGGCAACGGGCCGTTGTCGCAGGACACCAAGTCCAAAAAAAAGTTTAGTACGGATCAATACCTCTAATCTATGTGTGAATCGTTCAGCCTAAACTCAATGCACCCATTCCTCCTTTGAAGCTTAACGAAGAGAGCACTAGCAGTCCAAATTTTCAATAGCTAGTAGCAGTTCACGATGAGCCTTCGCTTCTCTCAACCCATAAGACAAGTACAGCAGGCTGAGGGCCTGTTTGGCAACGGCTGCGGCTTATGGCTTTTGGCTGAAATTTTTGAATTTTGACTGTTTACGGTACAGATTACGGAGAGAGAGAGATACTCACTTGCGATTTTGGCTGGTACAGATGTTGGGCTTTTAACGTGTACATCGTTTAACTTGTAGACCCCGTCTTAAGAAAATACTCCGTTTGAAAGTTAGGTACTGTAGCAAAAGCCAAAAGCCGCTGGCTTCGGAGGAAAAGAACAGGCCCTGAGGCAACCCAAGAGAGAGAGAGAGTGTGTGTGTGTACCACAACAATCCATGACGTCCATTTGATCGATCTCGAATCATGCCACCTCGCAGTAGCTCTCGATGCCTGTTCGTCTCTATGACTGCTAGGAGATGTGTATCACGTCCGTCACACAGCTGCACTCATCTAGGCAGCGACCAGTCATTGGAGAATGGAAGAAATCGACACCACCGATCAAACTCGTCTGCCATCTCACCAAGGCACTGCCTGGTCCTTGTTACCTCATGCCCTCGCTGGTCAGAGGAAGCTTAGGTCCACCCGATTGGTATGTACTCTACTCTAAATTTCTCTTAATTTTTTTAATTTGATTCCAAAATAAAGGCTAAATTTGCGAGTTAAGATTTCAATATGATGATTGTTGATTATTTTTTGGTCGAATTGTAGAGCTAAGGCTTAAGGTTTTATTTTTGATTTTTGGAAAACCAGTCTAGCTCATTGCAAATCAAAGGTAAAATTGTAGTATTTGACCATAATGTTAAAAAAAGTAAGCTATTGGACGTATTTTTCTATTATATTGTTATTGAAGTGTTGAACATATAAATATCTAATTAATTTTTTCAATTAATTGATGATGATTTTATGAATGATATACTTACTTGCTATATGAGAAACAATAATTGACCAAAATTACCAATTATGTTATGATTCAACGCTTTATAAAATTGAAAGAACGTAAATACTAAAAGGTATTACATTAACTTATATTTGATCGTTCTACTATTTTTTACTTGAAAATTTTAAGTTATTTTATTCTCTTTTAACAAGCTATTGAGGTCAGATGATGTATTTTACCAATGTTGATCAACTTTTATCTGTGATTTCTCCCTCGGTTCCTTCAGTACTGCAACTATCTAATATTATTATCAGTCTTTTTCATGTTGGTAAGTATTTCGGTCACTACTTCTTTATTATTATACACTGTCATCGGTTATGTTGAAATATTGATGCTAAAAATTGCCTGACATATTACTATTTAGCATAATATTGCTTAGAAATTATATGTATTATTATATGTATAGAAAAATGATGAATCCTGATCATTTTTATTCTAATTTCGCCGTTGCATATATGCATCATGCATGGGATGGATCTTTAAATTTGTTTCAAGGAGATCATCAGAGCAGTGGCGGATTCAGAGAATTTAACGAGCCTGGGCAAAGAATAGACCTTGACGCCTCGCTCCCGTCGTCGCGCATTTACTAGCCCGCATTCCTGTCATACTTGATGTGGTATAGGCCTTTGTACCGTGCAATGAGGTATGCATCTAATAGTTAACGCATTCTTCTATCGGCACACAATAATCTACACTGGTTCATGTCCTCTAATTTGTGAATTCCACGTCCTGTCAGCTTAACATTCATAGAATTTTTAATAAACAACAGAATAATGTTGATATTCTAGTCAGACACAAGCTGTAAAGGAGGGAATTGCAACTTCAACCAGATGATGTTTATCTTTAACTTATGTTTACCTGTAGTGCTTTTATTTTTAATATTCTATCAACTTGTTGAACAGAACTGACAGTGCATTGAAATTTGGATGGTTTTTCTTTTGTTACCTGGTAAGGCCTTGATCGATTTGTGGTTTCTGCATTCCTGACATTGAAATTCTATTTCTGTTATGAACCTGATTGGACTACTTTATGTGTGTTTGTTTGAGTGTAGCTCCACATTGGCTTCTGCATAATTGCTGCCATTGCTCCACCAATTGTATATCGTGGGAAGTCATTAACGTAAACTACCTTACGTCCTCCTTACCACAATACGCATTGATGAGCCCGGGCAGGGGCCCAGGGTCGCCGGGCCCTGGGTCCGCCCTTGCATCAGAGTAGTCCTTCAGTTGCGTGCTTCTCGGAGGGGCAAGGCAGCACAAGAACGTTAAGGTGAGCGAGGAGAAAAAATTCTATTGTGTAACCGTGACATAGAGTCTGTGTAACCCGCAAATGAGGAAGCAACACGTGGCATAAAATACTATAGCAGCACTGTAGACCGTACAAAAATATTTTTTTAAAACTGTTTCTGTACAATTCGGTACTGTAGCACCAATTTAAAATTTCGTACGGACTACAGTGCTGCTGCAGTACTTTATACCACGTGTCGCATTCTCATTTACCGGTTACAAACAAAGCTGTGTAACGGTTACACCGCCATATAATTTTTCGGCGAGGGGATCCGGCGCCTCGCCGTGTTCAACCCGGGAAAACGACAGGTACTACGACATCGTGCTATCCAACATCTACGCATACACCGGCACAGCGAGAACCTACAGGTGTGCGGCGATAAAAAATGATCTCGGAGATCAGCGGGAGGGAGGTCGTCGTCTGTGACAGTAGCCAGTTCCATCGCCTGCTCGTGTAGGCGGCTGCTTGCACGCTTGGACAATGGAAACTCCGTGTCTCCAGGGGCAGCACGCAAACAGATCAAGCATGTCAATAGGACGGCGTTGTGGTCATGCATATGACGGCGCAAAGCGACACAAATGACACTGTCAAATGCTCGAACAACGTAGTACAAAGATGCACAAGGCCCATCTGAGCAAACCCCATAAGACCATTGAACATGTCACAACAAAACTTCGGCCACACGGGACCATTCGAGCAACATATGGTGATATGGAGCCCAGTCTAACGGCCTCCCATAACACTCATCAGCAAGTTTTCTCAACGTACATGCTAGAAGACATTGCTGATAGAAACTAAGATGGCTAATCATACACTAAACCAAGATAGAAACAAATAATAATAATAATAATAATAATAATAAACTAAACAATCACTTCTCGAGTACAACAAAATTTCCCTTCACCACAACTTGTACCAAAATTGAGTGTATTGTCGTTCCTTTACCTTCTTCCTCGTATATAGCACATCAAATTCACCGAAACTGTAACAGACCTCCTTGGTCTTTATCTTTCATACCTTCCTCCTCTTCTCGGACTTCTTTTTTTCTTCCCTGTTAGTAAAACAACCCATATAAGAATAACAAAGAGAGCAAAAACAGACAGGAAGCCAAACAGAAAAGTATCTTACCAGTCCCGCCTCAGCTTGAATTGCCATTTCCTTTTCCGCTTCTTCCCTCCATCGGTAACCAGTTTCTTTTCTTTGATCCCTGAGGTACTCTTGGGACCAGTTTTTTTAATTTTATCAGGCACGGACTTCTTGCGGCTTGTCTGCTCTGTTTGTTCATTGTGCGTTTCTTTCTTATCTCCATTTATGTCAGCACTTTTAGGACCATTACTTTTCATCTCACCCTTCTTATGGTTCTTGAGCCGCTTAGCTGGTCTATTAGGTGCCAGTTTTTGGTCTCCAGCCCCTTTGCGGATGCTTGCCTGTTTATCGGTCTTCTTTCCATCTTTGTGATTTTTTGACTGAATGGGCTGTTCAAGTGGCTCATCTTCATCATCACTGCTAAGATCAGCCTTCTTAGCTCCTTCTTCAGGCACTTTAGATGACTCAGATGTCACTGGAATTGTATTGCTCAACTTTTTCAGCTGAATGAAATGAAATACCCCAATCAGATATTATGTCCTGATCAAGCATGGCAAACTGAAAGGCATTTGTGATGCAAGCAACGCTTTGTTTGCTTTGTGTTCATAACAGAATTAAGTTTTACTTTACACAATCAGCCCACATGATAAATTCAAGCATCCTAACCAATCCAGTAAGTATATGTCCTCATCAAACTATTTGCCAACAAAAGTTGGATATTTCACCCAGAAGGTTCCAATATTAAGTCACTGGATTAAATATCCTACCATCCTATGGAAGAGAAGCGGATTCGAGAAGTCAACATGCAAGCTTATGCGTCACAAAATCATTATCACTTGTCCTGGAAAATAACAAAATGTCATGTGTACCTTAGCAACGAAAAACCCATCCATGTTGTTGACATGAGGATAAAACCTCCTTGTTTTGTCTAAAGAAGTATGAAATCGATGCTCCCGGTACCGGATGAATCTGTACGATAAACAGAAAAAAGTAAGAGAGAAGGTAATAGATTCTTCATGCAGGGAGAAGATAGATTAACATAAGGTAATAGATTCTTAATGCAGGGAGAAGATAGATTAACATACCCTGGACGCCCAAAATCTAATCCACAAGGCACAATCTTTACGTCTCTCTTTTTAAGGGCGTAGTCGATAACTGCCTCATTCTGCAAGATTGGAGAGGGGTTCAGGAACTGAACTTGAATCATCATTGAACAAACATGACCAATCTACTTACCTCTGAAATCATCATTGAACAAGTTGAGTAAACAATGTAACCACCAGTTTTGGAGTTGGCATCAACCAAATCAATAGCGGCTAGCAGCAATTGCTGCAAAACAAGTCAATCAGTTACTAAGTGCATGCTAATATGCAAGGTGATTGATGCTCTTACTGAATATACTAAGCCAGGGTTCTAGAAACTTTTAATGAAAAAAACCATAAAGTTGAAAGGCCCAAATTATAATCAGAAATAACTTAGGAAATAAAGCTTACACAGATAGAACATAACAATTCTGGGGTTCATATATGTTATTTCCATGTACAAGAGACAGCACAATACTAACTGCTTCAAAATCACCTTTGAAAATGAAGTCAACACCATGGAGGCAAGTCCGTTTTGTCACAACTTACTGGGTTAAGGATCAAATTTGATGAATGTGAGTGGATTGCCGGGTTTTTTTTTTTTGCCAAAGAAAAAAAGGTTGCAGTTGGATGGATCGGTAGGAACATGTCAAACCATAAGCAGGATCGATTTACACAAAACTTACTGAGGACTATAAGAAACACACCTTTTGCACGAAAGCACAGTTCCTGATGTCTTCAATGTCCTTTGATGTTTTTATTTGTGGATCCTTCCAAATGGTCTGCAGAAAAAGGAATAATCTGTCAAGACTCGAATAACCAACAGAAAATATATTGGATCTAGAAGCTTATATGATTCAGATTATACTAACCCCGGTGCCTGTGCATGGCGCATCCAACAGCACTCTGTCAACCGAATTCATCCCTAGAACTTTGGGGAGCTGAAACAAATTGGATGTCATCATGAAACAGTATTTGCATTGAGCAGAAGCACCATACACCTAACTGAAGCAACTAAAAAATTACCAGGATTCCAAATTCAATTTTATCCATGATTGAAATGGAACAAAAAAGTATTAGCTATGGTGCCTATATAAACAGAGGTTCACGTAAAATCGCCTCTTCAATTTCAGTTAATATTTTCTACAAACCATTATATTATCTTCGTTGCATTATCCTTCACAAAAACCAGCAAATTATGTGTTATGAACCTTAGTTCTTAGTTCATAGGGGGGTAAACACTGCCAAGAGGATGGTTGGACAGATAGAGGAAGAGGGAGAGACTATGGATGAGAATGACTTTGTTATTTCTTGCTTACTTCCAATAGCATGCGACAGGCCCTTTATATAGATGGGCTCCCCCTAATAGATATAATCTAATCTCAATCATACCTCTAACAAATATAGAAACTAATATCATATCCCTAATCATGTCTCTAACAAATGGAACCTAATCCCTAATTCAAATAAAAACTAATCTCTACTTCCTAATAATAAACCAGCTGGGCCCAGGGGGCTACGCCCATAACATTACACCCCTCTCGGACATGCAGCTCGTCCTTGAGCTGCTAGACGGTGGCCATGATTGCAATACCACATCGACGAAGTGTAGCGCTTTCGGCTAAACGTTGCCTGCAATTTTTTTCTTGTTCTTTTCTCTTTTTTTCTTAAACAAAGCCGCTGTTGGTTACAAAACCGACTGACTGGATCGGCCAAGACTTGACGAAGAAAAAGACCTACGACTCTGGTGACTTCAGTGGCAGTGGCTCTGACGACTTGTTGGTTGGAGCGATGACCCCGCAAGCGGCAGGGGTCTGCTTCGGGGTCAAGCGGAGCCGCACGGTCTTGAGCAGTAGCGGTGATAATAGGCAGAGAGCCCCACGGCGGCTATGGCAAGCAAGGTTGTCACGGCGCTCCGGCAAGTCGCGGCGAGGCCGAGGCGCCTGGACGCCTAGTCGACTAGGCGCCCGCCATGGCAACAGTTAGACGATAGTAGTTAGACGACAAATAATAGCTTATATGACTAAAAATTAAATAACTATGCAACATAATAACACAAATTATCCAAATAATCATGTCTCGGGAGGTCTAAATTACAAGAAATCCATTGAAAGAGAGATATGTTTGTAATTTTTAAAAATGTTGAGGACTTAATCGCAAAAAGACACTTCTTAGCCAGGCCCCCATCTCCTCTATCTCTCTCCCGAGCCCCGATTCTTCTTAACCAGGCCCCCGATTCCTCTCTCTCCCGACGCCTCCTCTCCCGACTCCTCTCCTCCTCCCCTCTCCCGACGCCTCCTCTCCTCCTTCGCCGCCACCCCTCGTCGCCTCCCCTCCCCGCCACCTCCTCCCCGCCCGGCGCCTCCCCTCCCCGGCGCCTCCTCCCCCCGCCCGGCGCCTCCCCCCGTCGCCTCCCTTCCCCGGTGCCTCCCCCGTCGCCTCCACACCAAGAGCCACTAGATCGGCCAGATCCGGAGACGACCGATGCGGCTGGGGGTGAGGTGCGGCTCGGGAAGAGGACGGAGGAGGCTGCGGCTCCAGATCTGACCGATGCGGGTTGGGAAGAGGCGGTGCAGCTTTAGATCCAGCCGGCGGTGGCTTCGGATGGAGGAGCGACGGGACTCGAGGCCGCGAGCGCGGCGGCTGCTGCTGTGTGAGACCTCAGCGTCGAGCTCCTAACTCGGTAAGTTGGACGATGGACCATGGCGTCGGGCTCTGGGCGACTGGACGCCTAGTCGTCGCCTTGGCGACGACTAGGCGACGCCGTAACAACCTTGATGGCAAGCGTAGAGCACCAACGGCGACCGGATTGGGAGCAGATCGGGTGTGAGTAAGGCAGAGGGCCCTAGCTAGGGAAGGCGCTGCAACGCCAGCGGCGGCAACGGGGCTAGGCATCGGCTCATCTGCGGCGGAGACAACGGAGATGGCCACGACGGCCAGGACGGCGAGGGCGGTGAGGAAGTCAACGAGGCGGGTGAGTGGGCGGTTGAGGCAGCAGGGGAGGATCTGCATGAGCTCGGTGTAGTAGACACCGGCGGCATAGAAGTTGCTAATAGCCTTCTCAAACTCGAGGCCAGCGAGGAAAAGGTCGTCGTGGTGGAGGCGAGAGCCGAAGAGGTCGTTGACGACCTTGGCGGAGACGGCGGTGGAGGCAACGAGGGCCGCGACTAGGGACGCCACCGCGACGCCGGCAACGAAGCTGGGTGTCAGCGCATCCTCTCGTGGCCGGATCTGGCGACGGGTTCCAGGGCGAGGGCTCGCGAGCGCGCGGCTGGGGTTGTGGGGAGCCCGCTCCCCATCTTATCCGGCAGCACAACGCCGGTGTTGATGACAATGGCGAAGGCGTTGCAGATCACCGTGGTGACACCGTCACCACAGTCAGGGGAATTCCCCGTGGTAGCGTCTTGGGTGGTTGGGGCGGTGGGACGCGATTGCTCACACGATGCCAACACTGAGCTAGCTACTTGTGCCTTCTCCTTTGCTGCCAACATCTTCAGCACCGTGCTGTCTAAGTCCTTGAGTCTAGCGATGATTTCGTCATAGCTAGCAATGATCTTTTCACCTGTTAACTCAGCAGCAGAAGCCATGGTGTTGGCTCTGATACCAAATTGCTATGAAACTTAGTTCATAGGGGGTGAACACTGCCGAGAGCATGGCCGGGTGGCATCAGCGTAGAGGAAGAGGGAGAGACTATAGGTAAGAATGACTTTGTTATTTCTTGCTTGCTTCTAATAGCATGCAGCAAGCCCTTTATATAGATGGACTCCTCCTAAGAGATAGAATATAATCTCAATCATATCTCTAACAAATATAGAAACTAATATCATCTCCCTAATCATGTCTCTAACAAATGAAACCTAATCCCTAACTCAAATAGAAACTAATCTCTACTTCCTAATAATGAACCAGCTAGAACTAGGGGGCTACACCCATGACATTATGATACTAACTTGTTGCATAAAATCAGTTGACTGCTCTTTGGCATATCAGATGTTCTATAAAAGGTTTTAAGCACCACGTAACAGTAGCTGTACTGTCTGCTCACCTCTTTACCGTCGTAGTTACAAACTATGGTATTTGTGACACCCATACGATGTATGTTGCCCAACAGTCCATGCAACCTTTTCTCATTGAACTCATTTGCATAGATTATTCCTGTGTACGACAGATGAAGAAAAGAGGGTATTTGTATTTCATTTGACAGGCAACTGGATAGCAATTAAAGATAACCAAATTACTCTGAAGGAAATCGCACTCTGAAGGAAATCGCACATGGTAGTCAAAACAGGCATAATGCACTAACCAGTATTCTTCATAAGAGCTCCAATGTATGTAGTCTTGCCACCTGGGGCAGCCCTGGAATAAAGAAAATGATCAGTTTCCAACTTGGAAATGAGGACGCAACTTCTACCACAGGTTCCACATGAAGAATTGAATTAAAGATTAACATCAAATCTAGGAGCAAACATGTAAATATTAGGATAGCATGAGAAGGCTTACATACAAGAAAACACAGTTATCTTAATTTTGAAGTCATGTGATAAATGAACTATTGCAAAAAGAGTACGAGAGAAAAGGGAAAACATCTTACGCCATATCAACAATTCGCTCCTTCTCCTGAGGAGCAAGAGCCATCACTGGTAAGAAAGAACTTGCACCTTGTTTCTGTAATCACAATTTTTGAAGTAATGCAAATGTTAATGGAAGGAGAGTAAATGAAACAAATCTTAAGTTATTAACAAAATGATATGGGAGAGAAAGAAGATACCATGTAATGCCCAGCCATATATTCAACTGTGGCGCCAGAAGAAATAGTGGAGTCATATACAACTAATCCTACCTGCCATTTTTGACAACGGGAGAGTTGCTTTAATATTATTTACTTATTACTTGTGTAAAGGAAATAGATAGAATCAAAGCATACCTTTGACCACTTCCCTATCGGATCCAGATTAAACCCTCTTGGTATAAGAGCAGCGGCAAGATCCCTCCTCCGCGTCTGCAAACATCACAAACAAATCAGATGAGACAGACAAACTTAATGAAGCAGATATGAATCTGAAGCAAGACATGAAGAACCATGAACTCTGCGGTACCATACATATCTATCAAGAGATTGACTCAAATATAGTATACCTTTAGTGTGTTCGTCCGCAGGCACTCAGGTGGTCTTTTCTCAAACGATTCCAGTAGCTCAACAAACTCGACAGCTGGGAACATCTGCCCAATTATAACACAAATGTTAACTAGAACAGCAGCTAAATCTGATAAATTTTTGAATCAGCATGCCAGACAGACAATTTGCAATTACTACTCTCAGGCAGTTGGATCAATACACAACTCAACTGGAAGAAATTGTGCACCAAAGATATCAAACAATCGCTACATATGATAGGCAGCTCACCTCAATAAATGCTTCAACGAGAAAATCATTGTATCCATAGTATGCCATCACATCAGCCTTGAGCTGATTGACATAATCTTTTCGTGGGACATCTGTTTGCCTCAGCTTGCTAAAGTTTGTGAGTACCCGGACAACTAGACAGGAAAAACCAATATATAGAAACAGTCAGAAAGCTCTACAGATTGCAGTCATCAGAAAGCTCTACAGATTGCAGTCCATCAACAATCCAGAATATCAAAGCGATCTGCTCTAAGAAAAAAAATAAACAGTAGAATTTTGCATAACATCTCTACGCACTGCTTTTATTACACGCAGGTTGCCACAGTTGACAGTTGCAACAATTGACTTTGCCATCAGAGATTACACAAGCAACAAAAAATGCACTTGTTTACACAAGCAACTATTAGCTTTGTCCCAAAACCCTTCAGTTTTCTCTCTCTTTTTGAAGGAAGTCATGAACTTAGATAAATACAAAAGTTATTAGATGAACGCACTTTCTGATATCCTCCTTTTAAGATTTGGCAGGTTAGGTGGTCTAAGTGCCTCTTCCTCCAGCTCCTGCAGAGTTTAAACCATGATATAAGTGCACGTAACCTAGAAAACTTCAATAGGCAATCTGAACGGAGAAAAATTGACAATGCAAGGCAGAAAAGCAACCTCCTTCGTGGGCAATCGGAATTCATCAGATTCTGATCTTATGTTGAGTTTAAGTTCCTCCTCTGCCTCTTCTTCCGCCTTCTCCTTGTCTTGATCGATTGCTCGTGACTTCGCCTCAAGGTCATCAGACTCATCCGACTCCACTCCCGAATCGTCTACGTCTAATAAACCCAACATAGTTCATCAGTAGCAATTCCCAAGATACAAAATCAAGCATTACATTCCCATACCAGTGCATTGTACTTGCTCACATAGTCACATGTATGCTACAGTAGAATGACTTGATGGGAAAAATTGAAACTGCTTAAGCTAATTCAATTCAATAGTGCACATATAATCGTCAAGTAATCTGAGCGTTACCACTTTCATCGTCACTACCGGCGAGGAAGTCGTCAGCGAGGGGGTCGTCATCGCCGTCCTGCTCCTCGTCTTCGTCCTCTTCCTCGTCATCGTCGTCGTCCTCCTCTTCCTCCTCGTCGCCGCTGCTGTCGCTCCCCTCCAAGGAGGCGTCCGAGAGCTCCTCGGCGTCGGAGTCAGAAGGGACGTCAATGTCGGACTCCTCCTTGAGCTGCTGCTGCTGCTGCTCCGGCTCGGAGTCGTCGGAGGAAGACTCGAGGAGCTTCTGCTTCTTGGGCGCCTTCTTCGCGGCCTTCGGGGAGGCCTTCTCCGCCGCGGGCGGCGGCGGCTGCCTACGCTGCGTGGCCTTCTTTGCCATGGGAGACCGTCGCCACCTGGGGAAGGGTGGCTGCCGAACGGGAAGAGCGGAGAAAGAACCCTAAAACCCTAGCCGCGAGCGGGGCCGTCCGTTTTAACACTGGGCCTGGGGGAGAACGACCTGCCGTGCCGATTGGGCTTTCGATGGGCCACGCCTGTGATTTCACAGAAAATGGCAGGTTTTGCTAGCTTTTTTAACCTTTTTCCGGATAGGATAGCGCGCGCCCGCTTGGTCCGACTTAAAGGCCTGTTTTTCATCTTCTAAAAATTACTTTTTGATTTTTCTACAGTAACTAATTTTTGAATAAAATATCTTTTTAAGATACAATCTACTAATTAATTATAGTACATACTACGCTAACTTCATTTATATTGGCAAAAATCGCACGTGAGTTTCTACTAATCTATAATTTTTCGTATTAATAACCTAAAACCCAAAAGCCGTAACTAAATCATAAGTTTCAGCTAAAAAAAATACGCCCCTTAACCGCGGCGGCCACCCACGCAAGGCGGAGAGTTTAGAGGCCCAAGATGGGGATTTCGACTGGTGTTGCCCGTGCCGTGATGGGCTGCGCGCGGAATTGAGGTGGGGATCGTGGGGCTTTGCGTTGCAGTGGGTAAGGTGAGTGGAAGGTGGCAGTGGAGCGCAGCCGAGGGGTCCGAGGCGAGGGATGGTAATCGGGCGCGGCGGGTACGGGTAATGCTCACACATATCCATACCCGCGACCCTGATTTACACCCACGGGTATACCCGCGAAGGACGACGGGTGAAAAACCTCGCCCATACCTGTCGCCCGTGGGCATACCCGTTTATCCGTGAACTGAGAATCACCATTTGAGAGTTGAACTAATGATAAGTACATGTAAGCAACAATTGTTGTTAAGAAATATAATAGCTATCAAAAAATTTATAACAATCAATAGCAATTAGAAATATGGAAAAGTTTATACAATCAATAGTAATTAGAGATATTGCTATAACTACGCCACCTGTCAATCTATATCGTGGGTAAACGGGCGGAGCGGGTACGGATAGAGCTTACCCATACCCGTGCCCGTTTACCCGACGGGTAGAGTGTTCCCACCATTTCTATACCCGTGGATAAAGAAAATATCTCATATCCAGCTCCATTAAAATATTTATCTACAGATATACAAGTAAACGGGTATAATTGCTATCCCTATCCGGGGGCACCGCACGCGAGCGGAAGAGAGGCTCAGACCGGCGTCTGTGCCGTCGTGCCGGGGAGAACGGGAGAAGGAAACGTAGCGCGGTTGTTTGCTCATGTCTTTTCTCTGCCGCGCACATGGGCCGACGCGGAAGTTCGCATGACTGACGGCTGCGGGGAGATCAGCCACGGGGGGTTGAGCCTCCTGCTGGACCAATGGCGGCCTTCTCCTGACACCATCAGACGGCTCCCGCTTATCCTGGTGCTTCGGCCGTGGATAGACACTGTTTTCGGGGTAATTCTGCCTTGGTGTCACACTGTCACAGTCAAGGGGACTAGGGGGAGAGATGTCTCCCTATTTTTCCTTCTAAGCTACACGAGGACTCAAACCCGGGTCGGCTAGGTTGCAACCTTTGTGCCCTAGCCAGGCTTCCAGGGGGAGTTTCTCGCACTGCCACAGTCTCATGTGCGTGGTTCATGTCACGAACCAGGTGTCGTCAACCTGTACATGATCGAGGCAGACGCGAATTGGGCTCGCTCTTAACTTCTAAGATCATCGGAGGCCACTCGAATCACACGTTCACGAGGAATGGCTACCTCTGCTAGTGTTAGCAGTTAGACGGAGTGCCATTCTCACGGAGGCACACACGTTGCAATCGACACTGTAGACGATGATTCGTAGAACTATAACAACTGTAAAATCATAAGTGTTTCTATGTACAACGAGTTCAGTCGATGACAGATTACAACCGACCAAAGTCACCTCAAGCAAAGCTAGTTCATAGGCTACCAATCATGCATTCACTGGCTTCTCCGCTGGGATCTTTCGCGTGAGTTAATCAGGAGGACGACTACTTCTCAACTTATACAGAATCCTCGTGCTCTGAATCTGGATTCTCCCCTTCTGCAGTAACTTTTGGCTTCCCCAAAAAGGAATTCTGTCTTGAAGGCGGTTTTTTGCCGCTGGTGGCGGACTCCTTCAGCCCCAGGTAAGTGTAGAAAGACATGCCACCGAGAGCAACAACAGCTCCACAGATGCTGGTGATTCCAGGATCCGCGCTGAAGATCAGATAACCGGAGACCATGATGACGATGGTCTTGAATTGGCCCAGCACAACGTGGGACACAGCGGAGGTCGCACTGCGACGAGCAAGATGGAATTAGTAAGCCAGGATACAGGCCCCAACTGCTTTTACCAAGATGGCAATATTTATGAAGTCATGGCAGATAAGAGTACGGCCAATTATTTTTTTCAGTATGTTTCTTATCTCCCAACGCAGATGATTGCAGATTTCACCCTTCGGTTGTGAATTTGTGTCGCCGTACTGTTTTCATGAAGCTGCCAACGTGTAATGGACTAGACTTCTTGATAGCTGATGTTACTATAGTTTGATAGTTTTTGTTTCAAAAAAGAACGATATTTTGTAAGTTACTTTCTAGAAAGAATGGCATGTTTCAACATAACTACCAGAAAGAAAAGTTCAATGTAAATTAGCATACCAGCTACAATCAAGGGTAGCTTCTTTTTCGGTTGAAGTGTGAGTGAAGAAAATAAATTGGCAGTTTACAGATCTTATTCAAGTCTTTTTCATCAGCCACTCTCCAACAAGATGCCAAAACTAGTAGCTAGGTTACTTCAATTGTAATCGTCTCCATATCCGATGTGCCAATATTAATTAGTCTATGCAGTGCGCATGCAACCATGAATATTGCGCATAAGCAAATTCTTTTACCGGGTAGTAGACTCGTTGCAAGATAAATTTTACATGTCTTATCGCAAATCTTGGATAGAGAAATGGCCATTTTGAATGAAATAAGGAAGTACAATCATTTAAAAACAGATTATATCTCACCCAAGTGCCAAAGCGCCAGACCACTGGAGAAGGAAACCAAACAAAGCAGAAATTATAATAGCACAGTTGTTTCTGAAATTCCAATTGAACAACAGCAAACCCGGGGGATCCAGCAAAGGCATCAATGCCAATAAGAAAAATATAGTAATGGGAGTTGTCTTCCACATCAATCTGTTCGAATAATCTGTGTTAGGGGAAGAACAACGGAACACAGGCTTATGCGGAAGGGAAAGCAGAACTTAGAACTTACGCAAGAGCAGTCCAATTTCCACTCTGTTGCAAATTTGACCACAGGATTTTGTTTACTGCACTAGGGACAATCCAAGCCAATGCTACACAAGCACCAAAAAAGTTGAAATCTAAATCGGTAACAGTGGCTACAGCCACTCCAAATGACACAACTGCCAGCGTGATAACCTGTAAAGTTAAAGTAAAATTTCAAAAAACGAAATAAAACTGACAGAATAATAGGTTTCCACTCCCGAAAGCGAAAACATGCACACAGATTGATGAGTGGCATTCTGGTAGAGGGAGAACAAAGCATGCATTCTACAATTTATTTTAGTTTCCTCGGTTGTGCTTAATGATCGGAGGGTTGAATTAACTCTGAAGCAATGTGATAACAGTTGGGTCAAAAGTACAGAACAACATGCGAAGCACATTATACGAGAGCAAACCTACCTTCTGAAAGGAAACCTTCTTCTGGAAAAGCATAAATTCTGCTACAACAATTGTTGGAGTTACAGCAATCTTAGCCATTTGATAGAAACCTACACTGAATAGCAAAAATACTGAGAATACATGAAGGCAATATTTCAAAACATAAATGTAAGTACACTGGATTGTAGCTGTCAAATAGAATCTGGTTTACCTATTATGTTTTAAGCTCACATTAGCAAGCCCAGTGGAGAGAGACATTACAACACCCAAAGCAAACAAAGAAGAGAAAGGAGTGGATTTGGAAGGAGGGGCAACTGGCAACAAGGAAAGCGTCTTAAGGATGGCCATTAGAACGAATGCAACTGCGTAATGAATTAACGATAGTGCAATTGGGAACTTAAATCCAACACTCCCCATCACCTACAAGACAATAGATCCTGTGTGTAAAAAAACTTGCTACCTTGTAGACTAAACAAAGGTGGCATAAGTACAAGTGTGAATTGTAAAAATATCTTGAGCAAAAAACACACCATTTTGTTTGCCATAATGATCCCAACAGCAACAGCAAAATTGAATGTCAGTGCAACACTTGGTCCACAGAACCGCTGCTGCTGTCGCTTGGCCCCTTCTGAACTATGGATTTCATTGTACAAGGAGCTCCGCAACTCCTCCAGTGCCCGACCTGTCCAACAGTAAGTCAGGAGTGAAGCACTCTTTAAGTTTTCTTGATTAATCATCAGCTTGTGTAGTTGTGTATGTTAAGGAAACTCGAGGTTTCTTGATTAATCATCACCTTGTGTATGTGAAAGCATCACTAAAACTGAGGCCGTATTTAATTGGAGTAATAGGCCTAATTTCAACTTGAATGATAGAGAAAAAAATAAAGATGCTTCTACAGGTGCTGTAGGATTCATGTAATTTTCATTTGGTGGAACGCGCAAGTAGTGATCCTGTGGAAGTGCTCCTCTATGTTGCCATTCTAAGTGTGTTTATGTAATCAGAAATCAATGGTAACTTAGTAAGTGTTCAGAAAAAAAAAGTCATCTCATGCCCAGTTGACAGGCAAGTTCAGAGAATGGCACAATAATTTTGCACTGTTTCCAACAAAAATAAAAAATCCTTTGATATTCAACTGTTCCTAAACCTATCACCTATGGGTTACAATACTATCAAATTTGCAAGAGAAGTAATGACAGATATAAACCATCATTGCGTCTTTGTCTTCCTCAAAAAATCTTTTTGCTTCCTCCAAAAAAAATCCATTCATCGTGTCATTGCGTGCGCTAACGTTCACAAGCTCACATGCCAACACTGCCACTGACTGTCCTTCCTTGCAGGAAACCATCATCGTGTTGTGGAGAGGTGAGAGCGGTAGGATACTGCTGATTCGGGGTAGCAACGAGTTTTGGAACTTGTCACAGAGAAGTAGCACCAAGACAAAAATAAAAGATGCAAAATACAAATGGGCTCTAGCATGTCCTAGTTCCCTGTCCTAGCGATCAAATCCACACAAGGTGAGTTATTGTCGAAGAAGGTGGTTGGAGTAGAAGATATTCGGCTACTGCTGGAGCCCAATTCCTTATTTTTCTCAGAATTCTCCCATTCAAAAGATAAATTTTTCAAAAAAAAAAAGAGAAGGAATCTCGAACAAGAAGACATCACTCATACACGTAAGACACCGCAACAAAGAAGCAACTTCGATGATGCCGTCGGATCCGCATTAGAACAGAAAAGAATCCAAACAGAACATGCCGAGCAACAACTTTGACGTTTGCAAGAGATGGTAACCAACCACAAAAGGGAGAAATTTTCGTGCCATTTCCCGCACCAAAATCTTCCAAAAAGCAGGAACAACTAGGAGCAAACCAACCAAAGAGCAAAGAGTAACTGCAAATGCAAAAAAAAAAGGCAGCAGTTTTTACACCGAGTTCTAGCAAACCGCACCAAACTGACCTAGAAAATCTCTTGAAATGCGGAGAAAAGGACCGAGAAACCAAATTGGCACGAACACCAACCACGCAAAAGGAGTGACTTTTCGTATCTACCAATCCCAGCAAACCCACCAAAAAAGCGAGAAGTACTGAAAATAAAGAACGGGATTGATCGGGCACGAAAGAGGACGACGGTACCAACCAGTCTCGCCGGCGTCGCTGTCCTTGCGCTTGATGAAGCGCCGGCCGCCGCCAGCCAGGACGGCCTCCCACACGCCCATCGCCGTCACCGCCGCCACCTCCGACGCATCGGCCCGCCACCACCGCAGCTTCATCATCTCTCCACCTCCCTCCGCGGCCACTCCGCGCGCCCCGGGGGAAGAAGGGAAGGGAAAGAACTCAAAGCCAAGAACAGCAAGAAGGGAAGGTCAGGAATGGCGCGTATGTGCCCGTGCAGGCCGGTGGGTGGTGCTTGTTGTGCTGAGCTATTTTAAGCTCGAGCTCGTGTTAGCACGCCATGCGAGATCGCAAATGGTGGTCGTGGCTGGTGAGTGGCAATGAAGGTGACGCTCGAGAGGGAACGGTGGGAGTTAGTGGCGGTGTTATCGTGGCACATGAATTGGTTGGTTTCTCGCTGCAGCTTTTTAATCGCAGGATTTAAGGGCGTTTTGGTGATTAGTTTCAGAATGAGATTGCTCTGCAAACAGAAATGAATTGCGGGAGTTGTTCTGTTAGGATAGCTTTAAGTTTGTACCAAAAGATCTATAAATATATCTACTATTTAAAGAAAGAGTTAATAAGTAAGAGTGGTATGTTCTCCATCTCAACTTACCTCACTTTTCACATCCTTTCCACACTAAAAAATCTCTATTCCATAACAAACAAATTAACTAATAATTTTTTTTTGCCTCCTACAAATTTCTTTTATATGGGTCTCTATTATCCTCTCATATCTCTCTATTTTTCAGTCACCGCTGATATCGTTAGATCATCATGTCCATCACCGTCGAGTGAGGTCACCTCTACCAGCCTCAACATGATCCAATTTGGCCGCAGGTGACACAATACTGATGACTAGCTAAGAACACGGTGTAAACCAAACTCAGCAGCAGGGCCGTGCCCATGGGCGTGCGACCCGCGCGGCTGTACAGGGCCCCCCAATTTCCAGGGCCTCAAAAAGTCAGCCTAGCAGGAGAAGGCCCATGTATTCGTGTGAGGCCAGAGCGCCAGAGCCTAGCTCGAGTCCGCGCGTGGCGACTTGGCGTGCGTGGCGCTTCGTATTCTTGGCTCTGAGCCCCGAGGCCCCCACGACGTTTCGTATTCTCTCTTGTATTCGTGACTTCGTCAGTTCATGTTCGTCTCGTCTCCACCGAGCGCCGGCCGGCCGGCTCGTCCAATGTCCATTCATCTAGCGAATAGCAAGCAACCAACAAGCAAGGCAGCAGGTGCTGGAGGCCTGCAGGAGTGCAGGTGCAGTGCAGGTATTCATTTTTTTCAATTCTAATTGTATTGTATTAATTAAATCCTTCGTATGAAAGTCTAGAACTGGTTGTATAATTTTAATTTTGTTCTTTTCATCTTTTGAAGCCATGTCTTCTGCAAATCGATTTAGAAAATATGAATCCGGTTCCCAAAAACGTAAGACATACATTATTTTGGCTATATTTGGTACTTTGGTTTAGGCCTCACTTAGAGCTTTGTACAGGGCCTCCAAATTTCACGGCACGGCCCTGCTCAGCAGCGGAGCCCAGTGTGGAGTTTGACAACACGTTGCGGCCAGTGGTGAAGCCGGGGTGAAAATAGAGAGTATGCTCAAAAGATTAAGCTAAATTAGAACATAGCAAACATAGTCTTGTGTAATTCAAATTCATATATGAATAAAAAGAGAAGTAAAGCAAGAAAGCAAAATACGATAGAGGTACCTCGCTAATCGGAAGGCATCCTCAAAACTTATAAATATGCATCCAGTGAGTAACAATTCGTATGTCAAAATTAGCAAAATTAGTTATACAACAATAAATTGTAAATGATTTTGAATGTTCAAAATAAACAAATGTTTTTGGGGAGTACTACATAATTTTGCAATAGTTAAGCAAATCTCATTTCTCTATTATTACAAATCTATAAGTAAATTATAAATTTCATCGCTTCATCGAGAAAATTATCGATTAGACAATTACCACATACCAATTTCATGATTTCATCAATCATTACTATACATTATACAAGATACAACTATATTAGTATATCTCTACTATTTAAAAATATGAGTTAGTAGTCGTACGTCCATTCTCACATAGAAAAGTACCCCCTAAAGTTATATATAATTACCCACAAAATATCATCCACCTACCCCTCCCTTTCACAAAGCAGACCTATCGCCCTCATCCTCTTCTCATTTTGCGCAGCCCTCCTTGACTTCCCTTGATACCCTAGCCCACCGCCACAGATCTCGCACGATCTCTCCCATCTCTCCCTGACGTCTGTAGTGCTCAGTGCTCTAGGACTCCCCATGTGTCGGCTCTTCCCCGCTCTCCGTCTCCCAGTCAGCCTCAGCCCCTTTCGCTCCAATCCCCACCACATTCCCCCTTTCCCTACCTCTTCCTCCTCCTTCGTCATGCCTATGTGACCAATGGACACTGAACCACATCTCCGTGTCACTGTGATCTGGCATGGAGGTCATCAGATCCATCAGATCTGGTGAGGAATATGCTAAATCCAGCTGTTGAATGCAAGAACCACGTTGGGCCCTCACTACCACGTGTGTACCGCCACGTCCACGGCGTGCACGATAGCCTACACTGCACCGACATGTCCTTGCACGTCATATTGTGTTGGTGGATAGATGGCAAGGGGGAAGGGACAGAGATGGAGAGAAGAGGTTGGCCGTACAACTATCATGAGGGCTCGTATATCCTGCCAGGGGCAGAGAGGAAAAGTGGTTTCAATGACCAACCCCTAATCCTTGCCAGATTCAGGTCGTAGGGCCCATTATCGGCCACCCTACCTAACCCTTAATCCCGTCGCTCCTTTACGCCTGTCCTACCTTACCCCTACTGCCACCGGCGTTGCTCCTTGTCTGCCCCACCCACACCTACTGTCACTGGCCCATCACTCCTTTCATCTGCGCCCCTCCGTGACCACCAACCTTGCCCCGCCCCTACCGCCACCAGCCCGCTGCTCCTTGCCTCTACACCCCTCCATGACCACCAACCATGCCCTTATCATCACTCCTCACATGCTGCGCCCTCCGTGACCACCAACCACGCCCGTACCATCACTCCTCACATCTGCACCCTCCACAACCACCATCCCTGCCCCTACCGCTAGTCCTCGCATTTGCGCCCCTCCACGACCACCAACCCCACCCCTACCACCGGTCCTCATATCCGTGCCATTGTCACTACCACTGCCCTGTCTACCTCAGTTCATCTAGCAATGCACACAGCAGCCATGGCATTCATCATCCTCCACAATGTCATGTGCTTGCCAACCATTGTGAACATGGTGCTACTGTCGTTAACTTGCTCGCAAACCACCCATCTTGACTATGCATAATGTTCCTTGCAGAGGGCGTCGAAGGAGATGGCAGCCGTTTGTGGTCTAGGTGGCTAGTGGTCTAGGTGGGCAGCCTTGTCCACCTCCATTCATCCAGTAATGCATGTAGCAGCCACGACGTTCATCATCCTCCACAATGTCGCATGCTTGCCAACCGCTGAGAACACGGTGCTACTATCGTTAACTCGCTCACCAACCACCCAACTTGACTACACATAACGTTCCTTACAGAGGGCATTGAAGGAGACAGCGGCTGGTGGGTGGTCCAGGTGGCCAACAGCCTCCTCAATCCTCAAAGGACAACAGTAACTAGAAGGATAGGGGCGGAGAGGGATTAGCAGTGATGACTTGATGGGAGACGTCGTGGGGGAGATGAAGATCTGGACAACGACGCATCCTGGCAGAGGTTGATGGTAGTACAGCGACAGGCAGGTGGGCAGAGGTGACATGCAGTGGTCAGTGGCGGCACATGCCCTAATTACCATCGTACGGGAGAGTACTAGAGTAGAGTATTTAGGGGGTGAAAGCATTTAGACCCCTAAAAATAGTTTTGGTAATTAATGACACTATGTGAATATGAGACTAACATGTTTATTGAGTGTTTAAAAGGTTTAGTCTCGATGGCGAATGTGAGATGCATGTTAATAGTCAACATGAAGATCAATGTGGCTCAAGACCAAGGTATAAATAGTCTATGATCCCTTTTTGGTTTTAGCGGTCTTAGAAGAAAGGATAGAAGATTAGATTATAGAATAAATGTTGTACTATTAAGAGGGATCATGGCTAGTAACTTGATAGTATGTTCTTGGGCTATTGGATCAATTTAGGATCACGCATGCACTTAAAATTAAAATTGATAGCCAAATGTGCATTGTCAGGAAAATCGGTAGTACCAGAGTGTAAACGGCAATACTTCTGCATTCCAGAAGTTCCAATAAAATGAGTGGTATGCTTTTTCCAGAGGGCACCCTTGGAATCATATTTGTCTATCCGAAAAACAGAAATACCGAAGTTTTAACGGTGGAACTACCGTAGAGCGGAAGGACCACAACTCTTGAGCGAAACTACCGGAACTCAGAAGCTCCGAAAATTTGGGCGGTACGTTTTTTTCCAAAGAGCGCCATGTTTTGGACTCCGAGACAAACGGAACTACCACGCCAGAATTTGGAACTACCGAAGATCGAAACCACTGTGCTTATAACGGCGGTACTACCAAGCCAACGTTTAACGACTAGTTCAGAAACTCTGATATAGCCGTTACTTTTGTATCAGAACAGGTAAGGTAGAACCGGTAGATGAACGGTGGTACTTCTGCTCTCCCTAATTTTTTCAGGATTGCCTTATAACGGCTAGATTTGGTGGGTGGGGGTATAAATATTCTTCCACCAACTCAAGGACATAGTTAGACACTTCATTGCAACATCCTTGAGCATAGAGCATTCACTCCACACCTCAATTGTTTTCTTTCCATTCATTTGAGCTAGTTGAGCCAAAATCAAGTGCATTCATCTTAGATTGATCCTTGTCACTTGATCACCATCAAGAGAAGTTTTGGTTTATTACTCTTGGTGCTTGCCGGTACCTAGACGGCATGGTGGGAGCTTGCGAGGTGACTTTTTCAAGAGGGTTGTGAAGAAGCCCAGCGCCGACTTGTGAGTGGTTTGATGCCCACCATCTCCGAAGCGGAGGAAGGACAACTACTAGGGATTGAGAAGTTGAGGCTTAATTCGTAGAGCCGACCCAAGTCATTTGGGCTTTCCTCAACATGGATTAGGGGAAACCGGTAAGTTTTTCAACACCACGGTAAAACATCATGTGTCAATTGGTTACTTCTTTGTCTCTTCTTTCTGCACATGTATTTATAGCATTTTGTGATCATTGTGATTGTCATATTTATTTGTGTTAGATATATACTTGTAGAGACTTATGCTTATGGTATCTTAGATTTGCTAGAATTGTGTAGGTTTATATTGCTCTGAAATCTTGCCTAGCTAAATTGTAGTAATTAGTTTTAGAAGGCAAAATTTTTTAGAACCTCCTATTAACCCCCTCTAGTCGGTTATCCTTGATCTTACAAGTGGTGTCAAAGCTTGGTCTCTCATTAATTTAGACTTAACTATTTAGAGAGAAAATGATAACTAGTGAGGATATTGCTATAGAGAAGGCACCTCTTTTCGATATCTCTAATTATTCTTATTGAAAAATTAGAATGCATATTTATCTTAAGGTGTTATCCGAGTCCTCCATCAAGCCCTAGAATTTAACATACTCTCTTTCATCATAGTTCCCTTCTGCGTCGCGAAGCATCTGATCTAGATTGTTATCATTTAGCCTATCCGAATCGGAACCACAATCAACATGATCATCCGACGGTATATCATTGACTTCATCGGCGATGTCATTATTACTACTTTCTGTGTAATCTGCTCTTCACCATGATTAGTCCAACATGTATACCCCTTCGAATCAAGTACACTTTAATCTGCGCTCGGCTTTTAAACATTTTTAGATTCTCGTAGTCAATACATGGAAAGTACATATATTCCACCCTCTTATTCAACATATCCTCCTCGGCAGCTTTTGTAAAATTAGAAACGCCATTAATGTACTCTTCACTCGTACGGTTCCCAACATACATCCAACTTCGGTCCTACGTTATGCATATAACAATTTAGTATAACATCAACGAATTAATTACTATACTATATATGTACAATCTAAATTAAGTAGCTATATGTTGCAATAATAATTAATTAAGTAGAATTAAGTAGAAATAGACTATGAATTGATTAAACCCTAAACCATGCTAGATGTAAAATAATCTTCTCTCTACATCAACCTAGCTAGATCAACCATCTTCAATTCTCCTTTCACTAAAAGCTATAAATGTAAATTATAATGCAATTAGGAACAAATTACTAACCATAGTTAGTCAAAAATTTAGTGGATCTACAATTACTCTTGCCAAATAGTCTTCTTTCACCAAATCCCCTCAAAGCCCTACCTCCAGCTCAAAGCAGCAGCGTAGATCTGGAATTTAAGATAGAGGAACGATGGGTCTACGTGCAATTAATATAGTGAAATTATCATAGACGATTTTTTATATAAACTGTCTATGATAACTTAATTATCATAGATGTTTTAATACAAATTGTCTGTGAAGTATCACAGACAATTCAAATAAAAAATATTCTGTGATATTTTGAAATATCACAGACGGTTTTAACCCTGATTTGTCTGTGATATTTCCTCTTCATAGACGTATTTAGGGCTGGCAGCAACATAGATGGCATCAAAACTAAAACCGTCTGTGATTGTATTTAATACAGACGGTTTTGGGGAACCGTTTGTGATGTGGTGCCTAATATACGGCTTTTTGTAGTAGTGATTGGAATTACATGTGATATTTTTGATGATATGTCTAGTGTAAAAATTGCTAGAACTAGCATTTCTAGTTCATGTGATGGTTTACTTGCCATGTCATGTAGTACTAATGTTGATTCAAATTATGGTAATATTAAGTCATCTGATGCTAAGCTTATTGTTGAAAGCAATGAGCTAAAGGAGCAAGTGACAAAGCTTAACAAAAGCTTGGAAAGGTGCTTCAAAGGTAAAGCCACTCTTGACAAGTTATTGAGTGAGCAAAGGTGCTCGTTGAATAAGGAGGGACTTCGGTATGTACCCAAAAAAGGTAAGAAATAGGCAAATAAGCTCACAAGATTTGTGAGGCAAAATAGTAAGTATTGCAAAAAATATTAGGAAATAAGACACATGCAACCAAATTGTCCTATGGGTAAGACTCCTTCCATTGGATTGTTTGATTCTTGCTACATACTTAAGAAATCCAACAATGGCAGTGTTATTGTTAAATTTATTGGCATTTCAATTTTGAGTGCTAAAAGAATACCATTTAGGTTCCTAAAGCCTTGGTTACTAACCTTCAAGGACCCAACAAATTTGGGTACCTAAAATACTTGATTTTCTTTTGTAGGTGAACTAAAAGTATATAGAGGATAAGTTAGGAAACATTCTCAATAGGTTTGAAAAGGAATGGAATAAAATTGTTGTTCTGTCAGAGAAATCGGTAGTACCAATGTGCAATCAGTGTACCGCGCATGTCGAGCGGTAGTATCACTTTCTCTGAACCATTTGTAGGGTGAATTAAAGTATGGATTTTTGGTGTTTTTCTTGGATTGAATCGATAGAATAGATACACAATAATCATTAGATACCAGATATACCAATTTGCCTGAGAACATCAACAAATATTTCGCATTACCAATCGAAACCTAGAAGAGACTTAGGGTTTTGGAACAAGGTAAAATAAGGACTTTGATCCTATTTACCTTGTGAATATGAAGAGTCAAACCCTTAGAAGTCAAGGAATCATCGGGGAGTGAAAAAAATCGGAGGGAGTTTAGCAATACTTACCATTTTTGACTCACAAATCTTATGGGCTTGTTTGTCGGTTTCTTACCTTTCTTAGATACATACCGAAGGAAACAGATCAGCCCAATAAGGCAACAATGCAGTTGGAGTGTTGAATGCTGACGGATGGGCTAGACCCAAATGTTTGCGTACAGTCTAGTAAAATGAAATGCAACAGAGATCAATAGGAACAATATCCTTGGAATTTTATGATTTCATCCATAGCTACTAGTGGAAGAATGGTTTGTATTGCACAACCTAAAGGGGCAATATATAGTGAATACATGGACACAACCCCAAAACCCTAGTACAATAGGAAATGATAACAATACCCTTAACACCCCCTCAAATGCAAGGCATATGCAATAGCATTGCATTTGAAAGGGTTGACACTAAAATAGGAAAAATCTAAACTTCGCGACGTGATGATGTCATCGCAACGTGCAGCTCCTGAAAAATTGTATCGAGTACCAAATAATCTCCTCCCATCGGAGCCGTGCGGCAGCCCATAAAGCACAAAGTGCAGGGGCTAGGAATGGTAGATGTAAGCGGGAGCAAAGTCGACTGTGGTAACAAGATGAAGATGATGTGAAAGGTGACACAAATAAATAGAGTTGTCAAATTAAGCCAAAGAGATATAGATAGAATCATGGCGGCGTAGATTGAAACCCGAGATGGGGTTGAGGCTGACAGTGGAGACGGCCAGGAGGCGGTGGTGCAGGCACGGTGGCCAAGACTGGGAGACGGTGATGGCCGAAGGGGAGGTTGGATATAGAGGCGGGAAGCCCGGATACGGCCTGATCTGGCACGAAGGCGACAGGATCTGGGCAACTGAGACGACGCTGGGGAGGCCAAAGAAAGACGAGCAGCGGCGATGGTGCAAGGAGAGGACAACAGCATCGACCCGTACTATGGAAGGCCGGACCCGACGAAGAAATAGCCGCCCCCTGAAGTGAAGATTGATCCTCCTAGGGCAGCAGTAGAAGAGGGCAAAGGTTGGTAGACGCCAGCACGTGACAACGACCGCCCCTAGAGTGGACATTGAGCCTCCTGAGGGCAGCAGCAGCAGAGATCTAGGACTCTGATACCATGTTAAATTTAGTGGAAGAATGATTTGTATTGCACAGCCCAAAGAAGCAATATATAGTGAATACATGAATACAGCCCTAAAACCCTAGAACAATAGAAAATAACACCAATACCTTTAACAAGTACAACATATTATTGATATTGCAAACAAATGTTGTAAAGTCAGTTTGCTCGGCAAAGAGAGAACAAATAACACGAAGGATATACTCTGAGCAGATATGCTCGGATAGCAATTGACAAATGACGCTATTGGCCGGACTGAAGAATGACTGTTCTGGCACAAAATAAGTAGAGAGTTCAGTGTCCCGATATATGTATTCTTCTACTTCACCCACAATATCTTACAATAAACTTTACAAGCATCACAGTTTATATTTTTAAACAAGGTTACTAGTGTATCCATCTATATACATACATGACTGAAGAACAATCTCCCTATAACAGCAGATTGTGCTTCATAAATAATATTACAGGAGTATAATTAATCATGTTACGCACCGCCAAACCCCATTGGCAGAAGTAGGTACTGTTGCCATGTGGTGGGAAGAACTGGAGGACGAGCCCCTGTAATTGTATTGGATTAATGCACAGAAGGTGAAGGGTGATTCAAACCACTCATCCAGAAGCAACTGAAGATGCATGTTCCATCCACTGTACAGGGGAAAATGGAGCAGTCATGAACTTCTCGCATGCTTGCATCTTTTTTGTCTTTTTTTCATCACACCGCTTGGTCTCTCTTCCCCCCCCCCCCCCCCCCCCCCAATTCAATTGCGGGGTCTGCTGCAATTGATTGTGTTCTCCGGTGATCTTGCCTGTAGTGCAACCAACAAGTCAGCTGCTGAAGGCAGCTAGTCTGACACCGGATGATAACCAGGAGCATTCAGGCTAGTAACTTCTTGTTTGGCTTAGCGGATCATAGTCATATGCTTCACCAGCCTTTACAAACCGTCCCTTGACCCTTTTTCTCACGTCTGCCCTAGCCTTGCGAGAAGCATACCTGATCTTCTTGTCAAATCTGAACAAAATTTATGCGAAGAAAGGCCAGTTAATAACTTTTGCAAGAAAGATATGATTATGAAGTTAAAAGGCAGAGGGGATGCAGCAAAGGCAGCAAAAGTATCTAGTAGGCTGGTAGCATGTCAGAGAAGTAACAGGATACCTTCAAAATTCGAAAGATAAACTGCTACAAAGAAAAGCTTAGCTAGCATTTGTGATTTTGTAGACTTTTTAGAAGGAAACATTCACATGAGTAGAATAATCGCACGTATGTGGAAATATGGATTTGGCATTTGTAAAGCTTTTAGAATTCTGAAGTGGAAATGATATTGCAGACATGTTCTTAAAACATGTACTCATGATTTATGAAGTTCTAGTATGTTAATAATGATCACAAAAATTCCAGGAAAACACTCAAATGAGATTTGCTTACTTCCGTCTCTTCTTCTTATCCTTGTACCGTGTGAGAGCGCTATCTCTGCTACCTCCGGCAAGTGAGGCTTCAGGACCGGGAGGATGCCAGTGTGGCTCGCCCATAAGGAGCATTGACGATACCCCACAATCTTGATAATCTCCAGCACTGCTCTCACCAGTCAAACCAGAGAAGGAGACGGATATACTGGATCTGGCCTGCCTAGCAGGAATACAAAGGCTAGAATCAGCCCTTGCTCCCAAGTTTGACATCCCAGAATCAGCAGGTACTGCATTGCTACATTCTGGCTGCATAGGTTTGGGCCGCTGAAAGCATAACAATGGTCCCAAAAATTTAGTGTGAAGTCACCATCAAATGGAATGCAACATGCAAATAGTCCATTCAACTCTCCTAGATAAATAATTGATCATCCAATGAATTTCCACAAAATAGAATGGTCGACTAGATAATACTTGAAAATGTAATAGGTCGGCAACAGATACATCATAACTTAAACCATTTTGCTATGACACCAAAAGGTCCTGAACTGAATTCTGATGAGTGAACTTGACATAACAACTTCTAAGTAAGTACAGAGGGAGGTATATAAGACTGACTGGCCAACTAGTACTGCAGAACGGGAGTCGTTTTCCCACAACAAACATAATAGATAAAAAAATATATGCAGAAATGTACAAACCTCGCTAGAATCAATGGCTGGCATTTCCCTCATTTCAAAGTAACTGTCAATTCCAGCATCATCGAAGAGTTGCTCTGTTTGAATGTGAGAGGTACCAAATAGTTCCTCATAATTCTCAAATGTCTGGTCAGCATCATCCACACATAAGTCTTCATATATGCTACCATCATTAAACATCTCTTTGTCTGTGACATAGGGTACCTGAATGATGCAACCAGAGTTTCATAAGCACACAATGACACAATAATGACCGAGGAAACATTTTCAAGAATCATGATGTTGATGATACACAAGAAAATCCCAACTGTTGCAGTTGTTCAACCATCCACACTAAAAAAATCTTAAAAACATTTTGCCATCAATACAAACACATCTGGTACTTTATTTCAAACACAAACTTTTCATTATAAGGTGAAATTATTAAAACACTAATTGCCCTGAAAAAAAAGTGCAGATGTGGAGTATTAGCAAACAGTAATAAATATGAATCAAAAGATCATCACTGTAATAGATGAAATTATATGGAATAAGATCAAACTCTAGATAATCTCCCCTTGTAACTTTTGCTTCGAGAAGAAAAGCAATGCATGATTTGCATGACTGAAACTGCAACCATACAACATGACTAACGTTTTACCATATTAATACATTAAGTAATGCCGCATGCAAAGCTATAGCATATACAGAAAGTTAGCAGAATAGTTAAATATGTATTGAAGGGAAATATGAAAGCCACATAGGACCTTAGGCATCATTGAAACTGGTCCAGCTGGCTGATCTGTGGCAAGTGGAAGAAGATTCATCCCATGTCCTGAAGAAGAACCTATCAAAGGTTTAAGCTTTCCACCAGTGGGTGGATCACACATGAGTGTTGTGCTAGCTATGCCCAACAAGCTGCGATCCTCTGGAGCACCACAATGATTACTGACACCACTGTCATTAATGCTCATCATGCTTATTCCTTCCTCACAATTCGGCTCAGCAGCTCCGGTAGGGATATCCATAACAAAGGACCAGATTCTTGAAAGCTCTGCCGATGATGGGCACCCCGAGTAGCAGTTTATGGTCTGCCTTTTATGCCCAGCAGCCAAGGATGCTGCACCATGCCCGTTCCAATCACAATTTTGGCAAAGTGAGGTGTTCTCTTCTAGACAACGGACTGCTGCAGGCTGTGAAACACAACGATCACAAAGAAGGGTCCTCGTATGGCGTCGAGAAAGGGCGTTAGCTGAATGCACATTATGATCACACGACAAGCACAAGGATGCTGAATCTGATCGGCAATAGACCATTGACCTTTGCTCTCCACAGAAATCACAAAGAGCGCCCATGATCCTGGCCAGTATTAGGGCTCTTCCACTAGCTGCTCAGTGACACTGCAACAGCTACCTTCCTAGTTTGTACTCAACAGTAGAATTCAGCGGGATCCTATGTGATACTGAAATGCAAATATAAAACATCAGTAACAACAAAGCAAACTTATATTTGACCATTTCAAACAGAGATATAAATTTGATTCTAGAAGGAACAACTTAGCAACTTATCCCCGTACTTGCAATTATGTGTGCATATATAATTTACTAGAAAAGAAGGGCAGCCCACGGTACTTTGACACAGACCATGCAAAGAGTCACCTGCTATGTTCTACCACAATAGGAATGCTCCAAACGTTTAACAACAAGAATGATCCATCTATTCATATCTTGCCACGAGCTAATAACAATAGAAATCGAGGATAATATATAAGTATATAATCACGTCCTGATTTGGCTATATAGTGTTAGAGATATATGTATAGTTTGTTATTCCCCATTGTTATGAGGGGTTCTTTGCATATTTACCACCTGTACTTTGTGTATATATAACGGCCCATTGGCCTCATATGAATACAAGCGCTATTCATAACATGGTATCAGAGCCAAAACCCTAGTTTTGGCTTACCTAGGGTTCCGCGCGCCGTCGTCGGCCTCCCCGCGCTGCCGCCGGCCTCCCGCGCCGTCGCCGGCCTCCCCGCGCCGCTCCTCCGCCCACCGCTCCTTCGCCCGAGGCCGCCGCCACCCGAGGCCACCTCTCCCGTCTGGAGCCGCCTCTCCTCCGAAGCCGCCGCTCCGGAGCCGCCGCTCCTCCGCTCCCCGGCCACCTTCCGCCCGAGGCCGCCGTCGCCATCGTCGCCCGCCGCCGGCGCCCGCCCGCCCTCCGGCGCCGTCGCCGACTCCCGCTGGTGGCCGACGCCGCCCGCCTCCCGCGCCGGGCCGCCGTCGCCCGCGCCGGCCGCCGCCGCCTCCTGTTCTAGGGTTTTTGCCCTAGAACGCGGCTCGGTCGGGGGGCTCGGTCTCGGTCGGTTTTTCTAACCGACTCGGAAAAAAAAAAGAGAAAAAAAGCAAAAAAAAAAACGTCGTTCTAACCGCCGCGCCGTCCAGCGCCGCCTGTTAGACTTCGTTGCCTTGGTCGCCGCGCCGTCCAGCGCCGCCTACCAATGAGCACCGTTTCCCTCCCTCGCTGCCCGGTGATTTTTGATGGTGTTAATTACACCGACTTCGTGTCTCACATGCGCATTCACATGCGTGGTCTTCGTTTCTGGGGCGTTCTCTCTGGCGATGTCACCTGCCCGCCTTGCCCTATTCCTCCGACGGAGCCTACGCCTGTTGCATTGCCTCCGACAGCCGATAAGGCTGCTGATGATGATGAAGCTGCCTCTGCCTACCAGGAGGCTCTGGATTCCTACAAGGATCGTCTGACCGTCTACACTCAGTGGTACGATGACGACGCTCGGGCTGCTGCTGTCTTCATCGCCAGTGTCCAGCCTCAGTTTTCTTCTGAGGTTGTGGGACTCCCTTCGGCTTTCCAGATGTGGACTCATCTTCGTCAGCGCTACGAGCCCTCTGGTGATGCCCTGTACCTGTCCGTGGTCCGCCAGGAGCACTCTCTTCAGCAGGGTGATGCTACTGTTGACGCTTTTTACGCTCAGAGTTCTGCTGTCTGGCGTCAGTTGGACTCACTTCGCACTGCTGGCTGTCGTACCTGTCCGTGCTGCCTGGATGTACGTGCTGACCTGGAGTTTCAGCGGGTTTACGAGTTCCTTACTCGCCTTCGTCCTGAGTTCGAGCAAAGGCGTGCCCAGCTCCTTGCACGCCACCCTCGTGTCACTCTCCTGGAGGCTCTTACCGAGATACGCGCAGAGGAGACTCGTTTGAGTGGTGCTGGTCTGATGCCACTCCCCTCTGTGCTCGCCGCTCGTCCGCCTGCTACACTGCCTCCTCCAGCGGCTACCACAGGTGGTGGTGGCCGTCCTCCGTCTGGAGGTGGCCGTCCTCACTGTTCCTACTGCGACAAGGATGGCCACACTGAGTCCCAGTGCTACAAGAAGAAGCGGCATCTTTCACGCCGTTCTTCTACTGGCACTAGTACTTCTACGACGACGTCTGCCTCGACTTCTTCAGTAGCTTCTCTCACCGAGCAGGAGATAGCCAGACTTCGACGCCTACTTGCCGCTTCAGGTTCTCCCTCTGCAGGTTCTGCTACTGACTCTTCAGGCACTGAGAGACCACCTCCTACACAGTCAGGTACCTCCCCGTGGATTCTTGATTCTGGAGCATCTTTTCACATGACTCCTGATTCTTCCACTCTGTCTTCTATTACACCTCTTGATTCTCCTGTCAGTGTTCTTACTGCTGATGGTACATCTCTTTCTGTCTCTGGTCGAGGATCTCTTAGCAACTCATCTTTTCATGTTCCTTCTGTTGCTCATGTTCCTCGCCTTACCTTGCAGCTTCTTTCTGCTGGGCAGATTACTGACCTTGGTTATCGGGTTATTCTCGACTCTGACTCTTGTTGTGTTCAGGACTGCCACACGGGAGCTCTGGTTGGTTCTGGCCCTCGACGCCGTGACTCACAGCGTCTCTGGGAGCTTGACTGGCTTCATCTTCCTTCCGCTGCCACCGCCGCCGCCAGTCTCTCCGCTTCTGCCACTTCGTCTACCGGCTCTTTCCAGCAGTGGCATCACCGTCTTGGCCATCTGTGTGGATCTCGTCTGTCGTCTTTAGTTCGTCGTGGTCTTCTGGGGTCTGTCTCAGGAGACGTGTCTTTAGATTGTCAGGGCTGTAAGTTAGGTAAACAGATTCAGCTTCCTTATCCTCATAGTGAGACTGTGTCTCAGCGTCCTTTTGATCTTGTTCATTCAGATGTTTGGGGTCCGGCTCCCTTCGTTTCGAAAGGGGGTCATCGTTATTATATTATTTTTATAGATGATTTCTCTCGCCACACTTGGATATATTTCATGTCTTCTCGTAGTGAGGCCTTGCCTATCTATAAACAATTTGCCACTATGATATACACACAGTTCTCCACTCCTATTCGTGTCTTTCGTGCTGATTCTGCTGGCGAGTACCTCTCTCGTCACCTGCGCAGTTTCCTTACTGAGCAGGGCACTCTCGCTCAGTTTTCTTGTCCTGGTGCTCATGCTCAGAATGGTGTCGCTGAGCGCAAGCATCGTCACCTCCTTGAGACGGCTCGTGCTCTGATGATCGCCGCCTCTATTCCACCTCACTTTTGGGCCGAGGCTGTTTCCACTGCCACCTATCTCGTCAACATCCAGCCCTCTTCTGCTCTTAAGGGTGCGATCCCTGTTGAGCGTCTCTGTGGTCGTCTTCCTGACTACTCTGCCCTTCATCTGTTTGGCTGCGTTTGCTACGTTCTCCTTGCCCCTCGAGAACGCACCAAACTGACCGCTCAGTCTGTTGAGTGTGTCTTTCTGGGGTACAGTGCCGAGCACAAGGGATATCGGTGCTGGGATCCTGTTGGTCGTCGGATACGGGTTTCTCGGGATGTGACTTTCGACGAGTCTCGTCCATTCTACCCACGTCCTGCCTCTCCTTCGGCTTCCTCTGTGGAGTCTCTGTCCTTCTTGACCTTTCCAGATACTCCTATATCTGTTTTGCCCTCGTCCACCTGTCCTACTGAGTCTCCACATATTCCCCCTGTGGCCTCTCCGCAGTTGTCGCCGCCTGTGTTGTCTCCTACGACTCCCCAGGCTCCTCCTACTATCGTCTACACTCGTCGACCTCGTATTGAGAATATTTCCGATGAGCCATCTTCTCCTGATGTTCCATCTTCTTCTGATGCTCCATCTTCCCCTGATGGGTCATCTTCTCCTCGCTACGCTCTCCGCGATCGCCAGTCGATTCGGCCTCCTGCCCGTTTTGCCTTTGCTGGCGCAGCTACTCGTGAGCCTGTCTCCTACCGGGATGCTGTTACTCACCCTGAGTGGCAGCTTGCCATGGCCGAGGAGATTGCTGCCCTCGAGCGTACTGGTACTTGGGATCTTGTTCCTTTTCCATCTCATTCTCATCCCATCACGTGTAAGTGGGTCTATAAGATTAAGACTCGCTCTGATGGCTCTCTTGAGCGCTATAAGGCGCGTCTTGTTGCTCGTGGTTTCCAGCAGCAGCATGGTGTTGACTACGACGAGACTTTTGCTCCTGTGGCCCACATGACCACTGTTCGCACTCTTCTTTCGGTGGCGTCTGTTCGCCACTGGTCTGTTTCTCAGCTTGATGTCAAGAATGCCTTTCTTAATGGCGAGTTGCGTGAGGAGGTCTACATGCATCCGCCACCTGGGTATTCTGTTCCTGAGGGCATGGTCTGTCGCCTTCGTCGCTCTCTCTATGGCCTTAAGCAAGCTCCTCGTGCTTGGTTTGAGCGCTTCTCCTCTGTGGTCACTGCTGCTGGTTTTTCAGCTAGTGATCATGATCCTGCGCTCTTTGTCCACACTTCGTCTCGTGGTCGGACTCTTCTTCTCCTGTATGTTGATGATATGATCATTACGGGAGATGATTCTGAGTATATTGTCTTTGTCAAGGCTCGTCTTAGTGAGCAGTTCCTTATGTCGGATCTTGGTCCTCTTCGTTACTTCCTTGGGATTGAGGTTACTTCCACTCCAGATGGTTTCTTTATGTCCCAAGAGAAATATATTCAGGATCTTCTTGATCGCGCCTCTCTCACTGATCAGCGTACTGTTGAGACTCCCATGGAGCTCAATGTTCACCTCCGACTCTCTGATGGCGAGCCTCTTTCTGATCCGACTCGCTATCGTCATCTTGTTGGGAGTCTTGTCTACCTTGCTGTTACTCGTCCGGATATCACTTATCCAGTTCATATTCTGAGTCAGTTTGTTTCCGCTCCCACTCAGGTTCACTACAGCCACCTTCTTCGAGTTCTGCGATATCTTCGGGGGACTATCTCTCGCCGGCTCTTCTTTCCACGTTCCAGTTCGTTACAGCTTCAGGCCTATTCGGATGCTACTTGGGCCAGCGATCCCTCTGATCGCCGGTCTATCTCTGCTTACTGTGTTTTTCTTGGTGGTTCTCTTATTGCCTGGAAGACGAAGAAACAGACTGCAGTGTCCCGTTCGAGTGCAGAGGCTGAGTTGCGAGCTATGGCTCTCTTGACAGCAGAGATTACTTGGCTACGGTGGTTACTTGAGGATTTTGGTGTTTCTGTCACTACATCGACCCCTCTTTTGTCAGACAGTACAGGTGCTATCAGTATTGTTCGTGATCCTGTGAAGCATGAGCTCACCAAGCACATTGGTGTTGATGCTTCTTTCATGAGGACTTGCGTGCATGATCAGGTGATTACTCTTCAGTATGTGCCTTCGGAGCTTCAGATAGCGGATTTCTTCACGAAGGCCCAGACTTGAGCACAGCACAACTTCTACCTCTTCAAACTCAGTGTTGTTGATCCACCATGAGTTTGAGGGGGGTGTTAGAGATATATGTATAGTTTGTTATTCCCCATTGTTATGAGGGGTTCTTTGCATATTTACCACCTGTACTTTGTGTATATATACCGGCCCATTGGCCTCATATGAATACAAGCGCTATTCATAACATATAGATCGCTTCCATTTTAAGAAATTTGTGAGTTTTGACAAAATCGGCCTGGATTTGCCAGCCAGGGCCTAAAGAGCTCGAGGTTTCAAAAGAAAAGAACAGACAACTGGTCTTGGAAACTACCTCTTGGTACATATTATAATTTTAGCTTTTATGCTATTGGTTGTAAGGATATATTCTCTGTAAAGCATTAGAAAAACAATCCAAAATAAAAAAATCTTAAATTTAAGTCAGGCATGACACTAATAAATTCACTAGAAACATCTGACAGATAGCGGTACAGTGCATTTAATAACACCAAAAAAGGAAGGAAAGCATCAACGTGAAGCTAGTACTAAGCAAAAACAAATGCTAAGAGCAAGTTTAATAAGGCTGACTGTGCTAGCTACAAGGGAATCCATGTCAGCATAGTCCTATGTGGAGGGGAGAGAAAAGGAGAGAGAGAGCCAAGCCGACTCCCATGCAAGAGTCAGGCTATAGCACAGGAAAAGATGCATTATCCATGCATGTACCCATAGAACTAATTGCTATACACATGCATGTATTAAATTATCAATACCCATGTATGTATTAAATGATTGAGAGCTCTTATGGAGACAACTTATAGCTAGCTTATTGTATGAGTTGACTGCATCATTATCTTTTGATGACATGAAAATGTATTGGAGGTAGCAGCTATCTGTACATTAAACTTGCTCTAACTGTACTAGGTAACATTGCTTTAACGAAGTAAAAGCCTCTTTACGTACTAGCTTAGGACGGCATATTGGCAATTTGGCATGCATGAGTGAATAGTTGGTTGCAAATGGAACTTTACGATGGCGCCAGCAAATGGCGAGCTTGGTTGCTCGTGTAATTGGAAAGTTCCTATTTTTGCACATCAAATAGGCACCTTTCTGTGCAGTAAGCAGCGCACTCCTGTCTGTACTAGTGTATCATAAATCGCTACTGCCTGGCAAAAGAATCACTAGAACAAACCCCAAGCTTTAAGCAGCATTATCATCTAACCCCACTTTTCTGATCGCCTAAAGACTAAAGAACACCGTGCGTGGATAAAGCCAACGAACTTTCTGCGCCACTCAAAATAAGCAAGGCAAATATTACTTGGCCTACTAAAAACACCCAAATCTAAGCTGTGAAAGGATCTCCTTTCAGCACCTAAGAATAGTTGCTGCTAAGAAAAGGGAAAAAAAACAGAGTCGTATGAGCAAAGCGCAATAGTATGATGATTACGTATCACTACATCAGTAAGCAAAGTATAACAGAAAAATATCTTCTTTTATGGTCGAATTGGACACTCAAACATACAAAGACATCGTGCTTGTATTTATCAGAGCAATAAGACTCAAAATTTAAGCAACAAAATCCAGCTCAAAGCTAGAAGCAGACCAAAAACCACTCACGTACGCTCTACGCAACACGAGAGAAAGTGTGAAGAGTCCGCAAAAAAAAAGGGGAAATCAGTTCAGACTTGCCAGTCCAACATATCGAACTCCCCGGAACACCAGAGAACTAAGCAAGCGGACTCGAAATCAAACAGTCAAATCCGAACCCCCAATCCAGAAGCAACCCACTCCAAATCCGAACCAACCCCCAACCCACCCTGCAGCGACAACCAAAGGCAACTCACGAAATCCATCGGATGAACGCACTACTCTCGTTACGGAATGGAATCGGAAACCAACCCAGCCAAGAACAGAACAGCTCGAGCTAGCGAGAGCGCTCACCGAATCGCCGCCGCCTCCACGGATCCAACCGCGGCCGAGGCGCGAAACTCGAATGGCGGGGGACGGGAGAAGGGATCGAGAAGCTCTCCAAATAAAAAAAACGACCTTTGTGGTGTGCGTGAGAGAGAGAAATATGGCGAGGGGAGAGAGAGGCGAAGCGAAGGGGAGGAAATGGAATAGGAGAAGCGAGAGAGAATGGCTGAACCTTTTTGGCTTTAATTTATAGTTTTAGGTTATTTATAAAAAATATAAAATAACATAAACTTTTATATAACTAGTCAAGTGCGAAAGTGCCTGTGAGTTACAACAGATATCAAATAATTGATAACGCAAAATCTAAATTTTAATCAATTTTAAAGCATAAGAAGCTGGTAACCTTCCAGACTTCCCATGATACCCAGTTTACTTCTGATTCTATCTACTTGGAAACTGAGAATAGAAATCTCGGGCAGATAGCATAAACCAAGGTCCTTTTGCACTAAAAACAAATGTTTTGATAATCTAAGAACTACAGAAGCAATTCCCAGAAGTTGGTGATGAAGTGAACATTGAGATAGAAGTGTTTCTATCAACTTCACACTGCTTGCTTGGGCATCACAGGTTGGCTGTTAAAAGAAGAAAGTTAAGACACTGGAAATTTCAACAAATTGAATAGTACAGTATTTCGACTGAAGATATAAATTTTATGGTAGATTGTTGTTTGTGTATCAACTATAAATTGCAATTTTAAATTCTGAGAAGCATAAAGGACAAAGTTTAACTTAGAACTCTCCAAAAAAGAATATTTGTATCAAAACCGTTTTGGTTTGTTTTTAGTATAAAACAAGTGCAGAAGCATACTGATCAGTATAAAACAAGTATGTACACACGTTTTGGTCATGTTTTTAGTATAAAACAAGTGCAGCAGCGACTGATCAGTATGGGTGAGTTCATGAAGGCAACTACACCTTTACATAAATTAAGTTTTCAGAGGGTGATAATTTTTGTGAGGGAAGCACTATTCCGCTAATTATCATATAAATATATAAAATTAGTACTCCATCCATTTAAATAACTCCTAGGTCCTAACAGACAAAGCTCTATAAAGAGAGCACAAGTAGACTGTTCGGTACTAACTTAAGAATAACAGCCTAGAATATGAATTACATGAATATCTAACATCTTAATATCAATAAGCCAGAAATACATTTCTTTTCAAAAACTAAGCAATTGCAGAGAGCAGTACCATTTGAGCGTGAGCCAACTTCCTCAACAATATCACATAAGCATCCACCAAGCACTCCACAGAACTAAGCCAGAGCCTCACTTCCTGAAGAAAAGCAGGCACAAGTAAGCTCAGAGTAAACTAATTCCCCTTTGAGGCTTTGACAATTACATAATACACTACCAAATACATTCCCAATTATGCACTATGAGATACATAAACTTCCATGTTTTTTCTTGAAATGTGCCCTATTTACTAATCCAAACAATAACATTAACATCCATGGAAACAGAACCAATCACCCTCATAATTGCTTGCACACAACAACTGTCATCGTCAGGGTTGCTCGAACACAACAAAATGCACATCGATGAGAGCATTGCCAACTGTTGCATCACCCAGAGCATCAATAGTATCATACATGAGAGAAATGAGACCACGATAGATACCTCACCATCCCCGCGGCCGAAATGCAGCAAGCTCTCGACGAGTAATTTCAGCACGGGATCGCAGAATCTGGATTTACAGTTGCAGCGATCATGGCAGCTAGTGCGGCGATCAAATCCCTCACAAACGTAGCGTCCCCCTTCCTCACCACAGCAAACTTCACGAACGGCCTAAGGAACTTCACCACCCCGTCCACCCCCTCGGTGACCATCCTAGCCACCTGCCTTGTCAGCCCCTGCTGCGAGCGTTGGACTAAGGGATGGTTGTGCGGCGGGAAGCGTGAGCCAGTGGGGCCGGAGCGGAGGACGCAGGAAGCGAGCGCGGCAACGACCTTGATGAGGCAGGAGGCGGGGGGAGGGGAGGGGGAGGCAGAGAGGGGCGCGAGGGGGAGCAGGAGGGCGAGGTCGGGAGGGATGAGGTCGGCGCGGGCGGCGGCAAGGCCGGTGAGGGAGGCCGCGGTGTGGGTGGCTACGGCGGGGTGGGGAGAGGAGAGGAAGGAGGAGAGATCCCCATGCGACGGCATATTGCCGCGTCCTGCATTTGGTTAGAACTCGAGCCGTGTCGCCACCAGGCCACCGCCACTGCGACACCAGGCCACCGCCACTGGGCTCTGCCCGCCCAGATCCAGCGAGGTGGGGAGGAGGCAGCGGCAGCACGGGGTAGGGAGGAGGAGGCGAGGGCGGAGCGAAGGAGTGGGGGAGGAGGCGGTGGCGGCGCGGAGAACGGGGGGAGAGGACTCGGCGGCGGCGCGGGGGAGGAGGCGAGGGCAGACCGGAGGAGTGGGGGGAGGAGGCGGCGACGGAGCGGCGGAGCGGGGGAGGAGGCGGCGGAGCGGAGGAGTGGGGGAGGAGGAGGCGACGGCGGCGCGGGGTGCGAGGGAGGGGAGGAGGCAGCGGCGCGGGGTAGGGAGGAGGAGTAGGCGGCGGCGCGGGGTGGGGAGGAGGAGGCTGCAGCGACGCGGAGGAGCGAGGGAGGAGGCGAGGGCGGAGTGGAGGGGTGGGGGAGGAGGAGGCGGTGGCATCGCGGAGGAGCGGGGGAGGAGGCGACGGCGGTGCGGGGTAGGGAGGAGGAGGCGACGGCGGAGGAGGGAGGGTAGGAGGCAAGGGTGGATCGGCGGAGGAGGGAGGGGAGGAGGCGAGGGCGGAGCGGCGGCAGAGGAGGGAGGGGAGGAGTGGCGGAGAAATCTGTGGGGAGGTTGAGGAGGTAGCGCCGTGGAGAAATCTGTGAGGCAAGCGCACGGGATTCCTTGGGGAGGCAGGCGCACGGTCGTTAGGAGGGTGGGTGGGCCCACACGTTAGCCAGCGTACCTTTTTTGTCAGAAGGGGTGGGAGAGAATGGATCAACCACCAACTCAAACTTTTAGAATAGTAAAGATTTTGATATGTGAATGGTCATTGAAATGTAAATTACAGTACATCAGTACTTCCATAATGTGCGATGCGATTTGACTAGTTGCAACATTAAAAATATTTGCAGGCAGACATTAATAATGCCGATACCCACTACACTGAAAGTGCATTACGGTGTCGGCACCGTTCGTGAAGGTCTGAATGGTGTTGACTTAAGCGGTTTTGTGCAAGCACTCTGGTACACCCGGACGATGAGAATGCTCAAATCACAGATATGATGTACTAGCTCACCCGCAGTTTCTCCTTGTACCCTGAAATGTGTGGCATCATCATACAAGGACTTTGGAGCCGATCTCCCATTGACATTAGATGGGAGTTGGGAATATTGATGAGCACTACTTCGTGGAAGGGGTTTATGCAAAGGTGCCGATGGTGTGGATACGAGTGCGTGATGCTTACGCAACCAAGCCCAATAGAAGTTGTATAAGGTTATGCCGATAGCTATCAACTAGGAGGTGCGAGCAGCTCGGGCACCCAGCATGTTGGTCAAGAGAAGAAAATTGCTTGTAACGAGGCCGATGCGGTACATGGAGGAGAGGAAAAAGGGTCACTACATGGTGAGTCTACAGGACAAGTTGATGAAAAGGAGCATATGAAGTACATAATGCATCAAATGGAGAGCGATAACCGGATGGCTTGGGCTGAAGAGGAAGCTGTGCAGGAGGGCGATAAGAACAATTCCAATGAGGACGAAACTCCCATCCCGTAGGAATGGAACCGGTTTGATGCTGAGAGTGTTGCTGCACATGACGAGGTTTGGTTGCATCCAATATTTGCTAACAAGATGTCATTGCAGGATTCCATCAAGCTGTGGGCCCTGTCCATACAGTGTACTTTTTGGGTTGTAAAATCTAGCCAAGAGTAGTACGCCGTGAAGTGTGAGTAGGCCGGTTGTCCTTGGAGGGTGCATGCATATAAACCAAAGTATGAGACTCATTGGATTATTTTGAATGTGGAGCCACACTCCTGCATTCTCAGTAGTGTTTTGCCGAGGCATCATAACCTAATGTCCACCTTTATAACTAATTTGATGTATGGAGAGATAGTGGAGAAGAAGAACATCGAGGCTACACACATAATGGTGGCTATTGAGAAGAAATTTAAGTACAAAATTAGCTACACGCTACGTGAAGGTGTGGCATGCGAAGAAGATGATTAAGCCAGCTGATTAGCTGGCTTAATTACCTATTTTCCATTTAGTTTTGTTTGAATTTTTAAATATAACAAATGAGCTCCAAAAATACAAAAATTTATGTACAGTCTCTCAACACAACGTAATTTATAGTGTAATATTTAGGTTAACTTTATCCATTGTGAATGTTGATAAAAAATTTATACAATTTTAATATTTGTACAAGCTTTTACATACAGCAAATGAGCTCCAAAATTATAAAATTTTATGTGAAGTCTCCCGACATACTCATAGTTATTGTGTAATTTTTGGAGAATTTTATGTGATCCAAATTTGCCACATTTATTTGGGTTAATTTAATCATGAATTAAATTCACCAACTGTAAATATATGAATTAACATAGAAAATTAGGACCACATAAAATTACACTATAGTTATGAGTATGTCAGAAGGCTCCACATAAAATTTTATAATTTTTGGAGCTCATTTGCTATATGTAAAATCTCATACAATTATCAAAATTTTATGAATGTTTGAGCAATATTCACAATGGATAAAATTATCCAAAAATTACACTATAAAGTATGTTATATCAGAAGATTGTATATAAATTTTTATTATTTTTGAAGCTTATTTGTTATATTTGAAAATTCAAACAAGAACTAAATAAAAAATTAGTTCAGGTAATCAAGCCGGCTAATCAGCTGGCTTAATCACCTGCCACCCCCTCTCTGGATGGCAAGCCTGCCTGCCACAGGCAGCCTGTCATCCACTGGCAGGGTGGCAAGCGCCTTCTGCCAGCGGCCTCGCCACGTGTCGTCTCGCGGGTGCTGCCGCCTGCTCGTCGAACGACAGAAGTGACATTTTTGCAAATACGTTCGGCATATGGCTAGTTTTATAAATATAATGTGAAACACTGCCAAATCTAGCTTTAACTCAATGAGAAAGCAACAATATACTTGCTATAACCAAAATAATTACATATATGCACACCAACAACAACATGCTCCGGTATTTTTATAAAAAAAGAACAACATGCTCCAGCAAAATCCAGGAAAAGAGCTGCAGGGTTTTTTAGATGAGATAAGTTTTCTATTTGGTTTCTCATAAAAAAGAAGGTTTTCTGTTTGGTCTAGTTTGCTAGAAACACACTTTTCTTTCACCACAGTCGAGCTAGGTTTTTGGTCCCGTTTGTGATGCAGGAGTTTTATGACAAATTTGTGGGAGTTACACTGTTTATAAAAAAAAACTCGTAAAATACCAATGTTCCAAAAATAAATAGTAGTCTACGATAGTTTTGTTAATTTTAATTGTAGAAAAGAAAAATGATACACATGAGTAATGCAAATAATGCATGGTTGTAACTAAAAATCTCCCCCACCCCCTCTATTTTTATACTCTTTTCATGCAAAAATGGAAGATGCTCTCTCTAAAAAGAAGAAGAAAAACTAGTTTAGAAAAAGAAGAATTACAACATGCACCTCCGGGCACCTATAGTGCATAGTATCTAAAACATTCCACGCCGTCTAGAGGAAACACTCATACAAATGCTTCAATGCATTGTATCTAGCAACTGGCCCACTCTATTGACGTCACTATCTCCTATTTGGGAAAATTGGCACCATGTCGCCGGTCAAACATGGAAATCTACAAATGCCATCGAAAAATACTTTATTGTGAACATGCCACTGCTTCGTGCGTTTCCATCTCTACGTGTCGCTCCCGCTTTCATCCTAAGACAACATTTTAGGCTCGCTATTTGGGTTGGTAGTTGGTACATACTTGAGTAAGCTGGCCATGCAAGGGAATGTAAAGGTGTGTTTGGTTCTAGGGATAATAGGGGATAGGACAGGGCGATCCCAGATTTGGACCTGTTTGGATTGGAGTCAGCAGGGACAAAGTCCATCCCCTTTAGGGAATATCCCGGGAATATTTCCCTAAATCGAGGATGCCCCTGTCCCTCAAAAACGAGGGGATGGGCTCGTCCCTCTTCCTCGTCTCTCAAAAACAAGAGGATGACAAAAGGGCCTCACACGTCAGATGACTCATCCTATATTTTGATGTCCCAGAACCAAACAAAAAACAGGGACGGTCCTATCCCTTACAACCAAACAAAGAACGGGGACGGTCCCGTCCTTAAAAACAGGGATGGAGCCATTCTATCCCTACTGCCTCCAAACCAAACACACGCTAAATGGGGCGGCACTTCGAGATGAACACACAAAGCAGTGGCATTCGCAAATAAGGCATTTTTTTAATTATAGGTTTGACCAGTGGTATGGAGCTATTTTCCCTTTCTATTTATACCTTCACTGCTAGTCTGTCCTATTATTTACTCCTCCCTGTTATCCTCCCCCACCCCCCGTTTTCTCTTTTGCGTATAGATCTTCATTGTTTTCATCTCACTACCGGTCGCCACACTTTTCTCATCACTGCTCAACGCCGCCCTCTCTCCCCATCCTCTTCTCACCGCCAGTTGCCATCCCTGTGTCGCCTCTCGTCTCTGAGCCAATTTCACCTAAATTTGGCACGACCTATACCTGCGACGCTTATATCCTACGAGATCTAAGCCGAGGTTGCCTAAATCGGTGGCTATGTACAGTATTATGTGAAGTGACAAAGAAACAATGGATGGTGAGGCATCTCGATGGTGGCAACCCGTGCTGATGGCGGGTGATGTTGTATTGAGATGTAGCCCCCAACGTGGCTATCCTGGTGCTTTGATGCGGATTCCCCGGCACAACGATGACGTTGTCTCAACACAACATGTTTTCCTAGGTGCTCCTCCCATGTCCAGATTGACAGGCCCTACAAAAGGTATAGCCTAGATACAACTTTCTCCTCTAATGCATTTTTTGGTTGTATCTTAGCGTCTTGATCTACGCAAGAGAGCTGTATCTCTTACGAGATACAACTTTTCTCTCTCCTCAATTCTTCTCCTCGCCACCTCCAGCCCAATCCAACATGCCATGCCATTGGATACGGTGGATGCCCTTATGGGCCATTAGTAAATTAGGAACTCACTTGATCTGGCCATTAGTAAATTAGCTCACTTGATCTGGTTGGTTGGAAACGACAGGACGTTCGTCAGGATGGAAGTTTAATCCGATTGCCCGATCACCCATGGATAATTACCCTAATAGAGATATGTATGTTTCTAGTTTTGTGCCCGCGGTACGTTCACGTATGCAAAGTCTTGCCTGATGGTTAGATGGGCATGGGTATGTTCTAGTACCACTCATGCCCATGTCACCCATTTACCCACGAACGATTGCTTACAAATGGGCCTAACAGAAAATGTACCAATATGCAGCGTAGTTCCAATGGAAATGCCAAAAAAAGAAAAGAAAAATGTGAGGTGTAAGCAGCTGGCCTAGCCTAAAGTCCAGAGGCCAACATCCGGAGTTCTTGGCCCACCGGCCCAACCCAACCATCACACCTACCGGCTGCCTACACCTCACACACCGCCACACGCTGCATAAAAAAACTCAACACAGTGAAGATAAAGCTCGAGAGGGGAGAAGGCAGAGGAGAGAGGGCGGGGCGGCGAGCCGCTGCCAGACGTCGCCGTCGAGGCCGGGGTAGCCGTCACTAAGATTTGGGGGAACAAGAGCAGCGAAGGTTGATGGTTTCTGCCAAATTCTCCCTCCGCTCGTCACTCCTGTGCTTCTAGCGTGGATGAGCTCATGAGGATAAGCGCGAGTTGTTTAGTGACACTGATTTGTTAGGTATGACTAGTTAGAGACACGTGCATTACAATGGAGTCATAAAAATAATAAGACGGAACTTACTGTCTGGCCAACTTTACACATCAAACATTGGAAAGCAAGCGACAGAAAGAGAAGGGTGGCCAGAATGCGCGAAGAGATAGGGAAAGTGGAGGGAGTAGGCGGTTATATCCTGGGAGGGAGGAGGAGAGAGATGAATGGTTCAGATTAAATCGGATGGCTGAGAAAAAAGGAGAGAAAATAAATCAAATACCAACTCATACTTTTATAATAGTAAAGGTTGGGTCAGCCGACCTCGTTGGCCGCACTAACCGGGCCGTCAGTGGAATGGGATGTTGGGCTCGGAGTCTCGAAACTCGCGCCCGAGTCCAACTCCACGGAGCAACACCTGAATACGATGAGCTGGGCACCCGACAGTACACGGCGACGCCTTCTTTCTCACCCACCCGCTCGCTCGCACCGCACCCAGCTCGCGGGCGACTCCGCCGGCCCCCTCCTCCTCCACCGCCGGCGGCTGCGATGGCGGACAGGGGAGGGAAAGGTTTCTCCCCCGCCTCCAAGGGGAAGTCCCTCGCTTCCAGGCCAGGTGCTCTTCCGTCCCTTTTTTTTAACAAATCTCTCCCGTTCTTTCCCCCTTCCTTTTCCCCGTATATTTCGGTCGTCGTCTCGACTCTCAACCGACGCGAGCCCACCAAACAAGTTGGTGGGCGTGGGGCTTCCCGGTGGTAATCGATAGGATCCGAGATGAATGACTGGGGATTAGGGTTTATATGATGCGGAGGGTTTTGCTGTTGTGGGGCCCTACGGAGTGGCGCGATCAAAAGGGAATGCTTTTGGTTTTTGGAAAAGGTTTGGATCCAATGTGATCATTTGAGGGCTTATGATTTGGGTTGTTTTAATAACGCATACAAGTATAACTGGCTAACATACCAGAGGAAGATCGTTTAAGAGGAATGCCGTGTTAATGTGGGTAAGGGATGGCAACGGGGCTATTCCCCACGGGATGCCCTCACATCTTCATTCCCTGTTTAGCTATCGGGGGCAATTTTCCTCCCGTCCCCATCCCCACTGGGGAATTGGGGGGAACTGCCCCCAATAAGAACCTAAATTCGAATGATACTAGATAATTTCATAAATCTATCATATGGTTATTTAGAGTTACGTAAATTTCTTAACACATGAGATGGTAGAAAAATACTAAATGAGTTATATACTGTACCAAATATATTAGTCTGGAGACAAAGTACCTATATTTTAGACATGTAGATGTATCAATCTATGTATATATGAGTGTTTATCGGGGTATAGCGGGGAGTGGGGATGGGGGAGACATTCCCCTCCCCGTCCCCATATAAGGTAGCGGGAACAAAATTGCCCCATACACATCCCCAAATAGGAGAATTCCCCATGGGTTGCCTGGGAGTGGGGCCCCATTGCCATCCCATTAACCCAACCTTCTTTGTTTGGGTAAAGGAAGATCCTCTGAATCTCTGATCCAACATGCGAACTAAATTAGAAATTGATGTATATGCCTATTGTGAAGTATCCGATGTGTGTGTGCTCATGGTGATTGAAGGAAGGTACTTATGCCTATTGGGAAAGATTATTGCAACTAAGGCTCTTATGGTACATTGTTTGTCATGTAATTTTGTGATCTTGTCATGTGATGAATTTACAGCTTCATCAAAATGAATGCTGCAGGTTTTGAGAAGTTGAGCTTTATCAGGCATGTTTGAGAGTCTGACAGATCTGTTTATGGATCTTTCTTCTTACAGGAGCACCGAATGGAAGGCAGAACAGTTCTGCAAATATCCCGCATGTCACTATTGATTCAGATTCGGACTCTGAAGGTAACATTACTATCCAATTTCATGACATAACAGTTTCCAGGCAACAATTCTTCATTTCATCAAATCTTTAAAAACCCTAAATTACCCTTCACATTCTGGTTATGGGCAAGCCAAGTCAGTTGTGTTCACTGCTGTTCTCTCTGAAGATAGTTTATTACACTGAAAAACTATCAGGAGTTTGCCCCATGAGCACATCCTTTAGTATTTGCTTTGTAGTAAAAATATCACTCATCTTTGCTAGCATGTAATGAGGTTTCTGTCTTACATCCCTGGCAATTTTTTTGTCACCATTAAGAACACTTCATGTTGTACTCAAGGGAATTCTTTTGTAAGAGATAAAAAAACTTATGGTTGAACTGGCCGTTTGTGTTTGGATTGAATCATTTGACTAGAAGAGTCCCACAACCATCCAGTAGTTACTGCCTACTTTTCTTGTCAGCTTTTGTAGGTTTGATCAATTACTATAGAAAAATGTTGGTAAAGAAATACATAACATGTTTTAGTTTTCTTTTGGTTTTATTTGCAGAAGTTCCATTGACTATCCATTCATAGACGCTGATTACCATTACACTTAGTGTGATGCACACATCATCTCATTTGTAATTCAAGTGTACTGCAAGTCACTCTTGGATCACAATTCATGGGTGTGCATAACAGGTGGTTATTATTGAGCTGCCTATGTTGTAATTGCTATGCAGTATTTGATAAAAGCAAAATATGGGACCACAGTATTAATTTGGGTTTCATTCCATAAAAAGATGGCATGATTTTTATGTTGGCTTACCAAGCCTAACACAACTCTCCTTTTTCCTGGCTTGGGACAGGCTATGTAGAAACCTACATAGACGGAGTTGGACCATAGTACATAAATAAATTCTAAAATTTACAGGACAGTTGAATGTTACTGAATAAGTGAATATGGATAATATGATGCCATAGTTGAACCAACAAGAACCTTATATGCCATTTTGCCTGTTTTTAGGTTTTGTCGAAGAAGTGACTCCCAGATACAACAAGTCAAATGGGAAGGCTGCATCTGAGAGCCTAAAAACTGGCGGAAAGGCTTCATCCTTTTCTAAAGGTATGGACACACAGTTTTGCTACACATTCTTCCATTTAAAAGTTGCTGAAAATCTTGGAAATTTGTAATGGCAGTCACACAATAGATCAGGATCTTTACCTTTCTATTGTCTTGCATTTCTTTCTTTCATGTATTATATTCCAGTGCTATTTACTTTTTAGGAGAAACTGGCAAAGGAGGGACGGCATATAATGCTGGCAAAGGCAGGAAGGGCTCTGCATCAAATGCAATGCCTACAAAGTCTGATGCAGACCTAAAGCTTGAGCTTGGTCAGCTCCCTTAAGTGAAATATCCTCTGTTTCTCTTGCAGCTTATTTTAATTATAGTAAACGCTAATACTCAAAACTTTACAATTAGTGAAATTTCAGTAGGCTATAATTTGAAAAGTTTTATGTATTGGGGTTGTTATGTTTTACATCATTTTGAATGGCCGCACATCTGATTTCTTAAAACCCTTCTGTTTAAACGAAAACGTGCAATCTAATTCCTACTACCTTCTCCATGCACTGCATCTAAATAATCTTGCTATTATAATTGGTTGCAGATATACCTCCAAATTCTAGAATGTTAATGAATTGTGAAGCAGCTGAACTATTGCAAGAAATTCATGAGCATATGGCTATCTTATCAGAGGATCCAAAGATCAAAATTCCTGAGTAAGAATGTTTGTTGTTTTGGATTTGTTCTATCCTGCTAATCGTCGTTCGTTCCTGTGTTGTGTTCCAGTCTGTTTAGCTGTGTGACTGCTCATTTACTCTTTCTTGTTGCATCTGCAGGTCATTCGACAAAGCTTTCCAGTATGCAAAAGATGGAAATCATTTCACAACTGCAAAGTCTGTGAAACAAGTCCTGGAGTATCCTTAGTTTTGATTAAAAGTCATTAGAGCTTGCATGTTATTATACAGTTATGTTTTTTTCATCAAGCAAGCTCTTTAGTAGTTCAGTTCCTTGACTAGCAGCTGTAGTCCTCTTAAAAAATGCGGTGTTAATGACGGGGAGGTTTGTAACTTTTTTCTGGCTTTTCTTACCTTCATTTTGTCTGATTTCCCTCATCTCAACATACAACGGTGTGGTGTACTTGCAACAGATATGCTTGATAGCGAACATTGGGCCTGAGACCATTGAAGAGGTTTATGCACTAGTACCATCTCTCAGGGTCAGCCTCTTCCATTGTTATTTCAAATCTATGGTATTTTGAGTTTACAGCAGCTTAGTCTTGCAAAATTCAAATTTATTTACGCAGGCCACTAGGTCAGTAAATGAAGGCCCGATCATGGAGGCTCTTACTGCTCTCGCTAACATGAAAACTCCCAAGTGAATCTCCATTGGAGCTACCCAGGTAATTCCCTATGCAGACACTTGAATCATACCACTATCCTGATTATTCACCTTTTTTATTGGTCTCAATTGCCTCGTGAACATTAAACAGATATGCTGCTGATCAAGAAATGCAGAATCCACAACTTGGTTCCTTTGATGTTTGGATGTTCACTGAAATCAGGTTGGACCGAATATGTAAAAATCTTAGTATGTGCTATGTTCACTCTGTAGGCCTCCCTGATAGAACTTCAGCTGCGAAAGCTAGCTTATCTAACTGCAGATTTAGCAAGAATGGCCGAAGAAGTCTACTCTAAATTACCAAGTGCTACCCTTGGGGTACCTAGCTTAAACAATACCGTTGCTGCCTGTTGATTTCTGCCTTTTTTACTTGTCTGTTTATTCCTGCTTTGTGCACGATCTCATTGCGGTGCAATTTCTAGTTCCAGTTTTTAGTAGTTCGTTCTTAAATCAGATGTTCCCCTGGCGGTAAATGCATTTCAAAAAACATTTTTAGTGAAACTTTTATATAGAGCAATTCTAAAAGAAAAATCTATGTACAGGGTAAGCTAGCATACAAATCTGCACTGTTAACTAGATTTTTTTTGAAACTAAAATAGCTGGTGTCTAAAGTTGCATTGTAGATCCTTTTGCCACACAATTTCTGCTTGAACGTTTGGGCACAGTGGCAGGTGATCAAAATCTCTGCTTCGGCGCGGAAAGGGTAGGGGCACCTTGATGTGATGCAGTCTGAATTTCTGATCGAAGATGAGAACAGGAACCAACTGTGCTAAAACTATCGTTAGGTAAATCAACACAGAACAAAATAATGAACACGACGTCTGAAGTAATCAACCTCGAAAAAGCACATAACACATTACGCACCAAGTTCGCTGCTAAAATTTAGGTGCTCCTCACACCAGCAAGCAGCTTATATGATATGTATGCAGTATGCACAAAGGGAAGCTTAATGCTGTAGTAACAGCTTGACACTCATTTGTTGATCAGCCGCACGACGCTTCGCTCTCCAGTCGCTGCCTCGCGGGGTGATCGAATGGCAGCGGCTGCACGCCGTCGCTGAGCGGCCCGGCGTGCTGGAAGCCGTACGCCCTGAGCACCTGGTCGTCGGCGAAGTTGAGCGCGCGGCGCATGCCCTCGTTGCAGCTCTCCCCGGAGTAGTGCTCGTTCCGTTGCCCGCTGCACGGCTGGCACCCCCGTGAAGTGCGTCACGACGGCCGCCGCCACCCGTGCACCCCGCTCTTTGCCAGCCCGGCTCCGTCCAGTGCTTTTCTGTTGACCCAGGGACAGAATAGTACGCACACGCTAGACAGTCGTAAACTCATACAAACACTCTAATCTATTCAAAATACATAAGAGCTTTTGCGCTACGTTAATCTGCTGCAACTTTTCCATTTTCTCTTCTATTTATATACACAAATTACATGTACACAGGTTAACGAACTACCCGAGTCTTCCGGCACGATCGTACTACCTGAACAACTCGCTCCACCAGCCACACTCACAGATTAGTGGACACGACCGGTTATGTGCAGATCAACTGCTACCTGGTCCGGTCTATGACTGCACACAGACTTGACCTTCTTCGAGTTCTCCCTTGAGTCCTTCAACCATGTCTTGTTGATTATGGTGCCTCGACCATACCTCACGACCACGGCTGCTTCGACCACAGTGCTTTCGACCATGGTTCCTTCGATCGATTCACCGACCACGGCTTATCGACCATATCTTCGATCATGGCTTCATCGACCACTTCACCGAGCACGGCTTGTCGACCAGCATGTCCAGTAGTACCGCTTCACACAGACGGTACTACCAATCTTCAAGCATGACCGAGATACTTTAGCTTACAAGTACCAACCATCAACCACTATGTAGTTACAATCACTATAGGTACGACTACTGCGCAGTTCAACTTACGACTGCGATTGCTACGACCAGTCTTCAACTCCGGAGTCTCCGACTACGGGTCTTTGACTACTGTACTCGAACACGACTACTGGGTACTCGAGCATACTGAGCACTCGACATGACTACACAGTATTCAGCACACGAGTACTCGATATACGACCTCTCAGTACTCGAACACACCGAGTAATCGACACCGACTACACTAACAACAGCACAACAAGATTAGTTCTAACAATCACCCCCTAATCTTGTTGCCATTATTCTTGAATACCTCCCCGTCAGGCTTCAAAGCAGCGTCGGTTTGTCATCGGCAGTAGCCGTAACGAGATGCGATTCCTCCTTCTTCGACTTGTGGCACTCGCTGGCAAAGTGCCCTCGTATGCCACAGTTGTAGCACTTCACCTTCTTCTTGTTGGACCTCCGCTCACTAGTCTACGAGTCGTTGTCGTCCTCATCATCCTGGTCGTCTCTACGACCACCCCCATACTTGACGTGACTGCTACCACGATCACGGTTCTTCTTCGCGTCGCCGCCTAACCCTTCTCCTTTCTTCTTTTTGAGAGTCTCCCACTGCGTGCGTGTGAGCAATAGACGCTCACTCTATTTTGCGTCACCAAGACTGTCTCCAACACGCTCGTCGCAGGCTTTGTACCATCCGATAAGGTCTTCAACTGTGATGGTCTTCAAGTCCACGTATTGCTCGATGGCTGCGACGAGTTACATGTAACGCGCCGAGGCAGGCCAAAAAAACCTGCAAACAACGGCAATCTTATCTACCATGGTGTCGTCCAACACCAATATGCCAGTGACGATCAACGTCCCCCGACCGGCGAAGTCTTCAACGGACTCACTTTCCTTAGCGTAGCGTAGAGCCATGGAGCTTGCATGAATGTATCACAACTGTAGGTGCCGCACGAAAAGATCACAAATTTCTTAGTCCCTCTCAAGCCTCGGGGCCTCGCCATAAGCCCACAATCTCCATAGGCAGGCGGTCATTCCCTCAGCGCCGGCTGCCTAGCTATTGGCTAGCTTCTCTTCCACTGCATCCACCCCGCTGGACCGGCAAGGTTCTCTGCCAGCGTCGAACATGGAACACCGATGTAAGCGCTCGCACTGCAGTACGCGTGCTCCTGTTTCCCTTTCATGAATTTACTAGCTCAAATACGATGCAGATGATTATTACTTGTGCTTTGTGATGTTTTAGGTGTATGTAATGGCTGCATATAATTGGATTGTCACTGAAACATGAGGATAATCCTGACAATGGCCGATGATTGTCTGATTGAAACACCGTTTAAATTCTCCAAGGAAGGTTGTTATATGGACGGGATAAGTAAGGGAGTAAGTGGTACATTTTGTGGTCTGGCTGCGTTTGCTCGCATCGGCTGTACATGTTTATGTGGGCTAATATGGCAGCCTGCCAAACATTTAAGCGGGATATGCAACACCCATCATTCCTAGTGTATTTGATACTAAGATAACCGGCGGAGGTTCTAGTGGCTTAGTTTGTGTTATTGGGAAGAACTGCCTTAAAAGCACTAAAGGGGTTTGTAACGCCCCCGTTTCCAGGGGCGCGTACGGACACGGCATTCCGCAACTATTCACGCATGAACAGTTATGGAACGTCGCGCAAGAGTATACCATTGCATGCTTACGACAAAAGTCCAGCATATATTTGACATGAGGATTAACATCCAGGTTTTCACAGCGGGGCGTGCAAGCCCAAAGTGTAATTACATTACAAAAGACTTCCAGAATCCGCTTCGAGCGCGGCGGAGACCTACAGCCAAGGGTCCTCGTCGAAGAAAAGATCCTCCGGGACTTCTTCAACGGGGAGACCTTCTCCTTCGTCTTGATCCTCTAAAGATTAGATTAAGCAAGCCGTGAGCCAATCAACCGGCTCAGCAAATCCCAAAGGGATCTTAACTTACTATATGCACGGAAAATCAAAGGAAGGGTGTATAATTGGTCTATTACATTTGGTGGATGCAATTTTATTTGCAATCATTTTAAAGGAGGGACCCAAAACTACTCCTCAAGAACTCAGGGGTTTTTCAGCAAGAGTTCATTAACCAACCTAAACAAGTTAAACGTTTACAAAACTACTTAAGCTTTGCGACTGGAATCACCCAAGTGACACAGCTCCAATAACCGGGAGCACGGCGTATTCGAATACCATTTATTTGACTCTGCAGAGTTTGCTCAGCTTTACCCACACGATCCCTTAACTCCCGCTAAAGAGTTAAGAAAGCCAGGTCGTTTCACTGCTCAACTCTTTATATAGGCTCTACCCGGTAGAATTCACTCGGGTCTGGCTCACACACACACACACACACAAGAAAAGACGGTGTCCGCTTCGAGTGAACTCTACCGTTGTTAGGCACCCAAACACGGCTTGCCTAACCTCACTGCTAAACCTCCTGTAAAGTTTCAATCGAGTTGAGCAGCTACTAGACAAGTGTTGACAAGTCAACTCCTGTGGTTTGAGCGGGTTCTATGACATTTGCTCAGCATAAGGGTTTCAGTCCTTATTTTTTTTCACATGGTCCACAACCTCGCCAGACTCGCGACCCAACCTAAGGTAAGCGGTGGGCGTAGACCGTCTCGCGATTTCCCACTCACCCTTACCCTTCTCCAAACCCTAGGGTAAAGATGGGCGAAGACCGTCTCGCGGTTCCCCACTCCTTACCCTACCTTGTGCACGCCGGCACTCTCCGCTCTAAGATACGGTGTCCCATACCACCCTACCTTAGAGTCGGGTTTTCCAAATTCTATCGGCCCACAGCCACAACCTTATTAGTGTAAGGCTTTGCATGATGATAATAATATCCTACAATTGTCTAGATTATCAAGTAATTAATTCTAGGGTTACAAAGGCATGGCAACAAATTAAACATGGCATTTAACGGTGGTAGGATTAACTACATAATAAGTCATTCTAAACATTTTATTTTATTTTATTTCAAACTAACATTTCACAATTAGCATAATGCAAATAGCATATTAACATAAATAAACAGCATGGGTTGCAATATGATCAAAGGATTTGGGACTTGCCGTCAATCCGAATGATTTCCGCTAGCTCGAACGAAGAACCTCCTGGCTCCTGGGGCTGCACTTGAACTTCCGGAGACTCCGACACTAGCGCAAACATACAAAACAAATTAAATCCAGCTTGAGACTAATCAAGCGAGGGAAAATAAACTACTTAAAAAGGAGCAAATTGCATAAATCCCCAAATGGATTTTTAGGAATTTATTTGGGAAGGAACCGTGGAAATGGAGTTCACCAAAGGGTCTGGAATAATATTTGGAGCAAAGTGGTGAAGTTTGGGAATTTTTGGGATTGTCTGTGATTTTCTAGGATTTATTTTGATTTTTTGGGATTTTTAGAAATCAATAAATCACTGGAAAATGGTTATGAACAGTGCGGCCCGGCCGCTTTGCTACAGTGCGGCCCGGCACAGTGCGGCCCGCGCGGCCGAAGGCCAGCGCGGCCCAACGCGCGGCGTCGCGCGCGCGCGCTCGGCGACGGGGCAGGCCGGCTCGGCCCACGCCCGCGCGCGCTCACGCGGCTCGGATGAGCGACGCGTGGCTCAAGCGGGTGGCGGAGATGTGGCGGGGTGAGGGGTACGGGGAGGAGATCCGACGGAGGGGAGGGGGCGGTGTTTATGATGATCCGACGGCGACGATAAAACGGAGGGGCGAAGCGGTATGCGGAGGATCGGACGGCCGACGTTAAATGGCGCGGGACGAGATCGACGGAGGGGAGGAGGCCACGTCGTCGTCGTCAACCTCCAGCTGGACGCGCGCAGCCGAGGGACGGAGACGGCGGCGCCCTCGCTCTCCGGCCACGGCGAAGGTTCCCGACGGCAAAGGAGGGTACCACCGGGTAGGTCTGAGTGAGGGGGGTCCATTTTGGGCAGCTGGGAGTTGAGGGGATCAGTGGAGAGAGCGGGGGAGAGAAGGGGGTAGTTCGGGTGTTTGGAGGCGAGGGAGGTCATCGGCGGCAAGGGAGCTCGAACGGCTGCGGTTACACGGGGAGGGGGTCCAGAGACTCACATTGGCAGTGGCGGCAGGAGCTGGGAAGCTTCGGAGCGTGCTGGCCACGGAGAGGGTGATGCGGCCGGCGGAGAGCTTCGGTGCTGGGACTCCTCGAGCGATCACCTGCCAAAAGGAGATTGCCAAGATGATCAGCGCACCGAGGGGATGCTCCGGACGAAAGCCATTGAAGAATGAGGGAGAGGAGAGGGAGATTGGCTTCGGGGTGCCGCCGGCTCACAGGGCGGCAATGGCGGAGCTACGGGCGACGGGGCTCCAATCGGGCGCTCGGGGAGTTTCTCTGGAGGTTGGGGAGGCGAATGGAGGTGGTGGAGTGGCTCGGGAAGCAAAGGAGGAAGAGGGAGCCGGAAGGGGGTTTTTATACTCCGGGCGGGGAGGGGGAAACCTTCGGGGAGAAGGCAACGGGCGGGCTCCGGGGTTAACAGGAATGACGGGGAGTTGGTGGCGCATCTCCTCCGCGCAGGCGAGGCGATGACCGGGCGCTGAGCGGCCGTAATGACGAGGTGACAGTACGGGCGGGGGTGGAGCTGCGGCATGGGAGGGGAACGCGTCCGCGCGCGGGGAAGTGACGGGCGGGGACTGCCAGGTGGGGTCGGCCGTAGGAGTTGGGCGACGCGTGGCGCGGAAACTCTGCGGCGGTCGGGATAGCGCGGCGGAGGCGGGAGCGGGGAGTTGCGGGCGGAGGGCGTCCGCGCACGAGAGAGAGAGAGCGGCCGCTGCCAGGCGGGGCCAAGCGCAGAAGAGCGGCGACGCGTGGCGCAGGAGCGCCCACGGTTTCGGACCGTGGTGGTCGGGGTGGCGCGGGCGCGAGGGGGAAATCCGGGGGCGGCGCTGTCCGCGCGCGCGAGGAGGCAGGCGTGAGGCGCAGCGCGCAGCGCTCCGCGCGTGCGCGAGGCGAAGGCGGAAAGGGAGCGGGCGCCAGCGGAGGGAGGAGGAGGCGTCCGCGCGGGAGAGGCCGGGGAACGGAGAAGGCGGAAAAGAGGAGGGCGCCAGCTAAGGAGGAAGGCGCCCGGCCAAAAAGGGAAAGCGGGAACGGGGGAAACTTTCCCGAAAAGGAAAGTTTCTGAAATTCACCCAAAAACCGGCAAAAAAAATTCACAAATTTGGATTTTGAAATTTTGGGGCTTTTCAGGGTTGTCGAGGTAAGCTCATATGCTAAGATTGCAGTCATAGCCAGGTAAGTAGCTTTCCTAAATGCATCCATTTTTCTATAACAAACTTCTCTGAATCATAGGGGTTACACTCTGGCTGATATGCTAAGCTCATATGTGAGCAGCAAGCCAATGATACAATTCTTTCTGGATTCAATACTTGGTGCTACCCTAGCAATTTGTTGTGATGCTTTGACACATATAATATATGTCGTTAATTCAACTGGTATGGGCAATAATAAGCACTTTGTGGGGCACATTCTTTGTAGATTCTTTCACATGTATGTTAGAACCATCTGGCCTAATGAAGTCGTCACAGTTCCATGCAGCCACACCCACATGCATGAAGGAGCGGCCAACTGGTAACATTGGGGAGGATGATGGCCTCGAAGGGTAATCGTACGTTAGTCCCTACAGCGGCACGTTTGGCGGCTGAGACGACTCGTCTGCTAATCGAAGCCTTCCTAGCATCGTCTTATTCGTGCTTCTTAATTGGAACGGGAATAAGACGAGGGTGCGGGATGTATATGGGCGATGTGGGCTAGATGGGCAGCCGCTTAAGTCCACTTAAGTGAGAAATTGGCCCGCGGGAGGCATTTAGTGTTTTTTATGGAGCGGGTTAAGTGGGTATGCGGACAACCCGCATCCACTTACACCCCTAGTGATAAGTTTCCTTCACCATATATATGCCTTCTTGGTTTATCAGAGGTGGTTTGGCTGTCAAATCTACTTCAAGTACTCTCACTGTTAGCTTTTGGTTGCCAACAATTGGATACATCCAGGCCACAATCCTATTTTTAATTGTCGCTTGCACCGAACCCTTTTTTGTTGCATCGCAGTAGTAAAGTGACCTTCTACCTTATCTTTCAGTTCATATTTCAAGAAGGTAGCATACATCAAGCAGGTGGTTAATAAGCTGAATGCAGGATGTAACTCTTGTGCAATCCCCTTTCCCCTGGAATAAGTTTAGCCAAACTTTTATGGTCTCATATCGCGTCTTACTTATTTGTTACTACTGTGGCTTTCTCAGTGTTCATCATTGACGGTTTGCCATTAGCTGCTTTACACTTCTCCTGTGCATAACAAGTTCTATTGTTCACAATGGCATAAAGAAGTTGACAAAGTTTACTATCATTGTTCTAGAAGATTGCATTATCGACAGTGGAGTATCAGTTCTTCCACGGGTGAAAGTGAAATTCTTCCCATTCCTATCCTGGAAGGAACAACTCTTAGCAAGCAATCGCCTTTTCTTTCCATTCAAATGATGGTCTGGTGTTGCCTGTAACTTTTGCATCATCTTAGCAGTGTTTTTAAACGATATGAACCACCATCTTTCGTGTACTAATATTCAATTCCTATATATGATGCATCTTCAGTATATTAATCTTGCTTTAGTGATGATGCAAACTCAAGCTTTCTGTCCATCATGGATTGGTCAGAATAGGTCACATCAGCCTGGATCACCCTCAGGTTGCTGAAAGTGTTTCTAACTATATGACTTCTCATGAGTCATTTTTTTTACATTATTCTACATCCCTTTCTTTTTCATCGATTGAGTATCATCTTGGTGCTTGCACTTGTTGTCTAATGCGCTTGAAATAATCATTAATACATGTCACACCTAAACATGATCTTAGAACTTAAAGCACACCGACTGTCATACCTATAACCTATGGTGTTTCTTTAAAGACAGGTAAGATTTTAACTGATGAAAAATTATTTTGATTGGATCAACGCTGATGGAATGAAAATATAATTTCATGTGTCACTGTTAACTTCAGCATCTTCATGATTAGCATTACTTTATCTTATTATATATGTCATTGCAAAAGGAGTTCATGTTCCGAATAGTTGGTGGGTGGGTGAGTGGTATCAGGAAGATAAGCCTATCAGTATGCCTGAGGATAAACGATCAAGAATTATAATTGCTACCTTACTTAATTTGGATGGGACATTTGGCTTTAGGTTGGAGGTCTATAGCTATAAGTTCCTTATGTCGTGTGGTGTGGGTCCTATATCTTTCCAGGATGCAATATCGATGGACTCAAGGAGCCTGAGTGATTCACATCTACTTTTACATTATGCCGAAATGGTGTTTAATAGACGAGCATTGCTGGATGATCAAGAACACCTCCCTCTTGTGCAAAGATTACCTTTTTCTCTATGAGATTTTGAGGCTAGACATGAGAGTTATCTTTCTCGACCGAAAACCACGCAAGTTCAACTGAACTTCTGATATTTTTCCCTATTTACCATGAGCCATGCATCTTAACGGAACCTCGCTGTGTTGGGGTATCACAAAATTGCAGGCTCGAGTAGAATCGCTATCCTTTTCAGCTTTTCGTAGTCATGGACAATCATGGCTCACCTGAAGATGGCTGCTCTGCTCGAAGAGCGAGGCCACATCATGTGGTGGCTTCGGCTTGCGCTTCGGAAGCATGGGAGTATGCAGCACATGTGTGGCCGTACCGTTCCTCCTCGACGCGCGTTGCGTCCTTCTGCGGCAGGTCGTGCAGTTGCCGGCGCCGGTGCCCAGGCGAATCAAACAGTTCCAAGCCTGTGTAATACTAGTTCAGTCTAGGTCTCCCCCCTCAGCTCCGATCTTAAAATAATAAAACAGGCATCGCCTTGACCTCTCGAACAAATCTACACAACAAAATGTTTATTTTTTCTGAGGAGATCGGGAAACAATGGGTGCGATCTTTTTGCTGCCGCGGCTGATGACTTTTAACCCTATTTGTCGGGGGCATGCATGCACGGTGGTGATTCTTCTAATGCATGGACCTCTCACCTCAATTTACACAGTACAATATTTGGTGGGCCCCACAAGTTTTATGGTGATGCTCTAATTGGCTTATGGTTTAAGTTTCTGTCGGTGGCTTTTGACTTATGACTGAAATTGTATTATAGCGGTTGTTAGCTTTTGCTAAGAAAAATGAGGAACAATAGAAAAAAAATGAAAAAACCCCGTTATATCATCACTGACAATGCAAAGGAATAAGAGAAAAAAAGAAAAAAAACCAAAATAAGCAGAAATTAGAAGCTGACGTGTTTTAAAGGGCTTCTAGCTTAAATAAACTGAAAGCCAATAAACCAGAAGTTAAATCCGTTTGAAGCACGTCACAAGATTAAGTCATGCATACATGTCATATTTTGGTTGCTACGGAACCAGAGCGCGACATCTTTCCTGCTCCCTATTGCGGTCAGGTGGCGCGACACCTTTGTGGGACCTGCCAACTGCCGCGCTTGATCAAACTGTGCCGCGCTAGGGGTTGTCGTGGTGGCTGGATGCTGCCACAGTCGGGTGGCGCGGTAGGAGCTATGTGTAGGCTACTAGTTCTTTCGCACTTAGAAGAAGGGCAGATTTGCAATTTTGTGACGCATAGGGCTAGTTTTGAAATTAAGGTGGCTATGTGTGAAAAGTGGATATAAATTATCTATATTATTCGGTTACCGTATTCGATATGATGCGAATAAGGTATAGATTTTTTTTATCTGATTAACAATTTCTATCGTATTCGTATTCGAATTCTTATAAAAATATGGATGCGAATATGGTACAGACTTTTACCATCCGAAATGTTATTTTATTTGGACTATTTGTATTCATATTTGACAAATTAATATGCATATTTTATTACAATATGACTAATTAGTTGGACAGGTTTTTTAATTGAACGTGAACACGTGTTTCTTTAGGTGAAGTAAATGAATTAGAATGATTAAATGTGATTATATGAGGATAAAATATCATTAACGTCTTCATACTACATAAGTTATGAAGATATCTTGATCTGACTGAATTGAGTAAATATTTGATTCGAATTTGTATTCGTTACAATATTCGATTCATACTCGTATTCGAGAATATCCGGATTTATATTCGTATTTGTTTACAAATACAAATACGAATATGATTTTGACATTATTTAATTCGTATCCGGTCTGTTTTCAATTCTAAGGTGATACAATGGAGCTAAATAAAAAAAGTTCATTTTTTGGTACTACCGTACTATATACTTAGAGCAACTCCAGCAGTAGCCCTCAAAACAGGGCCCCTACTTTTTATTTGAGAGCTCCCCCTACTTTTGAGGGCCCTGTTTTCTGGGCTGCACTCCAGCAGGAGCCCTCAAAACAGGGCCCCTACTTCTCAATTCCATCTATTTCCTCACACACTATATGCATGTGTATGGGACAAAAGCACAATACATAATAAAATATTTATGATTTCACAATGAGGGACAATATTTAAATATATGAATTCAAATACGAATATTCAAATTTAAATTCAAATTTATTTCGAATTTAAATTGAAAGCACAAAGTTCATCACATAACATTCAAATTTGTTTCAAATTCAAATACGAATATTCAAATTTATTCCGAATTTAAATTGAAAGCACAAATATGAATTCAAATACGAATATTCAAATTTAAATTCAAATTTGTTCCGAATTTAAATTGAAAGCACAAAGTTCATCACATAACATCCAAATTTAAATTCAAATTTGTTCCGAATTCAAATACGAATATTCAAATTTGTTCCGAATTTAAATTGAAAGCACAAAGTTCATCACATAACATTCAAATTTAAATTCAAATTTGTTCCGAATTCAAATACGAATATTCAAATTTGTTCCGAATTTAAATTGAAAGCACAAAGTTCATCACATAACATTCAAATTTAAATTCAAATTTGTTCCGAATTCAAATATGAATTCAAATACGAATATTCAAATTTAAATTCAAATTTGTTCCGAATTTAAATTGAAAGCACAAATGTTCCACAAAAAACGAGGAAAGCTGAAAAATGAGGGCTGGAGTAGGGGGCCCCTAGGAATGAGGAGTGGGAGGGTGATTTGAGGGCCTCCTCAAATTTGAGGGCTCTAGTAGGGGCTCTGCTGGAGCTCGTTTTTTGGCTCAAGCCCTCAAATTTGAGTTTTGAGGGCTCAAGTAGGGGCCCTGCTGGAGTTGCTCTTACAGAAAGAAACTCGGCTTACTATTGCCTTTTTGTTGTATTTTGAGTAAAGCATGTGTCATGTTGTATGAATTCCCCCGTCATAATATTTGCACATACAGTCCTCCTGTTTGTTGAGTTAGATTTTTTCATACTTTTTGTTAGAACCAATCCTTTGGAAGAAAAAGAAAGGTAACCCTAGCCCTTACGTTACCAAGTTATCTCAACCACATTCTTTACTACAAGTTAAATGTCCTGATCGTTTTAGCTTTTCAACGATTTTTGGCTTTGATTTCTCTTTATAATTACTATTTATTATACTAATAAGTCATAGTTTAAAAGAACAAACCCCGATCCGCAAATCAAAAACTAAATGCCACGGTCATTTCCAATGCTGTAGCACTCCATCCTGAGTTTTTGGCTTTTTTGGCCGTTTGTATCACTGAAATACGAGATGTGATCTCCATTCGCGAGAAATACCATTTTTGGGGCCTGTTCTTTTCCTCCGAAGCCGGCGGCTTTTGGCTTTTGCTACAGTACCTAACTTTCAAACGGAGTATTTTCTCAAGACGGGTTCTACAGGTTAAACGATCTACACGTTAAAAGCCCAACATCTGTACTAGCCAAAATCGCAAGTGAGTATCTGTCTCTCCGTAATCTGTACCGTAAACAGCAAAAATTCAAAAATTTCAGCCAAAAGTCATAAGGCGCAGCCGAAAAGAACAGGCCCTCCCGTGGCGGAAAGCGCGCAGCCTCTTCACGTGCCCCTAGCGCGCGACCCCACCTGGCGCACCCAGGGGCCGAGCGAAGTAGATAGACACGCTAGCTGTTTTGACGTGCAATTCACTACTAATAGTTTATTGAGTTATGGATTGTTTACAGTGACAATGAGGTAGTTTTTATGAGGGATCTCCATGAGCGCTTTCTTGCCATTAGAAAAGCTCAAAACCAATGATTTGAACTCCTTTTTGACATCAAGCACAGATTTGAATGGTTTCTTTCCTTTCTAGCATAGAGGCAGAGAGAGGTCATATACCTCTTTCAGCATATTGCTCAGATCATCCTTAATCTGCGAGACAAAACCTCATAAGTTCCATTTTAATCATCAATCATTTGATATTAGAATGAAAATGTTTGACAATAGAATTTATGGCGGTGACAAGCGCTTGATATGGCTGTGCAGCAAAGTAGGTGAATGAACTGTCAGTGTCAAAGACTACTTCCATTGGCCTTCACACCTAATGATCGGCCACCAAAATACAGGCTTTGTATTTTCTTGCATGCTGCACCAAGGGAGTGCGTCGGGGGAGCTAGCACGCCCAAGGAGCGCGTCATCTACCTCGTGCGGCCCCAGGCGGGGTTATGCGCTCGGGGGCACATGAGGAGGCTAGCACGCTTTCCGGCCACCGGAGGGGGCCAGACATGGCATTTTCTTGCAAATGAAGGCCACATCTGGTATTTCGATGGCACAAACAGCAAAAAAAAGGCTAAAAATTCCTCCGTCACGCACATTGGGGTTTGATCGAACAAGCAAGATTAGAATCTCTAATGCATTTCTAATATATCACCTTGTAATACCTCGGTTTTTTTCTCCACAGGGAATACTAACACCTCTGCATTTTGATTTTTTTGAGACAGCCTTTCGACTTCTCTTAACGTAGAGGATTAGATCCCATGTCAAGTCTCACTAAAACAATTTCAGTCTTTTGAAACATGAAAATTAACCGCACTCAGCTCTCAAGTCAAGTCCCTTATCAAAATAAAGCCAAATCGCGGGGGTGCAAAAACGAAAAAACCACCACCTGCTTGCCTCCACCTCGACTTCCACTTTCCGCTTCGTCGCACCTCCAACTCTCCTCCTCTTCCCCACTCCTCCAGATCTCCTCCACTGCCGCCTCCACCCTTCCAAGCCGCCTCCCATGGCGTCTCCGACCGGAAACCCTAATCCTAACCTCAATCCCCCCTTCGAGATTAGTATGCTCTTCAAACCGCCTCCCAACCCGGCGCCCACCGCCGCCTCCATCTTCCCCGGCGCCGCCGGCCCGCCAACGCCTTCCGGCCCTTACTCCTACCCCCCGGCTACCCCTCCCTTCCACCGCGGCCCCTACCTCCACTACCCACAGGACCCCCATCCCCCCATGCCCCGCCCCATCATCTCCCTCCCGACGCCAAGCCCAAACCCAAACACGAACGCGAACGCTAACCCCAGCGCCGCCCCGGGCCCCAACCCCGGCGCCCGCCTCATGCAGCTGCTCGGTAACTCCGGGCCGGCCCACATCGAGTCCGCCTTCTCCATGCCACCGCCGACGTCGGAGTTTGCCGCCGCCGCGCAGCCGCCGCCGCTTCCGGCGATGCCGTCCGCACCGCCGGCGAGGATGCTGAGCAGCACCAGCAGCAAGGTGCCGAGGGGGCGCCTGCTGGGCGGCGGGGACAGAGCGGTGCACGACGTTGACTCGAGGCTGCCAGGGGAGGCGCAGCCACCGCAGCTGGAGGTGACGCCGATCACCAAGTACACGTCGGACCCTGGACTCGTGCTGGGCAGGCAGATCGCTGTGAATCGGACGTACATCGTGTATGGGCTCAAGCTCGGGAACATTCGTGTGCTAAACATCAACACTGCGCTCCGCTCGCTCCTCCGTGGCCATACGCAGGTATATACTGTATGTTCGGAGAGATAAATCATCTGTTAGTCTTGTGTAGAAATGTTCATTGAGACATTAAATCACTGGATAGTGGGTACTAATAATGTATATGGTCCAGCTAAGGTGAAAGTGGCATTGCTTCGTGGTGTGAAAAAAATCAGAATAACATATTTTATACTTCAGCCTTTTTAATGCGGTCATTTACAAATGTATTGTTCTCAGCTGGTTCTGTTGTATAAAAGTTACTACAAAAAGAACTTCATTTTGTCTTTTTTGTGATGCACTATTATTTGCCTTTGATGGCATGATGAGGTTGATCAGTTAACTATGGGTCGGCAGAGAGGCTAATTCTGAATGTTTGTTTGCTAGATTGTTAAGAAGGGGTGTAATGGCTTTGTTTAGTGATAATGCATTCATCCATTGTGAAGTGCCCATTTTTATGGGGTGATTCTCACTTCTCAGAAATTTTGTCATATCACCAGTCATTTTTTGTGTGGTGAATTCCTCGTGCACCCATAGTCAGAAATTTTGAATGTGCAACATAGCTGATGTAAATGTGTCTTGCAATTTAAGCACTCAAGGAGGTGCTTGGAGATATCCGATGTCAATATTTGCTAGTTTTGTTAAATGGTTATGTACTCCTCATTTTCATGTGAATTTCTGAAAGTGCATTTGTTTTTGATGCTTTGTGTTGCCATTTTCTGTTTTGCTGCAGAGGGTGACAGACATGGCTTTCTTTGCTGAGGACATCCATCGTTTAGCAAGGTACTGAGCACGGAGCAATAATATGTTCTGGAATTTGTTCGTAAGGACGTCCAGTTAGTAGCACAACAAAAAGTTATCCTCACTCTAACCTTTGAGATTGTGTATTTAAGACTGTTTGGGGAGCTCACGCCTCTTTGCTATAAAAACATAAAATCATGTTCTATATTTTTTAATCTTTTGTGGGTTGTATGTGCTAACATGATATTTTCTTCTGCAGCGTGAGTGTAGATGGACGGATATACGTGTGGAGGATTGATGAGGGACCTGATGAGGAAAATAAACCGCAAATTTCAGGAAAGATCGAAATCGCCATCCAGATCGTAGGTGATGCTGAAGCTTACCATCCAAGGATCTGTTGGCACTCTCATAAGCAAGTAAGTTCTAATTTACATCACATTTACATCCTCCAAGTTCTTTTAGCATCCTAACTTACTAATGGACTTGCGTGTTTATCCTGCAGGAACATCTGTTTGTTGGAATTGGTAACTGTGTCTTAAGAATAGACACAACTAAAGTGGGAAAGGGAAGAGACTTTAGTGCGGAAGAACCTATTAAATGTCATCTTGACAAGCTGATTGATGGTGTGCGCTTAGTTGGTAAGCATGATGATGATGTGACAGATTTGTCCATATCTCAATGGATGACTACCCGACTGGCTTCAGGATCAAAAGATGGCACGGTTTGTATCAAATATCGTCCTGTTTATCTGCAGAACTTTCCATAGCTGGGAGAATTGGGAGGACAATATTATGCAAAACTACGCTTGCTGAATGATCTGCTTGAACTTGTCACTAAATTTTAGTTGTTCTGAAGTGCAAAATGGAAGCTTATTTCCTCTTTCACCGAATAAACAGTACAATCAACCATTGATTTCTAAGATGCATTGTAAAACTTAACTGGATTTTGGGAATAATAGGACTGCAAAAATAGTATTTATTTTAATTTGTAAACCTTGGTTCTCTTGTGGTGGAACAACATTACTTCGTCTTGAAAAAGGAAAGCAAAGTATTTGCCTCTGGGTGTGTTGTCAAGGGTTGACTGGATGGGCCTGCTGGCCTGGCATGAGGTATGCTGGATATAGTCAATCCAGTGATGATCTGTGATTTCGGCTGCGCCCCCTTGATTTGATGGTTTTGATTGATTTTCTGCCGTTTCTTGCATATGACTGCAATATTACTATGTAGATTGTAGAACTAGCTGCCAGCTTCAGCACTAATTAGGTTTCAGCTGTTTTGGACCTAGTTGGTCTCTCTTGTTTGGCACAGTGTGATCTAGCGAAGTGCTATTCATCCTTACTAAGCCCATTTGTAATATATATTGTCTTATTTTGCAGGTAAAGATCTGGGATGATCGCAAGCCAGTGCCTCTATCGATTCTAAAGCCACATGATGGTCAAGCTGTTTACTCAGTTGCTTTTCTTAAGGCACCTGAGCGTCCAGATCATATAAATCTCATCACAGCAGTATGCATTCTTATACATATCACTTTTTTATGCCAATTTTTTTCTCCATGTCACATTTCTTTTTGAAGCACACACTTTTCTTGGGGCATCTGGTTCTGTAAACTTTTCATAGATGAGCTATGAACCAAATGAGTTGTCGAGCAGCTTGAATCTGCCATTATACCAAATAATGAATGTGAAATTTTTTGTTGCATCCAGTCCATACAATATTTCAATCTATCAAGACATTACCATATCCATTTTTTTTGTCTGCGCTACTTGAATTTGTAGATGCCTAGTGCCTACAATTGCTAAAGCCAAAGACTCCTTAGGGTTGGATAATCTGTGAAATGCTACACATACATATACATACATATACGTACATATACATACAGATACATACATACACATACATACATACATACATACATACATACATACTGATGAGGATATGATAATCCTCTGATTATTACATCATTATATTTTCCAAGTCGTAAGCTCGTATACGATCACTTCTTAGTCGTAAGTCATTCTACGATCACATAATTGTAAGTCATTCTACGACCACATAGTTGTAAGTTCTTCTACGATCATCTAGTCGTAAGTTGTCCTGCGACCACCTCGTGGTCGTGGACCTTCCTGTGACTAGTTTATCTCCAACTGGCTTGCCTACGATGACTTACTACATCGTGGGTCCATCTGGCAAAGCGGTTAGAACGTGCACTTATTTCTGAATAACTGCATATGACTCTCTCTCTGACAACAATCGTCGCACGATGAATGGACCATCGCATCTCTGACAAATAACTCGGTCGGACAATTATCTCCCAAAGCGTTGAGGTGTCTTTTGGCGCGGGACAATGGCCGCCGCTTCGTCAACTATATAAAGGTTGGTATCGGAGAGATGGGAGATAAAAATACATCAGATCAAAGGATAGTGCAAGGCATTTCGCATTACATTCTCAGTTGTAAACAATTCTCTTGAGCAATAGCTATACAGGAAGTAGGGTTATTATTCTCTCAGGGGAAGACCCGAATCTGTATAAAATTTCCCGTGTGTCCACTTTGCATGATTGTAAATCCAGTCTTCTAGAGTTTCCTTGTATGCAATAAATCATATGTAAGATCGGTATTAAAACACCGGCAGTTGGCGCCGTCCATGGGGAGATTTCTTCCAAGACTTCGGTAATTTCCATGACGGCAAGTTCTTTTCCTTCTGATGTCCTCATGGCAGGAGAGTGGAACGAGAACTAGTTCGACCTGGCTGACTACGCGGATCTTGACATGGATGCTTGCTATGACTACGAGCAGACGATGCTTGCTTTCGATGGTGAGGCTGTCTCTGGAGATCTGTCCCGAGACCGTAGAGACCCCACTGTGGGAAAGGCTGAGGAGGGATCCACATCCCCCATAACAATACGCCCAACGGTGAAACCAGTTTCCCCAAAGGGCAAGGGTCAATTCGACCACAAGCCGAACTCGCAACATTACAAGGGGCCTCCTCCAAGTGTTCGAGTCCCTCAGCGACTGTTTGATTAGGCTCAACGAGACATGGAATCCCGCATTCCGGGACTCCATCGGTGTCTCCGGCAAAGGACCACTTCCCACACTCGACGAGGTGGGGCAAACGAGTGGTCGAAAGCAGTCAGATAAGGACGAGATGCCGTTTCAGGATCCACAGCATAACGTCGAGCACATCTATGGAGGATCTTTGCTATATGAGTCAAAATGACAGTATAAAGTTGTCGAACGTGAGGTAAACTCCAGCATGTGGTAAACTCCATTGACCCTCCCCTTGTCAATTATTTTCCGAAGTGGTCGGAAGTTACTATCTCTTTTGTGAAAAGTGACTGTCTGATCCCTTCAACTCGACCGAGTTGGTTTCCGATCGTGGTCAAACCCACCGTCAACAACTGTCGAGTGAATCGCGTGTTGATTAATGGTGGCAGTTCTTTAAACATTTTGTTTGTAAGCGCTCTGGACGAGATGCAAGTTCCTCATACCAGAATAAAGCCTATATGATACTCATTCCATGAGATCGTACCAGGGTCTTTGGCCAAGCCAATTGGCTAAGTTCCTATATAGGAAGACGCCCTCGTCACCTTCCTCTGGGCAAACATAGTTACATAGGTGTGTTCACGTGGCAGCCATCCGACATGCCCGGGGTCCCCAGGGAGCTGATCGAGCACATGCTAGCTCTATGGCCTAATAAGAAGCCTGTAAAGAAAAATTACGGAGATTTGCACTAGATCGACGGGAAGCTATCAAATCAGAATTGGATAAATTGCTAAAAGCAGGCTTTATAAGACAGGTCGATCACTCTGAGAGGTTGGCTAACCCTGTAATGGTTAAGAAGTCTAATGGTAAGTGGCGTATGTGTATAGACTATACTGATTTAAATAAATCTTGTCCAAAAGATGATTTCGTTAAGTTTTCTAGATGCATACCCTGGTTATCACCAAATTACTATGTCTTCAGAAAATGAAGAGAAGACCACATTTATTTACGCCATTTGGAGTATTTTGCTATTCAAAATGCCATTTAGCTTGAAAAATGTTGGTCCAACTTTTCAATGTTTGATGCAATTGACTTTTATACATCAAATGGGCTGAAATTTGGAAGCCTAGGTTGATGATCTAGTTGTCAAAAGCATCAAATGAGTTAATCACATTTCAGACCTGCAGGAGACATTGGACAATCTCAGAAGGCACCGTTTGAAACTCAATCCTGAGAAGTGTGTGTTTGGAGTCTCTTCAGGAAAGTTGCTCGGGTTCCTTGTTTTGGTAAGAGGTATTGAGACAAATCCTGATAAGATTAAAGCCATCGAGCAGATGCGCTCTCTAACCACTAAGAAAGTTCAAAAGCTCATTGGGTGCATGGTGGCTCTAAGTCGTTTCATCGCACGTTTGAGAGAGAAGGGACTTCCTTTCTTTAAGCTTCTAAGGAAGCATGAGGGTTTCGAGTGGTCGAAAGAGGCTAACGACGCCTTTGAAGATGTCAAGAGATATCTTATGAGTGCTCATGTTTTGGTTTCTCCGAAACCATGCGAGACTCTTAGTATATCTATCTGCCACGCCACAGGCAGTAACCACGGTATTGGTCGCAGAACGCGAAGGCGTCCAGCGACCGGTCTACTATGTAAGCGAAGTCATACATGGGTGTAAGATCGAGGAGGCCGACTAGAGGGGGGGTGAATAGGAGGTTTTAAAATTTTCGTCTAATTCTAATTAGCAATTTTAAGCTTGATGGAAGAATAGAGCAAGATAACACTAACACCCCTAATCAACCTAGTGAGGTTCAAACAAACACTAGCACAAGTAATCGACTAAGAGCAATAACGAATGGTAGAGAACAACAATTGCTACTCTAACTAAGCAAGCAATCAAGTAATATGAATGAAGAGCGTTGCTTGAATGAAAATGATCACAAGAGAGCAAACCACAATTGACACGATTACTTTTTACCGTGGTGATCGGAGACTTGCCGGTCTCCCCTAGTCCACGTTGAGGTAAGCCCGAATGAATCGGACCGGCTCCACGAATGAGCCTAAGCACCTCGATCACTATTGGAAGCCCTTTCCCTCTCCGGGTAGGCGAGCTCCAAGCCTTCACAATCTTCCGGGCCTTCTCACAATCTTCTTGAGAAGATCACCGAAACTCCGCCAAGCCGTCTAGGTGCCGACAAGCACCAAGAGAATAGACCACTGCGGCTTGATCTCACTCAAGTGCTCAATGGATCAACTAGAATGCAATGCACTTGAATTTTGGGTCAACTACCTCAAATGAATGCACAAGTGAGTGAATGAGGTGTGAGAGGTTGCACTAGGCTCAAATGTATTCAATGGATGTTCAACAACATGTCCAAGTTCTGGTGGGGGTGTATTTATACCCTCACCAACCTCAAATAGCCGTTGCAATAAACAATCCTGAAAATTCAGGAAATCCGGAACTACCGCAGGCAAAACCGCGGTACTTCCGGACTCTCGCTGACCGGACAGAACGGCTATGTCAGAGAGTCAGAAGTAACCGTTGGTCAATGAGTGCGGTACTACCGCCGTTGAAATCGCGGTACTTCCGGACGTCCGGAAGTTCCGCTCCAGGACCCGGTACTTCCGATCTCAACGAGTCTAAGTTTTATTCTCGGCGCTCTCTGGAAATAACGTTCCGCACAAGTATCCGGAACTTCCGCATATGCGGTAGTTCCGCAGGTCAAACTGCGGTATTTCCGTTTTCCGAGAGGCTAAGTTAAACTCCGGGCGCTCTCTGGAAATAAAGTTCCGCTCGGGTGCCCGGTACTACCGGCTATCCGGTAGTTCCGCAAGTCAACCCGCGGTACTTCTGTTTTCCGAGAGACTAAGTCTGAGTCCGGGCGCTCTCTGGAAAAAACGTTCCGCCCGGGCGCCCGGTACTACCGGACCTGCGGTAGTTCCGCCCAATACACACCGGAACTACCGGATTTTCTGACAAAGCACAGATTTGATTTAATTTTAATTTCTAAGTGCATGCATGATCCTAAATTGATCCAAAGGGCACATTTGAACATGATCAAGCAATCACCATGATCCCTCTTAATAGTACGGCGTCTATCCTATAATCCGGTCTTCCAACCTAACTCCAAGACCGGTAAAATAAAATAGATACCTAAACTATTTACCTTGTCGCCCTAGAGATCTTGAATCTTCATGGGATATTTTGTGAGCCTCTTTCTTTGCCATTTGAACTTATCCTTTCAAACACTTAATGCACACATAGTCCCATATTCACATAAATTCATTAATTACCAAAACTAATATTTTTAGGGGCCTAGATGCTTTCAATGGGCCTAATGAATGCTACCCTTAGGCCCAAAAACTCTTACATACCCTTCTAATGCCTTTGAGGAAGTTGAGGCATTATTTTCAGGCTCACAAAATTATTGTGCCGTCTAAGTTTTCCTTAGGAGAGGTCCTCCATAACAGCGAAACAGCAGGGCGCATGGCAAAATGGTAGAACTTAGGGAGTTCGACCTCCATTTTGTATCCCGAACGACCATTAAATCCCAGATCTTGGCATACTTTGTTGCTGAATGGACAAATCTTGAACCCGTTCAGGATCCTTAGTACAACTCCCACGACCAGTGGACGATGTACTTTGATGGGTTGCTTACGCTAAGTGGCTTGGGGGTTGGGATGGTCCTGAAATCTTTCGCGGGAGATACCTTAAAGTATGTCATTCAACTACACTTTCTAACCACTAATAATGTGGCCGAATACGAAGGTTTGTTGGCTGGCATATGAGCCGCAAAAGCGCTCGGGATTTGTCGACTACTCGTGAGAGGAGAGACTCAACTAGTTGTGAATCAAGTTGGAAAGGAGTATCAATGCTCTAATTCGACCATGTCTCAGTACTTGTCGGAAGTCAGGAAGCTAGAGAAGCACTTTTTCGGTTTCAAGTTACAGTATATCCCCCGGAAGGCTAACTTTCTTGTTGACCAGTTGACTTGAATAATTTCTTCCCGATTACAAGTACCACCAGGAGTTCTTGGAGCAACTCCAGAAGTCGTCTCTGGTCGAAGGACCGGAGACAACTCTCAATGAGACAACCTCTCTAGAGTACAATTATACTTGGATTACTACCATCTACGAGTATTTGCCCACTAGAAGGAGCCTTCTAGTGTTGATCCGTTCCTGACTCTTGCTATCAGCATAAAACAATCGAGTTGTCTATGAAAACGTTGAACGGAAGTAAGGGAAGAAACTCTTAAGTGTTTATCCTTGTATCGTTTGTCTTCGATTTCATTAACCTGGTCGAAGTCGAGGTAAAACCACTAGTCGAAGTCTCTCCTCTCTGCACGTGGTCCTGCCTACTAGAAGTTTCCTAGTGACGACTTGTTTCTCACTTTTGCTGCCAAAAACATGACAATCGAATTCAACCACGATATACATATGATCTCTGAGTGTTTATCCTATCCTTGTTTATGTCTGCAATTTGATTAACCTAGTCGAAGAAAGGAACGTCACCTAGTCGAAGTCTCTCCTCTCTACACGTGGTCTTGCCCACTAGAAGGAGCTTCCTAGTAGGGCTGTAAACGAGCCGAGCTCGAGTTGGGGTCCGAGCCTGGACTTGGGCTCGAGCTCGGCTCGTTGAAGCTCGATAACAATTAAAATAATTTATTATGCACTATTTTTCAATTATAAGAAAATTTTAAGCTCGAGCTCGGCTCTAATAAGCTCGATAACAATCAAAATAATTCAAATACACACTAATTTTCAATAATAAGACAAGCTCGAGCTCGAGTTCGGCTCGAGTAAGCTCGGTAAGAATTAATATGTATTACTATTTAAGCTCGAATCGGGGCTCGCGAACTATTTGAGTTCGGCTCGGTGAAGCTCGCGAGCTCGAGTTCGGCTTGTTTAAAGTTCGAATCGAGCCTACAACAAGCCGAACTCAAGTAGCTCACGAGCTTCGAGCTTTTTTTACAGCCCTACTTCCTAGCGTTGACTCGTTCATAACTTTTGCTACTAGAACATGACAATTGCAGGTGACAACAACAGTCGGATAAACTACTCTATACTTTACATACATTATTCTGTACTATTTGCTTAGTTTATTCGTATAAACTAAGTAAATAGTCAGGGGCTAGAATAGAGTTATCAGTATAATTTTATTTCTTAGTCTTAAATTCATTCTCTTTCATTTCTTTTTTCGTCTTACGAGTACTAACCACTCAACGAGATGAATTGCAGGAAAAGGAAGAAGTTTTTTCATTATTCAAAGGTAAGTCTTTACAAAGTCATTATTTACAAACTACTCTAAAGAATGGGAGTCGAGAAGCATCTCCTCTACGACCTTTCGATCGGTTGGCTCTAGGTCCTTAATCAGACAGGCTGCCTCTTCAGAGCAGCCGAAGTCGTGCTTGATCGGTCGAAGGTTGAGGTTCTTGTCGCATGCCTTGAGTTTTGCCGAGGCATAGTTTACAGCGCCTTTAACCATCTCCCGAATCGACTCGGCCTGGTCGGTCTTCAGAGTGGACAAGTGCTTCTTTAGCGCTCTGACTTGTTTGATCATACTCTGAGCGGTTGTGGTATCCTCGGAAGGACTCATCTTCTTCGAACTGAACCCATTGAGTAGATTGTTGAAAAGTACAATGTTGTCGTGAAGGATTGCCTTCATGTACTTCGTTTACTCTTGACTACGAGTCGAGCCGCATACGAGACGCTTTATTTTGACCACAGCTTCTGCAAATGGATTGTAAATGGTCATGGCAGTATTTATCAAAAGATTAGATATCAAGAACTGGTCGAAGATAAAGCTTTTCTTACCTATTAGTCGAGCATCCAGCTGATTGACTTTACCTTTGTGCTGTTCTTCTAGCGACTTTATTCTATGGTTGGACTCTTTATTGATATGAGTAAATTCTCTGATCACCCTGGTCTTTTCTTCGACCTCAGTGTGAAGCTTACTCATTTCATCTTTTTCGCCTATCAAAAGAAAAGAGTTAAAGAAACACTAGAATTACATCCAAATAAACAATCATAAGTTCAGAACTTACTCTTTATTCTCCTGTAAGGCTTTAATTGTAGAATTGGCCTTTGCGAGGCTGATTGATAACGCTCTCTAAACAAAGAAGGATAGTGAGGCCAAAAAAGGCAAAGTGTGAATGCTAAGCACTCGATACTTACGTTCATGCTCTCACGAGCAAACTTGGCGAGCACCTGCCGGGAATCTTTAAGTCGATCGAGCTCGTCGACCTCGTTCCAACACACCTTCTCAAGACGTTCGTCATCGAAGATGTTCCCCTTGTCAGGAAGATTTTTGGGGTGTGGAACTTGGCTCAGAGGACGATCAGAAGATCTCACTACAAATGCAGGGTTAAAAAATACAGAGAAGTTAGGTTCTTCCTCTTCTCCTTCTTTGGCTGTACCTTCTGGGGAGCGAAGAGCAGCATCCTCGATGTTTTCCTCCTCGGCGCAGCGGTTAGAAGGGTTTCCAACCTCTTGACCAGGTATTTCTACCCCGTCTTTAGCCGCTTGAACTTCAGTTGCTACGACCGCTTCTGTGGTCGTAATCTTTTCAGCTTCGGCAATAGTCTGTTGCAGCGGTAGTCGTTTCTTCGAGCACCATCTCCACCGCATCCTCGACTGTGGGCAGAACTGCATGGGGCTTCTCAGCAGAAGCATCCTCGAGCAGTGGAGAAGCCGAGCTACAATCATGAAAAGTAAGTTGGCATTAAAGAAGACAGGTAAAGTGCTATGTTAATGCTTATATTTTCATACCTTGCTTTCACACCCTTTATCTTGAATTTAGAAGAAACTTTTCCGGAGATTAGTTTCTTCGACTTCTCTTCGACAATGTCTGGTCGTACGAGAACATCTTCGACCATGTCTGGTCGAAGGTTTGGAGCAAGAGTTACTGCTCCTTGTTCCTCTTGCCCCTCCTGATAGTCGAAACTAGTTTTGACCACTTGAGGGCAATCTCTTTTACGATCACAGGTTCTGCCGTTGTAGCAGTTTTCTTCACAAAAGATACAAAACTTTTTCAGTCTTTCTTTTCGTGTTGCTTGATAAAGCCTCAAGAAGTGCCTACTGAGTGAGTTTCGGTATTGTAATAGAAGGGTACCTTGATCTTGGGAGTCAGTTGCTCGAATACGGTTGCCCCTATCTCATCTGCGGTAGTCACGTCCGAAAAGAATTGCTGGATGGGGTCGGTCGGAGTAGCAGGAGGAAGGATAGTAAGGGGAACGATAGCTTTTGTCAGCCGACGCCTCTTGGCCGAAGGAGCCTTAGCTTTTTCCGCCTCTTCTTCGATAACCATCAGTTCGACCCCTTGTTTGTTCTGACGGTTATTCATGCCTACGTTTTGCCGGAAAGAAGAATACTATTTAGTCGTTCTCTACGACTATGTTATCCTAAAGACGAAGTTGATCTTTCGATTACATTTAGGCGTTCTTCTCTCTCTTCGGCGGATACATCCACTAGGATACGAGGAGCTTCCACTTCGAGTGGCGGAGCCTTCTCGCAGACGAGCTTGACCCGGGAGTCAATTTCCCTCAAATCAAGATATGTCCATACAGATGAAGTGGTCAGTGCACAATGCTCGGAATCTAATTACGAGAACAAGTACGATGATTACTTACTGTCCTCGTAGTCTCTGGTCATATCTTTGGCTACCGCCACATTGGATGTGCTCGTTGCTTCAAGGGGTTGATACGACGTGTGATGAAATCCTTCACCACGTGCTGGCCAGTGAGTCCTTTGTCCCTTAGCTCTCTGATGGCTGAGATGTAGGGGGCAATATGAGTTATGTCCTTGGGAGCCGAGTTCTAGGTAGTGGTTTTCTCCGCAGCCTTCCCTATGAAAGAAATGCTGTCCTCGTTGGTTATCTCCTAGTAGAACCACATCTTCCAGGTTGACCATGAAGACCGAGTGAACATCTGGATATACTGCTCCGTTTTTGCCGTCATGGACCTTCAAACCACAGCTCCCGACGATTCCGGTTTGCCGGCTCATTTCGTAGTACCGAAAGAGCTCGAGGTTCGGAGGGATGCCTAGATAAGCCTCACATGAATACACGAATACGCTGAGTATCGTAATCGAATTGGGAACCAAGCTCACCAACTCGACCCCGAAGTATTCGAGCACGGCCATGAGGAAAGGATGAGCTCAAAGATGAAGGTCGCACTCACATTACGCTTGGAACACTGGGATTTGCCCAATCTCCCACGATGGCCAGTTTTGTCTGGCAATTTCAATCTATCTGACGAATTTCCGCGGAGGAATCTTCTCAGCATCCTCCAATGCCCTCAATTCCGCCTTGTCCATCTCCGACACCAGCCAATTGGATGTGGACTGTCATTTTCCCAAGTGCTTGGAATGGATTTGGATGAGATTGGAGGAAGAAGACAACTAAGTCGACGTCGGGAAGCTCGAAATAGATCAAAGCAGAAGGGGAAAGTAAGGAAATAAAAAATTACTTTGAGGTAAGCTTTTATAACCGTGCAAGTCAGTTACCTGTCTCGGGAACCGAACAGTTACCTCGGGAACCGATTTGACGGACATGTTAGTGGAAATCGATTGTAATTCTTTTGTTTTGAAGTTCGTCTGTCTTCACAACTCAAGCGAAATTACCTTATTGACCAGCCTTGCTTTTGGTCGAAGAGAGTCGAAAAGGTTTTGCTTTTGATCATCTTTCGTCTACGACCTCACTTTCTCAAATAAATTACTTTCACTTGAAGTTGGGGGCCTAGATGACGAGAATATAATAATCCGTTAATTATTACGTCATTATATTATTCGAGTATACTCCTTATCGGTAAGGGAGAGATTTCAGAGGGATGTCGTAAGCTCTTTTACGACCACTTCTTGGTCGTAAGCCATTCTACGACGGTAAGACCACATAGTTGTAAGTCTTTCTACGACTACCTAGTCGTAAGTTTAATTGTGACCATCTTGTGGTCGTTGTCATTTCTACGACCAGTTTATCTCCAACTGGCTTGTGTACGATGACTTACTACATCGTGGGTCCATCTGACAAGAAGGTTAGAACATACACTTATTCCTAAATAACCGCACATGAACTCTCTTTGATAACAATCGCTGCATGATTAACGGACCATCACGTCTCTTTGACAAATAACTTTAGTCTGACAGTTATCTCCCGAAGCGTTGAGGCGTCTTTTGGCGCGGGACAACGGCTTCCGCTTTGTCAACTATATAAAGGTTGATGTCGGAAAGGAGATGGGAGATAAAAAAAACACATCGGATCAACGGATAGTGCAAGGCATTTCACATTACATTCTCGGTTGTGAACAATTCTTTGAGCAATAGCCATACAGGAAGTAGAATTATTATTCTCCCAGGAAAAGGCCCGAACCTGTATAAAAATTCTCATGTCTCCACTCTGCATGATCGTAAATACAGTCTTCTAGAGTTTTCCTGAATCCAGTAAGTCATACGTAAGATCGGTATTAAAACACCGACAAATACATATACACATGTACATACATTGTACATACATATACATATGTATGTATGTGTATGTATGTATATGCATGTATATGAATGTATGTATATGTGTGTGTTTGTGTGTGTGTGTGTTTAAAGGAGAGATTTTTGGTTTCTAGTTATTTCACTTTTGTTAGAAACAAACAATTAATGTGAATCTGCTCTTTAAATCTTCTGGGAAATGGAACAATGCATTGTGCATTTTTAGCACGTATCTTACTAGACATCTTACATGCTATTCTGTTGTTAATGCTGCAGGGTCCTCTAAACCGAGAAATTAAAATTTGGGCTTCTACTAATGGAGAAGGTTGGTCAAGCGACTCTGAGACTTGGAATTGCACCCAGACCTTGGAACTTGTTAGTTCTCTGGAACCCAGGGTCAAGGAGGCATTTTTCAACCAAATTGCAGTGCTGCCTCAAGCAAGCATTATTTTACTTGCAAATGCTAAAAAAAATGCTATTTACGCTGTGCATGTTGAGTATGGCCCGGATCCTGCTTCTACTTGCTTGGACTATATAGCAGATTTTACAGTTGCAATGCCTATTTTAAGTCTCACTGGTACACATGAAAGCCAACCCGATGGTGAACAAGTAGTTCAAGTCTATTGTGTCCAAACAATGGCCATCCAGCAGTACGGGTTGGAGTTGTCACTCTGTTCGCCTCCTACAACTGATACTACTGGACTTGGAAGAGACCCAGCTATCTCGCGTGTTTATGAGACACCTCTGGAAGTGGTAGGAACTGAGTCATCCATGGGAACTAGTTTCGCCGATTCTTATTCTGTCAGTGCTTCAAGTAAAGCATCAGCTGTTGAGCAGTCTGCAGGTAATGCAGTTATTACTAAGCATCTGGTTGGTTCAGTTAATTCAGAAATGGTTATTTCTCGTGATTTATCTGCAGAGTTTGATCCTAAACCATCAGGTCCACCACTTACATATACAGAAGGTGATGGTTCGACACATCTTCCGTCTGCCCCTCTTGCATCAAACATTGATCTTGCTGGAACAGGACCATCACTAGGCAATCACGACTCAGACCAATCAGCTTTTGATTACGCAACTAACAGAAGCGTGGACTCTGATGCTTTGAGAAGGCAAGATATACCCATCAGAAAGGACAGTTTTGGAAAGGATGAGCCAAGAGACAGCCATAGTGATGTTACAATGCTTCTGAATCCCCGTGTGATGTTTAAGGTAGGAGGGAATGCTACACACCTGATAACTCCATCTGAAATTATATCAGGCGCTCTATCTTCTGTTGAAAGCACTCATGTCTCTAAATCTGATGGAGCGAAAATCCAGGATGGTTCCAGTAGTAGCCCTCGGATTGCTGAAGCAGAACCAAAATATATCGATGAGAGTAAACCCGATCAAGTATTGGAACTTGAAGCTGTTAAGGAAGCTCAAGTTGTTTGTGATAATACGGAGAAAGCTCAGAATTCGTTGGAGCAAACTGTTGAAATGATCAGTGAGATCTCAGTTACAACTGATAAGTACAGCGTGGAAGAATCACTGTCACCATCTGATAGAGCGGTGCCTGAGCATACTGGTGCTGCTGACGAGAATGTTCCAAAAAAAACTGTGGAAATATCTGAGAACAGTGATCATTCCTCTGCTTCTAGGGAGCAATCAGCTTCGTATATCAAGGAGAAGGATAAAGTTCTTTATCCTCAAGCATCTGGCCAGTCATCTCCTTCAACAAGTGCATTCAACTCAACTGAGTCTTCACATGAACCTTTGAGCAGCGCATATCCTCCTATTGATTCCTCTCCAGAAGTTGCTGCTATGCAAGTGATGCTGCAAAAGGTGATCACATTAAACTATTTTATACTGTGTGCGCTGTGCAGTACCTTTAGTGGAACAGAGAAGCTTGTACTATTCTATAGTTCTACTCATTTTATTTTGGAGATATTTCTAGCAAATTTAGTGTGACATACTAACATCTACCCTTATCTACCAAGTAATTCTCTAATTGCATCTTTTGAGCTGTGAAGATTCTGGACTGCACTGCCATATTTAAATGTTAGTTTGATCTTGCTCATCTATTTTCTTGTCAGATGAATCAGATGATGGCATTTATGAATGGTGCGGCATGTTATTTTTTGCTTTGGCAGCACTGGAATCCTGATTTATATGAGTGCTATATAAGTATTTTGCAATTATATGAATCCATAAGCTTTATGTGAACCTTATTTTGCTGGAAAAATTTGTGAAAAGACATCGGCTAACTTTCTTAGAAGGACCAAAGTTACCAGTTATTGTAATGAGTAGCATACATTATACTTGCATGCTTGTGGAATTGTTCTGGTAAGGATATGATCCAATGATGCATGGTTTAGGCCTGTTTGGCCTAGCTTGAGCCACATCTTATATGCCATCTTACTGGTCTTATATAGCAAACAACCCAAATAAGCAAGCATATAAAGTAACCCTAATGTATGTTTGCTAGTTCCAGCTTATTTACCTGTCTATGCTCATAGACCATATAAACTACCCTTCACCAGCTTGAGTTTAATGTTAGAACTGAGAAGTGGTGGTTAGGCCTATACTTAGGTTTCAACTTCCACGTGGATGGGCCAGGATACCACCCGATTCCCGGTGTATCCAAATTGGGCCTTTGGGATCCACACTATATTGACATCAGGTGGTTTTCTCATTGTTCCCGCTGTCCTGCATGTAAACACACTATTATTAAAATAATTCTTTCAGAAGAATGGAAAAACTGTTAAGTTGCTCAAATTTTTTGGGTTTGACTGAAAAACACCAGAAGTTACTGTCTTAGTTGTATTCAGCTCCATGGAACACTGACCATGATATCCCATCTAGTATTGGCCCAGCCCGCCCAGTACCTGGATCTTCAACTCTGAGTTGGACCTGATGCAGCTGTCTATGGTCAACTTAGAATTAATTTTTCCTGCTTGTGATATCAGCAAAAATGCACTCGTTTTTTTAGGAAGAGGCAAAATTTTACTTGTTATGTCACTTGGTTAATTTTGACTTGTTTTAACACTGTTGGAGGACCAGAGAATTGTAGATTAACTATATGGCTTTCAGCTCAGTGTTGGAACATGATGACATTATATGACTATGACTCTATGAGGTTTCAGTTTATTTATTGTATGTGTGTGTGCGCGTCTTGCAGCTCATAGCCATGCAGAAGGACATGCAAAAGCAGCTGGGTACTATGGTTAATGCGTCTATTGCAAAGGAAGGCAAAAGGATTGAGACATCATTAGGGCGTGCCATGGAGAAATCTATCAAGGCTAGCATTGATGCCTTGTGGGCTCGTTTCCAGGAGGAGAACACAAAACGTGAAAAGGCCGAAAGAGATCGAATGCAGCAAATGACTACTCTTATTACAAGCTCAACAAGCAAGGACCTTGCTGCTATGTTGGAGAAGTCACTAAAGAAAGAAATTTCTTCACTTGGACCTGTTGTTGCACGGGCAATAACACCTATTATCGAGAAATCCTTGGCCTCTGCAGTTGCCGATTCAGTTCAGGTTGTGGCTAATTTCTTGCCATATTTGTTGTTCTGGGTTTTTTTCATTCTTCCTCTCATCGATTGTTACCTTTTAGAAATCGGTGGGTGACAAGGTGGTGAATCAGCTGGACAAGTCCGTTAGTGCAAAACTTGAAGCTACACTTGCTAGGCAAATCCAAGTACAGTTTCATACATCTGTAAAACAGGCTCTTCAGGTATGTATCTTCTTGTAGGTTCTTCTTATAGATGATCGTCTAGCAGCATTGATTTGGCACAGAACATGTTACTCTTGATTCGTTAGCCAGACGCTTGTATCTTGGTAGATTCCTTCAGTTCATTCAGATATAAAGTTTGCTGTTTAAGTCATTTTGATTTTAGCTTTGCTACATATACTGATTTGTTTTAAATGGATGCATGCAGGATGCCTTACGCACTAGTGTTGAATCACTGCTTGTTCCAGCATTTGAACAATGTTGTAAGACAATGTTTGAGCAAGTAGATAGTGCATTCCAGAAAGGAATGTCTGAGCACACTGTTTCTATTCAGCAACAAGTTGAGGCAGCACATACTCCATTGGTGCTAACTTTAAAGGTAAGTTTGCCAACTACCTGTTTCATACTTCTATATGAAATGGCAGGAAACAGTAAGTTGAAGGATGCTCATTTTCTTTCCAATTATATCATAGCAAATGACTAATGTTTTGTATACTTGAATTATTTTTTCAGGAAACCATCACTTCTGCATCATTGATCACCCAGAGTCTTACATCAGAGTTACTTGATGGCCATCGCAAACTATTGGCACTAGTTGCATCTGGGAACACTAAGGCACATAACACAAATGTTTTGCAGCCCAGCAATGGTCCTATCACTGGTCCCCCAGAGGTGCTGAATGCTGAAACCTTTCCAGCTTCCATATCCCATAATGCTCCTGATCATGGTTGTTACGGCGTCGCCTAGGCGTCGTGGCGGAGCTGGGTGGACGCCATAGACATTCACCGCGAATTGGGGGGAGGCGAGGGGGAGGAGGCGGTGGGGAGGGTAGGCGGCGGAGGCGGAGGAGGAGGAGGTGAGGCAACAGGGGGAGGAGGCGCCGGGGAGAGGAGAGGAGGCAAGGCTGCCGGGGGGGGGGGGGGGGAACCGGAGGAGGCGAGGTGGCTGGGGAGGACTAGAGGAGGCAGCAGGGGGAGAGAGAGAGAGGAGTGCGGGAGATGTGGCTGCCGGGGGGGGGGGGGGGGGGAGGGGAGAGTAGTCGGTAGATATTTATCTGTGATGCAGAGTATTGAGTTACGGAGTATACAACTCATACGTGCACGTACAGCGGCTCGGCGACTCACCTAGGTGTCGCCATGGCGTCCAGGCGCCCCTCACTCGCCGTAGTCACCGACTCCGACATGACAACCATGCTCCTGACCATAATTTATTTTTTACAATTTCTGGTGACTTGTCTAATCCTTTTCATGTAGTAATTTCATCTTTGTTAGCATGTCTATTGGGTATGAGAACGCTAGTCTTATTTTCCTGTCTCTCAGGTATAATATGATGAGTGATATAAAGAGCCTATATATAATTTTCCATGTGCCTTGCATTCTGTTAGGTTGAGGCTCCATTAGACCCGATGAAGGAGCTGAGCAGACTAATATCTGAACGCAAATTTGACGAGGCATTTACAATGGCACTTCAAAGAAGTGACGTGTCCATTGTATCTTGGTTGTGCTCTCAGGTATCGTCCTCCTGAATTGGTCATCTAACGCAGTACTGTCGCCCTATTTCATTAATTTATTCATGCTAGAACGGGCCTGTGTTGGATTTGTGATAGCTATATCCTCATGTACAGGTTGATTTGCGTGCATTATTTGCAATGGAGCCAGTCCCTCTAAACCAGGGAGTCCTCCTAGCTCTACTTCAGCAGCTAGCAGTCGACATTGGCACTGAGACTTCCCAGAAGGTTCAATGGATGACCGACGTTGCTATGGCAATCAATCCGACTGACCCGATGATTGACGTGCACGTGAGGCCCATCTTCGAGCAAGTCTACAACAAATTGGCCCACCAGCGGTCGCTCCCCACCACCAGTCCATCAGATGGCACCAGTATCCGCTTGATCATGCATGTAATTAACTCAGTTCTGCTTAGCTACAAGTGATTCTAAAGGCACTCATTGGTGGCTGTGAAACAGTGGAAAGTATGGTCTATTCTATCTTTGTATAGAGAGAAATTTTGGAAAGCAAGGGAAACCGAGGGTGATGACACCGACGAAGAACACTAGCAGGAGGGTGGAGGTGTACCCCTGGTGTAAATTAGGCTTGTGCCAGACTTAAATTGGAGTATTTCCATGTCCAGTCAATTGTACAAGTCTAATAGTTCTTTAGTATACAGTCAGTCATAGGCTCATAGTTAGTAGCCAGCCGCATTGCAGTGAATGGCTGTTTCCACTCAAATTTTGAGCTCCAAAAGATTAATGCTGTTTCTGATCGAAGGGCTCAGTGGTAGACGCGGCAGGCGCCACTGCTGGAGGAGCACCCCGTCATCTCCCTCCCTCGCCACGCGTGCTGCTTGAGACCTTCTGCACTGCCCTCTGGTCCCTCGGGTGCCCACGGCCGCGGGAGCCACAGGCGGGCGGAGGCGCGCCAAATCATGGATTTTTTTTACGGATAATCTATTTTTTATTCGAAATTACAGAAATAAAAATATACTTGCGGAATTTTTTTTTACAAAAATAGGCTCCAGTTGTCCAACCATTGGGCTCTCCATCGGGCGACTGGAGCCTTTCGCTCAACCCAGCAGCGATAACTGGAAAATTTCCCCACCGTTGGGCGATTAATTGCAGTCGCCCCACCGTTGGGCGACTTTCCTCCAGTCGCCCTCCTATTGGGCGACTTTCATGCAGTCGCCCAATGGTTGGGCGACTGCACTCAGGCTTTCGTCAAAAATAGTGAAAATTGGTGGAGCTATTCTTCATACATCCAAAAGTCTCCAGAAAAAATTTGAGCAATTTCGGCCACGGGATCAAAAGTTATAGCAGTTTCAATTGAGGCCGAAACGAATTCGAGTCCGTTTCCGACACACCTTCAGTAAAACGGGTATAACTTTTGCATACGGTGTCCGTTTTCGACGTTCTTGTACTCGCTGGAAAGCTAACGACGAGCCCGATAAAAAAAACGACCTCTTGTGCCGGTCGCCTTCCAAGACCCCGAAAATCGGTCATCTTTGGATCTAAACCTGCGTCGTAAGATTTTGATTTCTGTTTTTGCCTTTTTCTCTTGGTCCTACCTTTGGAATTTGGATTTTGCTTCAACTGAAAAGTTGTAGATCTTATCGGAACCTTTCAAATGAGTATATATAAGCCATATAAAACTTTGCTATTTTAGCTTTTGAGACTAGTTGTCTATATTGCATCGGTATATAAAACTTGTGACAGAGAGTATTACAGATGATTTGTAACCTAGAGACACGAATTCTCAGTAACATCAAAATATCACTTACCATCGTATATACCGATCGTTCTACGGTCAATCGTTCTTAAAAAAATTTCCAAAATTTTTTACACACCTACAACATATAATGAACATAAACTTTTATTGCAACTCCACTAAATTTTTTACCAGTTTAAAAGTACAAAATTGAAAAAATTTAAAACATTCACGGGGACCTGAGTGCAGTCGCCCAACCATTAGGCGACTGCATGAAAGTCGCCAACGGTGGGGTGACTGCAATTAATCGCCCAACGGTTGGGAGATTTTCCAGTTGTCGCTGTTGGGTTGGGCGAAAGGCTACAATCGCCCAACTATTGGGCGACTGGAGCCTATTTTTGTAAAAAATTTTCCGCGGATATATTTCTGTAATTTCAAATAAAAATAGATTATCCGTACAAAAAAATCCCAAATCATGCGACAGGTCGATACGCCTTCCACCCATGTAAGCAAAAACGGCATCAGTTTGCAAATTTTATCGAGGGCAGTGATAAGAGTGATAGAACCGGTAATCGGTGGTTATCGGTTTGTTTGGACGAATTTTTTGAGTTGAAATATAAATTTTCAGATGTAAAAGAAAAATTACAAATTTCCTTTATATTCGATGAAAATGAGATAAATCCGATTTTTTTGGTTTGGTTTGAATTTTTATTGGACCTCACCGATAACTGGTGGTTTTCGGTGAAATTTGAGCGATAAGTTTCTCCTGGCCCATGTCATACGTGCAGCCAGCATCACAGCGAACAATGCGTACCATGTTCACACAATCACACGACGCGTAGGCCGGCGGCTGGTGCCGTTGGGGATGTTGCCAGCGGCGTTGGTCGATGGAGTGGTGGTGGTGTCACATTGATGAAAACCATCTAGAGTTGCATCCTTCATTCACGGCAAGCCTAACAAACAAAGAAGAAACATGAGTTCCTCTTACATTACTCTCAATTTATTGGCAATTTTACAACGGGAAATGAATTAATGTGTTTAACAAACCATGATTTTTAAAACTGAAATTCTAATCGTAATCAAACACCCCCACTATATTTGTACTACAATTCTTTTTAGAAACTTGGTATTATCTCAAAACCCTAAAAAAAATTATACATCCAAACAGGCCCTAAAATTACTTTGCGAAAATAACATCATTTTAGGTATGAGGATAAAAACATGCACCTCCTTGATCCCTTCTGGGCACTGCCGTTAAATCCAATTTTTGCCAGAGTTGCAAACAATGCCACGGTCTTTCATCTACAGATGTAAACATTCTTATATTAGCACACACAAGAAATAGACAGCAAGGAAGATTTTGTTACCTTAATACCTTTTTCTTCTCGGATAAAGGGAAAAGAGCAATGTTTAAAAGATGGCTATGCAAGCTCCTAGAAGACTCTAAATATTACAAGAACAAAGATATCTTCTAGAGAAAATTCCTTATTACCATGCAAAGTTTCCAGTTTCTCTGATATGCCACTGAAAAATTGTTCCTTAAGTGCCACCGGATGATATTTAGTTGCCCTCTCAGTTAAATCTGCTTATCACCTTCTGATTATGGAAAATAATGGGTTGAATGCATCAACCTCTTTTGGGGAGTCAAATCCAGTTTGGAGACGAGTTTGGAAGATGTCAGTTCTGCCAAAGGTAAAAGTATTCTGGTGGAAGGTGTCTCATGGGTGTTTGCCATCGAGGGCGAACTTGAGAAACAGGCACATTGAAAGAATTGGTTTTTTACGAGGGTTGTGGTGCGAGGGATGAAACCTTGTTGCATATACTTACTGAGTGTAGTTATGCTAGATCTTTTTGGTCGGCCATGAGAGATGTTGCCAATGTGAAGCTGCCAGCTCTACACCCGAGTATGTGGACGGAAGATCTTGTGGATGGATCCATATGTTTACAACATGATGCGGCTACTATCCTTTGTGGTATGTGTTCCCTATGAACAGCAAGAAATAAGCAACGGCATGGGGAAATGCCGTTACATATTGTGCCGGCTGTTGGATGGTGCAAGGATTCTGCTTTTGGTCTCATGGTGGTGCACGTTCTGAGATGAAACCAGGTATGAAAAATTCTAAGCAATGGTCCCGATCTCCAGATGGTGTCCTGAAGGTGAATGTTTTTTGTCCTCGAAAACGCAGGAGCTTTGCGCTTCATTCGTTAAGAAGGAGAATGGTACAAAAGAAGTGAGAAACTGATTCCTTAGGCAAGCAAGAAATCAGAGGGATCTCAACAGAACAGATTCAAAATCAAAGGAAGCGACTACTGAAACGAAATCGAATTTTCAAAAATCAAAAATGGAGTTCAATTTGCGTTTTGCTTTTGCTCTCTTGCTTCCCAGCCTTAAACCACACGAATCTCACAGCAACGCCACCCCCAATCCTCACCATCTCGGCATGAACGGAGAGGAGCAGCAAAATCACTGCTGTCGATCCGAAAATATCGTCGCCCCCGATTTTTCTTGCCGCCAAGTCTTCCCGGCCTCTCCCGTGCCTTCCAGCCCTTCTCTACCTGTCAGCATCCTCGCCAGCTCACCTTGCCGACCTCCCTTGCCACCATGGGCGCCCTCCTGAAGCGTCCCGAGCTAGCCCTAAAAATCTCCCCTTCGCGAACCGCCTTAGCCCGGCTATAAAAAGCCACCCTAAGCCTCCCTCTGGTGACCACTACCCCCCCTGAAGCTCACCAAACGCCCCCAAGCTCCCCTCTTTCCTCCTATTGTCGGTAATCGCAAAATTCCCCAATTCCGTGCCCTAGCTCAATGTCTACCTCCCGGCCATCCACTCTTCAATTGCCTTTGCCTATAGCATCCCCAAGCTCCCCAGAACTTCCCCAAAACCTTGCCCTAGCCTCCCAATCCCTCTCCTTCTCCGGCACCGTGAGCCTTTCCCACCGCCGCCCACCCTACCGAGGCCAGCCCAACTCGAGCCTCCCTAGCTGAAGCCGAGCTTCCCACGACCTTATCCAAGCTCCAGTGAAGCTCAAGAACCAGCCCAATTGTCCAAAGCTCCTCCCAATTGCTCGCAGTTCCAAAAATGGCCGCAAGAAGGAGAGGCTCGCCACTGGCGAACGCCGCCTCCACTGGGCCCCCAACCACCCAAAATGGGATCCCCATAACCCCAGGGGTCCAACCCTAGTGCCCAACTTCGTCGCGAAATGCTCTAGCCCCGCCACCGATCGCCGCCCCTCCCCTCTGTTCCTCTGCGCGCGCCCGGGCGAGAGGAGGAAGACGACCCTGTTCCTCCGACCCGGGCCGCCTCCTTTCGGTCGAGCCGAACCACGCCGCCCGCACCGGATGCACCCGCCCGCCGCGCCCGACACACCTGACCCAAGCCGCTTCAACGCGGTCGGACCTAACCCGCTCACCCCGCACGCCCGTTCCAGCCGGTTCGAGCCCGCTTGACGTGGTTCGACCGAGCCAACTCGCCGAGTCCGACCCGGACCCGAGGAACAGTGCACCGAGCCCGATGAACAGTACTTGACCCAAACCCAAAAATGCATATTTATACTCCCCGGATTCGTTTCGAGCCCGCCAACCCAAATCCAAGGCCCATTTCCCCATATAACCCTCCTATAAGCCCAAAATCCCATTTTAATGGAGTTTTTCGGATTTTCTTTATTCTTTTATTTTCTTTATTCCTAGCCTAATCCTTCGGGCATGGAATTAATTTATTTTAATTGTTTTGCGTTAGCTTCCAAAGTCGAGGATTCTCAGGAGCAGAAGGGAGAAGCTCAAGTCCAGGCCTAGCCCGCTGAAGAATACAAATAAATCAAAATCGTAAACCCGCAAGGCAAGTCACACATATTTTTGAACATGTTGATCCTACATTCCTTAAATTATTTACATGTATTTCCATTATGTTATTTTTACCCTGTTATTTTATGTATAATAAATGCTTAGAATGACATGATACTAGTTATGTCCTACCACCCGAAAAAGCCCAGTCTAATTTGATGGCCATATTCACCTTGACAAGACATAGTGATAATAAATATAGTAATAACGTAAATATGATAGTTTAGAGAATTGATATCCTCTATTACTGAAGGAAGTGGTACTTATTTGGGAAGTGGCTCTATGGTAAGCGAGGATCGCTGGATCCTGTGACCTGGGGCGAAGGCAAATGTTACAAATCAATGGGAGTGTCAAATCACTGGACAGATTTGTAGAGGGGAATTTGCCACCGGTGAAAATACAAGGACTAGACCCTTATGCTGAGTAAAGAACATAGTTGTCGCCCAACCACAAGTGTTGATACGTCAAACCTGGTCTAGTAACTGCTCAAATTCAATTGAACCTCTACGAACGCAAGGCGAAGGCAAAGTGTGAGTACATACGGAAGGGAGTTAAGGGAGGGCCGTATGGAAGTTGGCACCGTTATTGTTTTTACTATTGATTTGATTATCGGGTGTCCACACAATAGTAGGCTGAAGTAAGTCAGAGGCTACGGCCTGGGCTTGTTGAGGAAGTCTACTAGGTAGAGACTATATAAAGAATTGAGCAGTGAACAACCTTGTTTTCTCAATCCAGTCATGAGGATTGAGGAATCTTGTGGGTAAAGCAGGGCAGCTCTGCAGAGTCATAAAATAATGGTATTCGAATACGCCGTGCTTCCGGTAAATGAAGCTGTGTTTAATGGGTGAATCCAATAACAAGGCATAAGTAGATTTGGAAAGGATTTGGTAATGTTGGTGGTCTGGTAATTGAACCTTGAAAACCCCCTAAAGTTTATAGAAAGCCATGATTTTATGTTTAAAATCTGTTTACAACTAAAACTGCATCCACATGAAATAACAAAATTCCCCATCACTTGATATCCCATGCATGTGGTTATTGTTGGACTCCGTGTGATATTGTTGGACTCCGTGTGACTTGCTGAGTACGATAGTTGTACTCATACTTGCTAAAAACATTAACAGAAATAGCCAGCAATGAGGAGGCAAATGAAGGCAAAGGACTGAAGCTCTACGAGATCGAGGTTACGTGTAATTAGGGTCGTCTTCCGCTCAGGCGTGCCTGTGGCATTCTTTTGTTCTGTAAGGTATAACTTGGCTTTTATGCCCTTATAGTGTAATAAAGCTGGTTTTTGTCTTAAGCAATGTTATACACTCGATTGATGTAACTCGCAGCTGAACAGTCCTGGGCAGTTACGAGGACTTCATAATACTCCCAGAAAAGGGGGTGTTACAACTACAACTGCCTATGTGACAAACAACGGTAAAATCCGACAACACTCTAGGCCTGGGCCAATCCTTGCCTCACGGTAAGACAACCGGCAATAAAACTCAACTTTGAATTGGCCGAGGACGACCAGCGAAGGAATTCCTGTTTAACATGACGTATGCAGGGTAACTCTGTATGGCAAATAAGGAATTTTCACTAGTTGAGATTCTAGGGAAGGCTAGAATAGCTAGTTAAATAAAATAGGAGATATTCTAGTGTATGGATATTTACTTGGAAGACTGTAGATGGTCAAGATAGTTTAGTTCAATGGTTATGATCTTGACAATTGTTGAAGATCCAATGGACAATGGCCAATGATATAAAGGCTTAAGTGAGAGCAAGAAGAGAAGGCATAAGTAAGAGAGGGGTGAGTCCTAGGCTAGCCACCTAAAGGAGTGTAACATTGTTTATGCATAAATAAAGTTGTGATCTTGTGTAATTATAAGCCTCTCGGTTGATTTTTCTAAGTACTCAGTGCATTGTTAAATTGTGATTTGGAATAAGATAGCTTGACCATCAAAAATCACAATGTTCTTGTCTTTCTTAAGTGAGCGGCTCGGTCACCCGAAAGTTGGATGGTCGGCTCTACTGACGAAGCGATCCATAGCCAGGAATGTCACCTTTGTTAATTAATAGTGCACTAAGTAAATTGAAATTAAAAGACTAACCAACTTTAATAAATAGTTGATGTAGCACTAATTGTAGGTCCTCATTAGAGTGAGTATTAGGGTCACCAACACCAATCTACCTAGAAATTTTGTTAGTATAGAAATTCAATAGTCTAGTAAAACATTGCTTTATTCATTTTTACCAAAATATACATGATGAAAAATATAAGATCTGCATACATAAACAATATAGCATTTCAAAACCCAAACAATATGCATATTGTGGTATGAAATGTATTATCTGCAATCAGATTAGGTGATTTCATGAATGTCCTAAGTAAGAGTAAGACTTTACTTGAAGGAAAAGTATGCATTTGAGGGACCATGTGAGAAGTTTCAGGAATATTTGTGATAAACCATAAATCGAGTCAAATTGTCCTAAGTTAGTGCATTCATATTGTGTGAAGCATGTTTGAACTAATGTGGGTCAAGTTGTAAAAAACATGTGACTGAACTTAATCTTTGGATGTGCAGAAAAGCTTATAGTCAACTATGGCAACAACAAGGACTGAGACTATGTTTATAGAGGAGCCGAGGTCTAGAACATCAAGAATGCTGAGTGAGACGAGAGAGCTCAAGCATGGCACAAGAAAGATAAGGAATGTTGAAGGAAAGGTTCGTGTAACGAGTTGCACCAAGTGGCATGGTCGGTCCAAGCGAGGTGTAGTCCGGTGGGAATCGGAGCAAGGAAGACTTACCGACACATGGTAAGGCATTGGTGTACTACATATGGCAAGCATGGCATTTGCTTGCAAGTGAAGAAGTTGACTGGGTCAAGGTGAGTGTATTTTGGTAGTTGGCCAAATACCAAAAACTGTGTTAGATCAAAATCGTGGCGTTTGGGAAAGTGATTTAGGTTAAGAAGATATTAAAAAGATCAAGTGATCAAAGACTACTGACTTAGCTGGTGCTTTGAAAAGCGTGCATAAGTTAAATATAAGTGTAAACCCATGTTGTATGAGGTTAACGGGTTTCCCCGTTGTGCTAGTGGATAGTATACATTAGAGTAGATATTGATAAGTTACCCCATCTATTTAACGGGTTGGGATAGAAGCTTGCAAACCATTTTCAATCTTGAGTTTTAGGTTGGGGTTTGAGAGAGAAGAGTGAGTTTTGTTATATGCTCTTTTGTCTTCCATATGGAGTAACTGTAAAACCTACATTTTTAAGTAGTAATAGATCAATTTTGTTTATATCTCATAGAGTGTTCTTGTCTTGGTTGATTTGCTCTTAATATTATTGGTTTCTTTAACTCGTCTTTCATTTTCTTGATCTTACTGTGTGCTAAGGACGTGTAAATGATGGAGATATCTCATGTATATCAAATCACATCCATCTAGATATTGTGATTTGCAAGATTTTGAGGTTGCCTGGTTCTTACTTGATTTGGAGCTTTTCTTAAGAAATCTTCATCCAAAAGTTTTTGCTTCGAATCTTTAGTTGGTCTTGCTTGCTGTGACATATGGAAATTCATCTAGAGTCTTCTTGGATTTTCTTAATCCATGAGCAAGTTGTATCTCAAGTTTTTTGGGATTTGTCTAATTTTGGTGTGTTTTGAGGAAATGTTAAAACATTGGCCAAGATTCTTGTGATCTTTGGATGTAATAGGTTTCTGAGGCCCTCAACAAGGTATGTATAAAGTTTTAAATCATTTGGACGTGGATTTTGAAGTTTACATCAAATTTAGCTTTGGCTCAAGCTGATTTTCTATTTTGGGAATAAGAGAGTGGTCATACCGCTCCTAGGCCCGATCAGATCGGCTGCTGGTTAGACCGGTGGGTTGCGGCTGGTCAGACCACACCTCAAGTGGCAGTCAGACAGGTTAGGTATTGTATCTGTGAGATTTTGTTGTTTTTGGTTGTTACTTGGATTTAGTCAAATATGATCTTCTTAGCTCTTTAGCTACTGGAGTTAAAGATTTCAGGATAATTGAGAGAAGATTTATAGAAGGAACCATTCATCTTTCTCTATTGACATTGCCAGTCCTACAATATCCTTTGATATAAGGGAAGCCACTCTTGTGAGCCAATGTGTCCGGAGCATCACTCGCAGTGTTCTTAATATCAACAACTACAAAGCGGACCAGATTATAATCTTTTACACGTTCAATGTCTATGAGAGCATTTAAGTAATTGATCGATATCTTATCGTAGCAGGTTGGAGGCGCCAAAAAATGTATCACAACATAGATAATAAATGTTGTCCTTTTCATAATCTGTTCACAGGTGATGGCTTCTTCATGCTCCTCTGTCAAGACAGTAAACATCATCTCTATATTCAAATCTCTGAACTTTGTTTTACCAAAACGAGCATCTATCCCACTCTTGAGCTTCTCCAACTTGTTTGCGTTAGTGCACTCTTTAATTACATAGCCAGATGATGGGATGTCATTGACAACCTTTTCATTGGGTTAATTATCTCCTATTTAATGCAAAAACGATCGCCAAAGTGGGATCAGTGCGGGCTTACTAGACATGCACCAAATCTTCTATCAAGGCTAATATCCAAGGACAACAAATGGTCAAAATCCATGTCAACTATTAACAATTTCTTCTCTGCGTTGAATTTTTTAGCCATCTTCAGAATCATCTTGTGTTGACACCTTGAATTTTTCTTCTTACTTTTACCGTCATGTGAATCATCCACATAAGTAGACTTACCAAAATCAGCTTTGTTTTTCATCAACTTCTTAATTACCACTGAAGCTTGCAAAGCAGACCTAGGTACTGACAAGGCGAGTAGAAAAAGCATGTTTCCTACCTATTAGCTTCCTCGCTTTACCCATTACATAAGCATAAACGGAGTCAAAATGAGATTAGCTAGTTATTCAACAAAGAGTACCTCCAGGCCTCCGGCTACAAATAAGCTAGTCGCCCAAAAGAAAATAGATCCATGTCAATATTTTCCCTCTATATATACTTCCATAATAGGAGCACGTACTTGAATAAAAAGAAGTGAAGCACATACTAGTTGTGACGCACACGCCTTTTGACACTGCTTTTTCTCGGCAGCGTGTGCAATTATAAACTTTTAACAAAAAATTTGTATGGAAGTACTTCGATGGCTGCCGGCCGCCGATCCAGCCGCGGGCGGAGGCGCGCGAGCTAGGCGTTGTCACGCGCGGGCTGTCATCGAAGGGCCCTGTGATAGACGTCGCGAGCGCCGCTGCTGCAGGAGCACCCCGGCGTCTCCCTCACCACGCGTGCTGCTTGCGACCTTTGCCCTGCCCTCTCGACCTTCCGGTGACCACCGCCCACGGCCGCGGGAGCCTCAGGCTGGCACGCCAGCGCAGCATTGCAGCAAGCAAACAATGCGTACCTCGCACATTCGTATGAATCGTCAGCCGGCGGCTTGTGCCGAATGGGGTGTTGGTCGGTGGAGTGGTGGGCTTGGCAATCAGCACATGGCCGGCACATCATGCGCTGTAGAGATGCCAAGCCACATATTATAGCCTGCGTATTCAGGAGAAATACTGGCGCGTGGATCCTGAATTTTGAGCTTGCTCGGCTTCCTGGGTTGCGCTAGTAGATGCCTTGTTGGACGTGTAATCTTACGTACGATCTCACTTGCAATCAATATCATAATCCTGAACTCCTGAATATTCCAAATTCTTTTAAGGAAAAATCGGAATTGCTGAAGATGGAATTCAGATACTGGTAAAACACCACAACTAAACATTGATCATGTCAAATGAGAATTCAGATGTTGGAATGGAATACCGCAAGCACCGTTGCTTATCTATTACAGTATCTGATAAGCAATACGACCATATAGTTACAACATCGCTTCAATCCCAAATAGCAACCTTAGATCATAGTCTTCGAAAGTTCAAATACAAGCTCAGAGCCTTCAAAACCCGTCATCAGTTCAAAGCAATACACAAACCACATCACTACCAAACTCTGCACAACCCAATATATAGCTCACAACCCTATGTTGCCACGACCAAACCTCCCCAGTAGCAGGACACACAACTCCAGATATATATGTATTATCAAGTACGGGCCGCTCCGATGCTGGCGGTGCGAGACCGTTCCTGGGCCGTTAGCCAGCAAGGCAAACCCATAGGCATACTCAGTATCGGTCCCAAGAGTAGATGATTGGTTCTCCCTTCATAACACTTTGCCTTTTTTACCCCCTTGTCTTGGCTCGCTTCATTCCAAGGCTGTTGTGGAAAGGGGATGCCGACCCAGATCTTTGCATTCCTTCTTCACGGAGGGTGCCATTGAGCATGGCAAGCTCCCGCAGCTGCTGCTTCTTGAAGAAATCCTGAGACTCATCCTACATAGGAGAAAACAAGAACTTTTAAGGCATTGGTTCTGCAGAATAATTGTAACACCCCATTTTAGGGAATTTGAAATTTTTTACTCGCAATTCAAATTTTTTGGCAAAAATAAAATTTGAATTCAAATTTTAAACCAAAACCGAAATTCAAATCCAAATAAAAAAGAAATGAAATAAAAAAATATCAGAATTTCATGTTGGGCCGGCCAATCTCTCTCCCCTTTCTTTTCCTTTCCTCGGACCAACTCCCGACCCAAGCCGCTCGACCTAGCCGGGCTTCCTCTTTCCTCTTCTTTCTTTTTTCCTCTGTTTTTCCTCCTCCCAGCCAAATTGCACCCATGCCGCGCGGCCGTGGCCACGCCCCGCTCCGCCACCTACATGCATCGCTGCCGCCACGCTCATGTTGTTGGCCCTATGGCCATGCCGTCGCCCATGCCGAGATGCCGGACCATCCTCGCCCGCACCCAGCCCCTCCCTGCTCCCCCTCCGCACGTTCACACCTATACCACGCGCCCACGTTGCACGCTGCACCCACGTTGCACACTGCACCCACGTCACCACCGCGCCATACCCTGCACACACGTATCACGAACTCCCCTCTGCTTAGCCATATAAGCTCCCCTTGTTTTCCTCACCCCTCCTACTCACACCCCGCGCCTCGCCATTGCCGCACCAAGCCCGAGCTAAGGTCGCCATTCCTCATTGTCGTGCGCCGTCATGACCCATCCCTGTCTCTTGGGTGTGCTCCCCGCCGTTCTAGTCACGTCAAGTTGATCGCTTGGCCACCTTCTTCACTCCCCCTTACCCGATTGGATTTTCATCCACAGAAGCTCGCCAACGCCGTCGTCTTCACCTCTGGCCACAACCGTCTCTATCGCCGCCATTCTCTCCCCGCTGAGCCTCCACCCAATTCCTCCTGGCTAGAGCACCTCCTCACCCTCCCCTCTGCCAATTTAGGCCGCCGACCACTCCAGTTAGCCATCGCTGTTGAAGACCATCGCGCCGCCTCGGGTCACCGTAGCCAAAACACCACAGCACCTCCCCAACCTCGCTGTCCTCTCCGGTGAGTTCCCTGTGCCCCGTAGATGCTCACCATGCCTTGTTTTTGCGCGTCGCACCACCACTAGCCCAATTGCCAAGGTAGTCGTGCCACCGCCGCCGCTATAGTTCGTCGTCAGCCACGCCATCACTGCTCATAGGTTCACCGAGGTACCGGTAGCCCGTTTTAGGTGTTGCCGACACTCGCCGGTGACGAGCTCGACCAGAGCGCCTCCTCTGTGAGCAGAGGAGCATTGTAGCAGCATCATTAGTGTTAATGATATCATTAGACCATGATTAAGTTAGGTTAATGACACTAATTAGTTTAAATTAATGGGAAATTAGACCGTGATTAAGTTAGATTAATGACACTCCTTAGTTTAAATTAATGGGTCACTGTGGGCCTAGGTCATTAGAAAATTTAATTAAAGCCAAGTTTAATTTATGAGTCTATGACATGTGGGCAACTCTCATGGTAGCCCTAGCCCACCTGTTAGCCTCTCCTGACATTTCTTTAAGAAAAATAATTCAAAAGAAAATAAAAACCATGTGGCCTCACCTGCCAGTCATTGTTATATTTTCTAATAAGAAAATAAATCGAAATTAAAATCCACAGGTCCCAACTGTCAGTGAGACATACCCTCTCTCCTCTATTTATTTTGGGGGATTTTCCCTGATTTAAAATTTAGAAGGCCCGTTCTTACTCCTCTGTTTGTTTCTAAATTCATCTAAATCCAAAATCTTTCTAACAAAGTCAAAATCATGAAGTTTGGAATTCATTTGGATTTATTTGTATTCTCGTGTATTTAATTATTTATTCAAATTTCGACGTGATCACTCGATTAGATTCCGAAGACCCGAAAGAGTAGCAGTTCGAGCCTAACCAAGACCAACAAGACTATGAGCTAGACGAGTCAATACTTTGATCATATTGCACCTATCTTTTTTAATATAAATTATTTTACTTTAAATAATCAAATTGCATACTTTACTTTTATTAAATTATATTGTCATTAGTTCTTAGTTAACGTCGTATTATTATTCACTTACTACCACCCCTTTGCTTGGCTTTTGACATAATCTCTTGTCGCCTTAGAATTAATAGTATATATACTAGTTGATAAATCCATATCTAAGTGCCATGTTGAGCCTTGCTTAGATACATGTGGCATTAATTTGCTCCGAGATTATTTCAAAACATGAAAACTTGGCTTCGGACAGTCATTGGATGGAAATGGCTGGTATGTTAAACTAGAAATAGTATTTTAGAATCCAAAACTCTAAACTTGCTTCATGCCTGAACGGATGGTAAGTCAAGCGGGTGCAAATAGAGCACAAGAGTTTGGCATATGGCAAAACCGTCCCTGTAGTCTTAAGGACTAAATCTTATGATGACCTCCCAAGGTAACCAAGATAAAATTGTGCAACCATAAGCCTATAAAAGACACGATCTGGCTAATTAATTTGCATCGACCCAGAACTAGTTACGCCATCCGGTGGAACACAGGTAAGTGTCGGATAGGGGCCTTGACTTGCGGTCCAAAAGGGGGCTCGTGCGGTGCAAGAGGGGGCTTCCGAAGCAAGTGGATAAAACCCCATGGCGGTGGAAACTTTAGCAAGTGTAGCCATGTTAGGTAGATACATTGTAAAGACCTTTTAATGACTATCTGAGCCTCACGCCAAGGGTAGCATGGTGGCAGAATAAGTTGGGCATCTCCTGTAGATAAAACGTGTGACTTCTGCAGAGTGAAAGTTGTTCGAACAGATGTGCCCACGGTCAAGAGTGGGTGTGAAAACTTACTCGAGTTAATGTCTATTTTACAAAAGAATCTTTGTGGTTGGGATGAAAAACATGACGGGTGGATATAACCATTAATTTGATTTCCCCTGGGTAGACAGAACCTAATGAGTATAATGAATAGATAAAACCTAATAACAAAATAGCATATGGTGGATGAAACCATATAACAGGTGGATGAAACTTATACTACTATTATTATTGCATACTCTTACACTATTTAAAAACATGGTTTAGTTAAAATGCTAAGTCTCAGGATTTCTACTTACTATATTTCAACTATGACATTTCGTAAATAAAAGAACCCGAATCTTTCTTTGTTAAGCATTGCATCTATAATATTGCATTTTATGTGTTTGCTCACCCTCACTCACTAAAACAACTCAAAGCCTTTGAATCAATACCGTCTGAACCAGATGGAGAAGAAGATGGTGAAATCTAGGCCGTTTTCTAGTAGTCTCTCGTCCCTTCCTTTGCTCGGTAGACTTTGATGGTAAATGTGTGTACATCTATTATCCAAACCTTGGATAAGTTGGATAATAGCTTGTCGTATATGTTTTACCCTGTCGCTTGCCTATGGCATTGTGTTGGCCTCACCTTTGCTTTCTGCTTCTGCTTCCGCTTTTGATTCTCTATAATGTAATATTTAGCTTGATCGGCAAGCTATGCAAAACTGTACCCGGTATAAGTTGTTTAAACTCTATTATATAATATTAATGTCTGGTATGGCTCAATGTGTTGTATGTATGTGATCTAGCAATATATCTGTGTGCATTAGCTATTGATTCAAGGAATAGTATGGTGGAAACACAGGGGGGTTTGAATTGCAAATCCAGGGTCCAACAATAATCCACGAGGTCTAAGATTTTTTTTAAAAAAGCTAACCAGTTTAAGAGTTTATCACTTAGTATACATACCATAGGCTTTAGCAGATCTTCAAGGATCTCACGGGCTTGCAGCAAACGAGCATCAATAATTTCAACAGGAAGCTCTGCCTCAACCAATATATGTAGGGGTTCATTCAGATGTTCATATCCTGGCTTCCCTCGCATCATTTCCTCCTACAAAACATTACCATAAGTGACAAGGTAAATTTCAATGAAATACAAAACAAACAGAAATTTGCAGAAGATATACACATGCAGAAAGGCAAATAAGAACACTTGAAGAATAGATGGTTCCTGCTGGAAACAGAGCGGTTCTGGGGAAACAGGTATGGGCTTTTTGCACCAGAATCAAGTGATTTTTTATGCTGTTTCAACGGAATGTGTTTTTCCTTAAAAAAAGGGAATGTTTCTGGTGATCAACCAATCTCTGAGAAATATATAAACTTGAAAATACATAAACAAAAAGCAAAATAAAAAAGCTGCCGGAGAGAAAACCGGAAAATAGCCGATTTTAGCTAACCAGAGTAAGAGTCAGATTGGCACTGAAAACTAAAACCCTTGTTTCATCTATCACATGGGCTTGAAGATCAGAATCATGGTTGTTACCGCGCCGCTTAGGCAACACCAAGGCATCACCTAGGCGTTCCGGCGGTGCTGGAAGGACGCCGTGGAGCTTCGCCTCGACTGGACCTGCTAGGCGAGCACCTAGGAGTTCTCGGTGTCCACGGCGTCTTCAAGGCATCTAAGGTGAATGAAAAGGCGACGCCTTGCCCGTGAGGAGCAGACTAAAGAGGCCGAATTGAGGCGACCCGGTGGAACCCTAGCTGTCGCTGCCGTCATTCCCTCTGCCGGCGCCGCCGACCCGCCGTCGTCGAAGATCCCTCCGCCTTCGGCGAGCAATCCCCCTCGTCCAGTCCCTCTGGCACCATCGGAGGATTCGATCTGGAAGGGGAGGGAGGAGAGGCGACGTCTGTATCGGGGGGAGCGGCTCCGCAGGGGAGGAAGCACGATGCGACGACGGTTGGGGACTGGGGAGGGAAAGAGAGAGAGAGAGAGGAGAGTCGGGACTGGGGTGAGGGAGTCGGGACGCGAGTTAGGACCAGAGATATTTGGATGGGAGTCAGGACCTGATTGTAAAGAATAAAGTTTTGGAGGACTTGGAGATAAGATCAGGCACTGCTGCTGAGTGCTGCTACAACGCCAGTGCTGCTGCTGCTTCACCTTTTCTCGCCTAGGCAACGCTATGGCGCCCGCTGGACGCCATGGCGTCCCGACGCCGTGATTGCCAAGTACGCCGTGATAACCATAATCAGAATGAGATAACCACAGGAAAGGTGCCAATGATATAGCTCTTCTCCAGTCATATTTATGACAAAAACTTGCTTGAAACACATAACTAATAAGTACACTTCAGAATTGCCGCTCTATCTAATTAATGAGATTAATAAGCATGGTATCGGGAGTTTTACCCGAGCTGGATCTTTAATGCTTCCCCGGCCTCTTATTAGCACACGGCAGTCCGTAGTTGCCTCCACTCGCTTCAAGGAATTTCCTCTAGGACCAATGATGCGACCAACAAAATTGTACTAGAAAAAATAAACATAAAAGCACCATCAGGATGTACCAATATAGCAATTCGAGAGTATAACAACTTAGGAAGGAAACAGCACACTTACTGTCGGATATTTGTCTACTGGAATATCAACCTTCATTGTTTTCTTGACAATTAGTCCAGAGGAGCTGCCTTGAGAACCTCCGAGCCAGCTATAAGCTGATGAACTCTGCAATGGTCACAGGTTGATCATTTATAACCTCTTTCTTCCATAAGAGCATTGGGTATGGAGCAACGGGAGTAGATTTTGTAGTAAGCAATCGAAAAGGCTCAAACAAAGCCAAATGTAAAAGCTGTAGTTAACCGCAGATGGTTTATGAGCAATCCAAATAGCTATAGGATTATGCTTCAAGAGTGTTGATGTGCCCAACTACTGTTGGGCATGTGGGTTCTATACTTCTAGTTCAGTTGTTTTCTTGACAAGCTAAGGTTTCCAAAAGCTGATAACATGACATTTATGACCAATAAGGACAGGTTTACCACAATTCATTTCAATATTGATATTATACAGATTCACAAGGGCATTGCTGTTTTACCAAATCAGATACTCATACATATCATGTAATAATTATCTCAAACTGATTTCAAGAACGGCAAGGAAATATAAAATAGCTAGTAACATGGTTAGACTAATTAGCAGACTCTAATGTTAGCATGGCAACTAACTAACATATTGGTTAGACTTTTGGCATATGGTGCCAAATTAGTGAATCAGTGTTAGCATGTTATCCAAACTCCAACAGTTGCCATACATAGCAGAGTTTAATGTCATCTTTCATTCTTTCGAACTCACTGCCTGGAAGGGATAATAAAGTTAGCAAGTTAGCATAAGGACCAAGCAGTATCAAGAATGTAATCAGCTTCAGTACTGTCAAAATCAGTTAGAAAAAAAACCTGATCTAAGCTTCCAAGAATGGTAAATTAGGCATGAAGAGTAAGTTATGTTAAATGGTCAGTATCCATACTTCTGATTGAAATGCTGATGTCCACCCATTCATATCAGTTGCTGCTCCATTTGAATATATTCCTCCCGTTGTTAGTGGACTACCATGTTCAAGGCCACTTTGATTTAAAAGGGACGCGTTCTCCAATAGTGTGGAAACACGTAAAATTTCTGCTTCAACATTGCAATTTCAAGAACAAGATATAGAAAGTTAGCAGTTAGAATTAGTGATTAGCAAATGCATACATATACCTGACGGGTTAGTGTAAAATCACTAATCTGAAATAACTTTTTGTCCCTTTACAATAGAAAGTTAACAAAGTCATAACAGTGTCAACCGTGAATCCATACATAGTTAGTTGTATAGCTCTAAAAAATTTATGCTGAGAAGATACGCAAATAAAAATAAGTAATTAATATGTGCACTGTAAAAATTTTGAGTAGGAGAAGAATACTTAGTGCAGGTAAAACTTGGTGAAAACAAAACAAAAGGATATACAATAAAAACAACTAAATGGAAACAATGCCAAAAAAAGGCGTACAATAGATTATTAAAATTTTGCACTTGTTTTGTACAATTATTGTCTGTTTACAAGTATAAAAAGTAAGCACACTGGCTTTCATCCCACTAAGTTGGAGCTTGCCTAGTGGACACATCAAATTTATAATCTCCTCAACCACAGATGATCCCCATCAAGGAAGGATATATTGCCCCCATAGACATGCCATCCATGTTCATCAAGAGAGAGATATCACCACATCGATTTTTTTATCCTCTCACCAAGCTCCAGCCTAGGGGTTGTTTGGATGAGGGGGATTTTGTTGGCCATTTTTGGGATTTAATTCAAATCTGAACTAAATCCTAATAATAAAAGACTATTCAACAGGCCCTTAATGTGAATCTGAAACAACCTTATCAGAAGCATGTAAGCTGTGGCATTAAGCACAATGGCCACCTAAAACACCATCTTAGCATCCTCAATTCACCCAAAACAGAACAAAATGTCAACCATGCATTCATAAATCACTAAATAAAACTCCATTCTACCAAAGTACTGTTGCCTCTCATTGAACAATCCAGAAAGGGTGTATTGCACTATGACCCGCATTCTCTGTTCCTCAAAACTGTTAAGCAACCTTTGCTGCAGACGTTGCTAAACAACTCAAGTGCACGATAATCTCAACTAAATGTCATTCCCACTGAGAAACTCAAAGAGCCAAGAAGTGCTAAGTTCACAAAATGAAGCAATGGCACTACAGTATTATCTTATTAATGTGGGCTAGACTGAGCGGATAGACATAAAAAAAACTCCCAAAGAAATGATACCCACTCAACACCTCTCATGTTGACTCACCAGAATTCTCCTAAAAGGACTCATATGCCAACAACAGAGAATTGCAGGACTGCAATCTCATCACCAATCCTGACACATTGGGCATCATCATCAAATGAGGTACTATGAAATCAGTTCTTTGAAACAGCACGCCCCTATTAACTTTGCTGAATGAGGTCAAAGGCAAGCATAGTCCAGCAAGCCTGGGACCAAGTTAACGAGGGCACAGTTATCTAGGGCCAGGCTACAAAAAGAGGGTTGTGTACATGGCAAGTTCGCAAAGAAGATTGAGCACGTAGACAATGCATGAGTTGGTGAAGAGGAAGATTAAGAGTTGAGACCAGACCCCGCTCCAAATGGCTTCAGTGTTTAGGCTTCTTAATTTCGGCTTTTTTAGCTTTTTCAGTTTTTCCTTTTTTCCCCCCTTATTCCTTTGCATTATCCTAAAAGATATAGCGGTGTTTTTCAATTTTTCTTTTTTTTTTTACTCAGAAAAAGTTAACAGCTACTACAGTACAATTACCTCACAAAAAACGCCAAAAGCCATGGCTGCCAGCTGTTTGGAGCAAGCCAAAGCAGGTGATGAGGGAGCAAGGTAGGGGAGTGATAGAGAGGTAGGGTGGTGATGAGACACAAAAATTGTTCACTTACTGTTAAGTTTTCCTCATGTGCTAAAACAGGAATAGTTAGATGGTAGAGTTGCAAAATGAAATGCAGAAATAATATGATAAATAACTGCCCGGAGGGAGAGAGAAAGAGAGAGTTCAAACTAGAATAGGGAAAAAAGAGAGCAAACATTGACCACTAAGTAGCACTGTAGGGGTTAGCTACATAGTAGTCATGAAAATGATAATTGATAAGTACTCATTTTACAAAACAAAATCTAAGCAGTGACCAGGTAGAATAAAACCATAATTATTGTGTCTCAACAATTTCCAGTTTTCCACAAAAGTAATTGCACACAACATGAACAATTTTGTGTTAAATCTAGCTCAGTTGCAGATAAAGACAGCTTTCTTTGTGTAGGTAAAAGTGTAACCACTCATAAGCAACCATTATTATGAAGATGAATGGAGGTATGAAACAAATTCTGAGGAACACAAGCCACGCAAGCAGCAAGAGTAAAAGATTCCCGCATCGCAACAGAATATTCCGAATGTATGGAAGAAGTAGCAATTCGACCAATATTTGGTCACGCATGTAATCAGATGAATCAAAATAGAAATGGCACGAGTACATGAGAGCTCACCTTGATTCAGCAACCGTACGCTATGAGGGAGCACTGGGATGAACGGATTCAGCTTGTGCCGCTCCGCAAGCAGTTCCGCAAGGTACCTACAAAAAAAATAGGCACATACTCGATCATTCGTCACAAGGGTGAGACACAACACACTGGCCTTGCCACTCAGCTTTCATCTCCTCCGTAAAATTTGGTTGAAAACCAGGAAATCCCCCCCCCCCCCCCCCCAAAAAAAAACAACGAGAGGTATCTAAAATTATAACGCGATCACCGACCTCAGCAAAGTAAACACTGAGATGAGCGACTGGCTTGTTTAACTCAGTGAAAATCCGGTGAAACTACGACAAGACGCAACCTTTACCACAAACCGTAGATCTCATCGCGGGGAATCAGATCCGATGCCAAAAAGCCCTACTAAACCTCGTCGGCCCACATCAGATTCAAGCCACAGAACCTTGGAGGCATCCCAAAACACATCGAATCCGCACTGAGAAGTCCTGAATCTAGCCTCCCCGTCACGATCGGAGCCGAACCCTGCCCAAAGGCGGCGGCGGCGACTGCCGCTACTCCTTCCCCCAATCTCCTTAACACACACCGTCCACATCCATGACACGACACCAAGCAAGTGGATGAGAGGCGGAGGGTTAGGTTGCTTGCTTTCTTACTTCTCCTGGTCAGCGACGGCGGAGGAGGAGGCGCGGAGGCCGGAGATGCGCGGGGAGTGCGGGGTGGTGGAGGGCGAGGGCGAGTAGGCCATGTACCGTCCCGACGACATGGCTGCCGCTGCTCCTCTCCGTCGACAGCGGGATCTCGGCGGCGCGGGAGGGAGGGAGGGTGGCGGCGTTAGGTTAGGGTGCGCGGGTGTGGTAGCTCGCCCGGCGCCTAGGCTCTGGTAGATGGCGGCGACGGGGGGAGAGGAGAGAGGAGGGGGAGGTGGAGGAGGGGGTGAGGGCTTATAAGGGGAGGTGCCCTCCCGTGCGTGGTACTACCACTGCTACTAGGTATGCGAGCGACGCGGTGGTTAGAGGCGGTAACAAGTCAACAGTGATGGATTGGAGGCGACTCCGAGACTGTAGACGAGGGGCGCGCGGCGGCGCTCGGTCTCCTGCTTTTCGTTTGGCGGTTGGTAACAATTGCCGGGAGGCTGTTGGGAAGTTGAGAATTTTAGGGAGTATGCCCCTTTTTTTACTGCGGTTGTTAAACAGTAGTTATTATTAGAAGTTGAACTAAAAATTGACTGTAAAACCGAAAAAAACACTAGATTTTTGAAGTGCATTTGGTTTGCGGGATGAGATTGAATTATGATCTTATACCATATGGTTCCATTGTTTTGGTGAATGTGATATTTCATGATTTAGAGGGAATACTTCTCAGAATTGTAACCTACCAACCAGCATAGGATAATTCCCTTCAAAAAACCAAACACATATATAACTTCTTTTGTTGAATTATCTCACACATAAACCACTTGGTACAGGCAATCAAACACACCCTTAGTTAACATTGTGCTCCTAGTAGCTTCAGCTACCTGGATTTAGGATATATTCATATTGGCTTCTGTTTTTAGAAACCAAAAATAATACGAACGTTCTAACTTTTATAACCCGTTTCTATCAGCAGTTCTGTACATCAAACAAAAGTGTGCAATTTTGCTATTTAAATTATTATACTAACAATACTGTTCTACGATTTTTAGGGGAATACTGTTTTAGGATTTGTTCCATTTTGTTTTAGAAACGCTAGTCTGACTAAAATTTACTACTTAACTCTTCGAAGTCACGGGGTAAATTACGCCAGAATTACAGGTTCACACATCCATGCAAATATGTATTTCCTGGATTTTTTTAAGCATATAGTATTTGATAACCTTTTTCTTTTGCATTTTTTCATTTTTAAGTTTGCCAGGATTTATTAAATTTTGACGAAATTATATCATAGATATCTCCATTTTGTACCTGTCCCCGTTCCTCATGAGTCATGACGAACGTGTTGAAAATATGGACAATATTTTAATTTTAAATTTTACTAAGCAATAAATACAGTAAAAATTAGTGATGATAAACACAAAACTAACAGTAGGCTACTCATTATACTTCAGAAAATATACAAAGAAAAATATAATATCAAAATCGATCGAACACGCGAATGACTTATTGTTGGGTTTAATAAAGAATAGGAAGCAGTGCAGGCTTGATGGCAGTGCAGGACGTAGATGAAGCAGAACAGTGAGTGGTCGCGCAAATGTGCGTTGCTTAGAAACCTTATTACTACCCCCGTGGAGGTCTTCACGACAGCAACGGCTCGGAGATACCGCTCCTCTTCTTCGCAGTGCATGCCAGAAAGAAGAGTCGATGAGATTTAGACGGCGCAACACAACAACACAAGTTTGTAGAAGTGAGAAATGGAGGCAGTGAGATTCTCTGCTATAAACTTTAGACGTCTCCAAGTATATATATATATATATACAAACTGTGAACTGACAAAATTAAACAGCCATTTATCCACTAATAACTGACACATTTAACCAGTCATTTACCCACTGGTAACTGACTGTCATCAAAATCCAATAAAATCTCAAATTCAAATGGATCTTACTCACATGAATCAATTTCTAACAATCCGACCCACGATTGCAGTTGATAGAATAATACAAGTTCATTTTACACGTACTTACATGGTGTAAACTGAGCTCTTGTGCTCTACCTTGGTGAGTTTATCATCATGCTGAAAACAAATCTATATCGTGAGACATGAGTTACTAGCTGCGAAGAATAATACGTAAAGCGAATGATAACGAGACACTTATACATACAATTCTCAGTCTCTATGGGGGCGCTCAGTTGGTTTATATAAACCGACTTATAGCTTATTTTGTATTATAGTTGTTCGTGGCTTTTTAACTAATTATAATTAAAATTTTTAAAAATAAAAAATATGTTAGCCTATCACAGATAATACAAATGAATATAGAAAAAAACCAAAACCAGAAAAAATAAAATTAAAAAATAGTGAACTAGAAGCCAGAAACTGAGGCCAAAAAAATGGTTGCCAAAAATCAAAGAGGTTAACACACACATTTTTCCTTCGTCCCTGCTTAATCATGAGGCCTAAATTTCTTCAATCAAAATAAACCCCTTCTGGTAATTAAGGAGGTAGGAAGGTTCAACTTCGCCATAGCTAAAGGTGGGCCTTGGGCTGTGCTGTGCTGGTACGGTCCGGGCCTATCGTGCTTTAGACCACGTTGTGCCGTGTCGGCTCGGTCCGGTCACCCGTCGTGCCGTGTTGTTCCGGCCCGTCTTATCTTCGGTCAGGTTCAAGCACGGCCCAAAGCCCGCCATGTCGATGTTCGTACTGTGCCAGTCCAAGCTCAGCTCGAAGTAACTATACACGACGAAGGCGACGGCGACGATGGTGCGGTGGTTGCCATCTTCATTTCTCTTATACCCGTCTTATTAAAAACTAGTTAAAATTAAATTAGTTGTGTAAAAACATGGGCACGTAAAATATTTCTGAGGAAAAGTAACAATATGAGTACAATATACTAGTATTGTGGTGTACATGTGTGCATGCCAAATGTAGGCATATACAGAATAGGATCATATTATATGTTGTATATTTGTATAGATACTAAATCTACCAGAGAGAGTGTAGAAATAGCAAGTGTCTTTTCTTCATGTTAGGAAGGTCCTGAAGTTTGGAACTGCTGTTATATTTGTTAAACCTCAAACCAATAGAGTGGAAGAACAATGCAGTTAGCAATAGCTCAGGACTCACCTCGCACTCTAGTCGCTGAGAGTCTGAGATAATGATACCAATCTACCATGGCCAGATGTTGGAGACAAGATGAATGTGACAAGACGGCATACACTATACATCCACTTCCAAGAGGCAATCATATATACACTTTCAAAAACTAGATCTCTTAATGTTTGAAAATGTAGTATATCCTAACCTTCTTGCAAAAGTTGGCATCTTATTCTATAACTCTATGGTTCTCTTTCTTGCATGGAAGCATGAATTGTGTAACAATTTCTGGAATGTAATCGTGAATAATGAAACCTTGAGAGAGACTCAAGAGGAACAAAATGAATACAATAAGCATTAGCTAAGCTTGAGAAACCATTGAACCAGATAAGACATAAAAGAAATAATATCCAATATCTTATCCATTAATACAACCAATGACTGCACGAGTATAGAAGAAAAGCATAAGTACGAGAGAAAACCCTTAACAACTCTTATAAGCACTGTTGATTACTGACTACAAAAATAAGTCAATTCAACAAATTTGTTAATTATTATTATTATTATTTTATAATCCATCTACCTTTTTTCATTTTTCTCTTTTTATTTCTTTCCTTCCTTCCTTTTTTCCTTCTTTCTTTATTTTCTCCTCTTTTTTCCTTTCTCCTCCTCTTCTTTTTCACCCGATGCTAACTTTTGTTCTCTCCCCTCCCTTCTTTTCTTCCCACAATCCCACCGATAGCCTCGCGTGGTCACGCTCACCGCCCACCTCCTCTCCCGGCCACCCCCTCCTTCCTCGGCCACCACCTCCTCCCCCGACCCCCCGGCCGCCTCCTCCTCCCCCCGACCCCCTACCCCCATCGGCCATCCCCTAGCAGCCACCGCTGTCGCCCCGCCCCTAACCCCTTCCTCCTCTCCCGACCTCCCCCAGCCGCCGCCTCCTCCCTGACCCCCACACCCCGACCACCTCTCTCTCCTCCCCCACCGCCTCCCTCCCCTCCCCCGGTCCTTGGCGATGCGTTGCCCTGGGCTCCTCTACAGCCATGGCTCCCTCTCCTCCCCCCGGTCACCTCCCTCGACCTCCCCCGGCGACCCCTCCTCCCTCGACCTCCTTAGCCCCCTACCATCTTCTCCACGACCGGCGCAGGCGAGGCCATGGCTGATGCCCGCGTGGGCTGCGAGAGATGAGGCAGGCAGGCTCCTGGAGTTGCAGAGTAGGTGAAGGTGCCGGCGTCGATGCCAGCGGAGGCATCGTCGTGACCCCCACCCCCTCCGTCGACACGCTCGTGGGCGGTGCGGGGATGCAAAACGGGACAAGCTTCCGACTACCTCCCTCGGCTCCAGCTGCCCTACTCCTCCTGCAGCCATCATCCACTCGTTCGGGCTCCGGTATACCCACTCCTTCCCCTCTACTCCCTCTCTCTGCTTTGTGTCTGTGATGACTTGTGGATGTGGGGATGACCGTGAGAAGTGCGCATGGATGGCAACGGGAGGCGAGGCCGAGGCCGAGGCGGTCGCTGGGGAACTAGAGGGGCCGCCCGTGCCCACTGTGCCACTAGTGCCTGTCGTGCTCCCCGTGCCGGCCGGCCTGAGCACGGCACGATTTGCCGTGCCATGCCATGTTGCCCGATGGGCTGGCTTTCCAGGCCCGGCCCAACCCACCGTTCGTGCTATGCCGGCACGGCCCACCACGTGGTATGCCTGTGCCGTGCTTGGGCCGTGTTGGGCTGGCTAGGCCTCGGGCTAGCCCAGAAAAACATGACCCATCTCCCACCTCGAGCCATAGCTTTGCCCTCTCACATCCGGAGAGTGTCGAGTTCTTTGCCGTCCTCTAACACCCATCACAATGCCCACGGTATGTGGCAGCTTGTATGGCCGGGCCCTAGGCAAGCTGTGGGATGTCATCCAACTCCACGTCCGCTATCTGTCTGGCATACTAGATCATGTGCTTCTTCACATTGTTCCCATGGGATGAGCAGAACATGAGCCAACTGAAGAACCAAAGCAGGTATGCCTCTAAGTGCCACCTCACAACATAATCCCCCGCATTGGGGGCCATCCTCTCTGGCTGAAAATTAATAACAGGTAATGGTTAGGAATAGTAATTTGAATAACAATTAGTATAGTAACTTGAAATAGTATAAATGTAAAACTTAGTAAGCGACTTCTGTGTGGGACCATCGGTGCTGTGAACTCCCTATAACCGATGTTAGCCAGCACCCACTGAAACCTATCGAGCATCTGAGGGTGCTAGTTCAGATCTATGTCCTCCGACACCACTGTGTTCCCCGTGCAAGGAAGACTAGTGAGGTACGAAATGTCCTCAAGCGTCAACGCCATCTCCCTGCACAGGAGGTGGAACATGTGTGTCTAGGGTCGCTAACAGTCAACAAGCAACATGAGTAGGCAACTGTTGTACGGGAACCTCCTAGACACACTGCTCTTGTCCTAGGCATCCTCGACTGTGGCCTCCACCATCCTAGCAAGGGGAAGTAGTCTGGATGCCCTCAACTTGTGTACATACAATTGAGAAATGTTAGTGCAACTGAAGAAGATGTTGCATGTACCAAACAAAAGTTTACTTGATTCACTTACCTAGGAATCCAACAAGGGTCAATCCTCCATGCCCTCATGGGGGTGCACAATTACAACGGAGCAAGCTCGATGGGTGCCTTGCTATGCTAAAGCAAGGCAATCGTCAAGCGGCTACGGTGCATGGCATTGATAGTCGGGTCAAGCAGCTCGTAAGGCCACTCTAGCTACTGAATTGTCCTCCATACCTATTGAAAAAAACCAAAGGATGTTAGCACGATGGAAAGTAATGGATCACAAGGTAAACGTATAAATAAAGTAACATAACACAAGATAGATCTGCAAGTAAAGTAATGTAACACAAAGTAAATCTGCAAGTGAAGTAACATTGATTACACATAAGGCATAGATCATAGTAAATCAACATAAATGTAGTTCATAAGTAGGTCACTCCGTTCCCATGGCATTCTCCTCCTCCTCCTTCCTACTGGCCCCTCTGATAAGGGCACTATTTGAAGGTATGCACAATCTCTTTGCAAATGGAGCATTTTTTAAATGAAGCCTCGCTTCTAATTCATCCATGTTGTTCCTAATATATCGGGTCTATGGACGACCAGCTCCTCCCATAAGCCTATGATTTGGGGACCTACCTATTCTAGTCCCAAATGAGATGGTCAATGAATGATCTAATCACGTCGAAACCATATAGTTCTCCACTGCATGTTGCCATAACTGCTTCCTTCATAAAATATTCCAACAAGCATCTACCAAAATATTGTGCCCATTTTGAATACTCTATGCATCTTCCCATTCTTGTTCTTCTCTTCCATGTACTTCACGATCATAGTCGAGTATCTTAGATGTGGATCACTCATGGAGATGTGAGACAGGGTGCTTCAATTAACAAAGTACTTAATAATACTGCATAACACTCCCTCTACAATACCTACTAAAGGAAGAGGCCTCAACCCTCTCATAACCCAGTTGTATACCTTGGCTAAGTTGGTGGTCATGACTCCATACCTTGCACAATTGGTGTCATGAAGCAATGCCCACTTCTCCCTAAGTTCATGCTGAATCCACTTTGATAAGCATTTCATCTGCATTGAATTCCTCCAGACCAATTTTGGAGGATTTGTGGGTATCTTATTGAGTGCAACGGGGAGCTCTTTCGTGTTTGTGGTGAGCTTCTTCGCTACCTCTCTCGTGTGTTTCATCATCAGATTATCCATTTCTTCCACGGTGTATCAAATTTTATTTGCTAGTTTTGATCACAAAACCTATTGAAAAAGCTTCATTAGCTCCTTGTTCCTGAATTGCTTGTTGAAATTAGCACGCATATGCCTCTTGCACCACCTACTCTGCAAATCATACCATGGATACGACTTGTCTTCCCCTTGCTCTAGCTGCATTATTCCATTTAATAAGTCGGTATGTTGATCATGTATAATGTAAACCTGTGGATGGTGTCATCCATGACACCAACTTTTATGTTTCTCAGAAACCACGACCTATGGTCGGTATTCTTACTCTTGACAAATGTAAGTGCAATAAGAAGAACATGGTTGTTGGCATCCATCGCGATTGCAATCAATATCTGGCCCTTGTACTTCCCAGTCAAGAAGATGTCATCTACACAAAGCAATGGATGACAGTGTCTGAATGCATTGATATATGCACCAAAAGTGGATAGTGCTTGCTTAAGTATCATTTTCCTAGGGAACTGGTTTAAGGCTTGTTTTAGAATATCAACATGGGTCCCAGAATTCTTTTGTTGTATGACTTGGAGTAGACTGGGCAGGTTGTGAATAGAGTCTTCAAATGTACCGAATCTTACTTCAAGTACCTTTTGTTTCACTTTTCAAGCCTTAGCATAGCTTATTGTGTACTGGAATCTCTGCTCTACTGCAAGAATAATGAAGCATGGCTCAAAATCTATGTTGTCCATAATATCTCCGTACAAGACATTTGCAAAAAAGGCTAAAAACATGTTTATGTGGGATTCATGGACTCTGTCGCCATGCAAGTGTGCAGAACGACCATGGAGTACTTCCAACAAATGTCCCTCATAGGTTGGTATATATGGACTCGTCAAGGGCATCCTTCTATCTCATACTTCACGTCATACACACACAAGTCAGACCTCACTATTTTGAATGTCCTCCTCAATGACACTGCTCAAAACTTGACTACTTCTTGTATCTCCTCCTTACTTTTGTAAAAATGCTCCTTGCCTGACCTCGTTTTGCTGGTACTCCCAAGCCACCCGCTTACCTTCACTCACCACTAGTTTATCGCCTCCACCTTCATCATCTGACTTTGCCTCACAGTCAAGGTCTTTGAGCTCTATCCATTCCACCAGGGTTTCAATTTGCTCACCTTCATTAGCTATCCCTAGGGATTCTTCCGCCTTGGCCATAGGAAGGTTTACAGTTTTAGCTTCGATTAAGTCAGTACCCCCCCCGCCCCCCCTTCTTGGCTCAACAATATGGTGCACTTTAACTAGACTGGCCAATTTCTTCAGCATGATCACCAATAGCGTCTTCTTATGTCACACAAGCCGGAGGGATTTTCTCAAAGGCTTGGACCAACAAGACTAGCGACCAACTATGCTCCTTTGACAATCTCATGTATGAACTCCATGAATTTCTCTCATTCAATTCCACTAACTCCTAGTATGTGTGTTGTTGTGCTCGGGTAGCAACGCCATGTAGTTTCAGGTTGTGCAACGCATGATCCAACGAAAATAACCGGTACAACTATCTAATAACAGTGCTCCATGGACGTTGCTCTGCATTTGATGGACTGGTCGTCACTAATAGAAAATCGTGCAAATTGACTCATTCTACATCCATCCGTGGAATCCCTCCTTCATAGTGTATTTCGAAAGCTACTCGTTCAGTCATACTTGTTGATCATTTCAACAAATAATCTGATGTTAACAACAACTGCTAATTCAATTAAATAAACACGAAGTAGACCTAATAACAAATCTACTATTCACAATAAACTTGTATAGGAGGGGATTTCCCTAACATACAACACCCTAAAGAAAGACAAGCGATCATATATGTCTAGTAAAAATCAAAATTACCATGCATGCTTCATCTATGTAGTATACATAGTTAATAATGGGACCTACACATATTCTACTTTTCATGTTCTGAATAGACCTAACTAACATATATAATACTCTAAAACTAATCAATGTACTACTACCAAAAAAATTAATAGTTCTATAAAAATTTATCTACGCAAATTACTCTAAAAACTACATATCTACAACCACACTATTTACACATCTGCCCACTACCAAATACAACTACACATCTAATCATTTTATTTGCTAACCTACCATTGTCTCAAAATGAAATCTACAAAAAAAAACTCACATCTAGGATGCAGAAATCCGCTTATTCTCCCGCTCTCTTCTCCCACTCTCCTCCCCTCCCTCTCTTTCTTTTTTACTGAATTAAAATGAATTTCAACTGGTTTTCTGAGCCTTATATAGGCCTGACTTCGATCGCCATTTCAAATGACGACGTAGGATGGGGTCTCTGTCGTTATTTGAAATAATGATTGAAGTTGTGGGGCTTCTGTTGCTATTTTAATTGACAGTTTATCTCTGTCACCAATTAAAATGGTGACAGATGCCATGTCACTCTACTGTCTATTCGTTTAATGATAGAGCTTCTATCGCTATCGCCAGTGATAGAAGCTATTCTAAATTCAAATGGCGCCATACCCTGTCACCGTTTAAAATGGTGATAGAATGTTATTTATATAATTTTTTAGTGATAATATATTTTATGTAATATTAATAAAAAATGTATTATTGTTTTAAAAAGTAGCCCTCTCACCTGCTTCCTTTCTTCCTTTTGCTTACGTGTTATTTCCACAGTACCACGGAAACGTGTAAAAAAACCATGCGGTGACAGGTGAGGACAGGCTAGTACAGATATGACTCCGGACATGAGGACAGGCTAGTACAGATATGACTCCGGACATGCACACTATGCTGAGGCCATATTCCAAAGTTCTGGCTTTTAGATTTTAAGAGCAAAAATATTGGTTTTGCAATGTAATTTTTATAAATCGTTTATAGGAGTCATTGCAGGAGTTATTTTGAATGGAGTGACTTCTCAACGTGAGTGTCTCTTACTTTTTCGATCTATCCCATAATCAGCTAAAAATTACATCACTTTTAAATAGAGAAGAAGCTTGTCTCCTTGCTTTTGATTAGGCGTTTTCTCCCATCATAAAAAGAAAAATGTATTCTGCTTTTAGCGACGATTAGAAGTTATCTAAGCAGAAGGTCCTCAGTTCAAAACCTAACTACAAAGAAAAAAAATACATTTCATGCATACACATTCCAGACGTCAATAATGCAACGGAGTAGCACCTCTAGAATACAGTGACGACGACTTTCATGCCTTACTGGACCATTCATGATTTCCAGAACATTAAGCAACTGCGAGATGATGATGAAAACAGCAGCATTAAAAATAACAAAAATTATCTGCGCCCGACATTTGCCAAGAAATGTACCACACCGCCGGTTCCGGATCCGAGTGACATCGCATCGAGCCGATGGGAGATGAGCAGATAACCATTACAGGCAGACGGGTTCAAAGGGATTTTACTCGTCGGGGCAAGATGAATGGCGATAACCCACCGGTGTGTCCCGATCAGCCAGGCTGTCCGCGAGAAAGGAAAAGGAAAAAGAAAAGAAAGGGAAAGCTTGTTGTTTTGATTGCGCCGCGAGAAAAGCGGGCAGAGAATACGTCCGCCAACATCTCCTGATGTGAACACAGGTCCAGGTCTCCAGGATCTGAAATGGAATCAATCCCCTCAACCTGCATGGCTAAATATGTCATGGCGCGAAGCGCAAACCAACCTTAAACTAGGAGAATGTTGTCTGCTATGTTGCACAACTTGTGTTCTGGTTATTTTGGTCTCTTTTGCTGTTCAGCTTTAGACTGTTTTTAGTTTCCTGTTAGTCCGTTCGTAAGACTGGTTGTAAGACTGGTTGCGAGTGTTGAAGTATAAGTGAATTGCTCATCTTTTCTCATCAGTTTAAGCTTTTGGGTGAACTGATTGGTACATGAAACTCAATATGGTATCAGAGCCAAGAGGTCTCGAGTTCTAGACCTGGCTGACGCAATTTTAAACAAATTAATTGAAGTCCACTTCTATTCCACGTACGTGAGGGGGAGTGTTGAAGTATAAGTGAATTGTCCATTTTTCCTCACCAGTTTAAGTTTTTTGGTGAACTGGCTGGAGCATGACGTTGCTCATCACCTCAGTGGTGTGAGTTTTCCCTTTTTTCTGTTGTGTGGGTTGTAGTCGAACTCTGTTTCCTTAATGCAATCGGGGGCCTGCCTCCTGATTAAAAAAAGCCCCTGCCTTATAGGCATGAAACGAACCGTATATGCCTGATCTCCTTGCTGCCAGAGCCCCATGACATAACAGATGAAAAATCCGAATCGTCCCTCGCATGATCAGACGTAACGCTTAGTTAGAGTTGAGTGTTTCTAAACAGCTGGACAGCACCATGGTAAAATTCAGTCTCAACTGTCAAGCATATATATATATATATATATATATATATATATATATATATATATATATATATATATATATATATATATATATATATACATACACATATATATATAGGACGCTGAAATGGGACACCTAGGTGCCCAGACACCTAGGCTCCCTGCCGTTAGATTGCTTTTAGATATGTGCTAGAGCAATGGTATGTATGGTATGTAATATATTAGGCATGCTAAATCAATCATGGAAGGAAAGTCTTAATCATGGATGGAAAGTCTCAATCACACTAGCACGCATCTAAAAGCAATCCAAAGGTAGGGAGACTATGTGTCCAGACACCTAGGTGCCCCTATTATTTATATATATATACTATATATATATATATATATATATATATATATATATATATATATATATATATATATATATATATATATAGAGAGGAAGCCTCTTTTCTACACCCGGGTGTAATTACACCCTATGTCGTATCTCACAACGTAGGGAGTGTCTCGCGTAACGGAGGGTATGTACATGTAGTATACGAGTATTTAAGACCATTTAGGTGGTATGAACAATTTTTCAAAGGTGGTATGTACATTTTTTTAGACATACTCCTTTTTATGCATATATATATGAAGGTATTTACAAAATATGTTAAAAACCAGGGGCGAAGCCCAATAGAGGCCCGTGGGTGCCCAGGCACCCCCTCACTTCCAGAATTTCTTAAGGATTGGAAAAATTCGGCTCTATAGGCACCCTGCATGGCCCAAGACGAGGCACCCCCCACCAGGCCGGCAGCCCAACAAGCCCACTGTGCACCCCCCACCCATTTGCTCTAGCTTCGCCACTGCTAAAAACTATTGTCTCCCTTGTAACTTTTTCATATGGTTCACATTGGAGTATCTTATAATTAGTATACGAGCGAGTATATATATATATATATATATATATATATATATATATATATATATATATATATATATATATATATATATATATATATATATATATATATATATAGAGAGAGAGAGAGAGAGAGAGAGAGAGGATCAGAAATGAACAAATGGGATCAGTAACTACCCCAAAGACCCAAGTGGCACCAGTTACCAACCCCACGAGAACATGAGATCCCGATCCTTTGGTCCAGGGGGGAGGCATTCTCGCAGGAGAAGAACAGACATAATCATTCGTATGGGCGTCCAGAAAAGCGCCAACTCAAAAACAAAATGGTAGTTGCAGCACTGGAATGCAGTGCAGGTATCCAATGCTACCAATTCTGGTTGGTAGTCATTATAGATTTCAGACAAGGGGCCCCCGCCCACTGTGGGCTGTCACTTGCCTACCTGTACTGAGCTTAGCGGTTTTTTAAGAAACCTGCGCAAAGCGTTGATACGCTGCAGATGCTGGATCAATATAATATAGATAGGGTGCTCTTGAAGAAAAAAAAAACTGTGCAAACAATGAGGTCAAATGATGGATATCATATATGCAGTAAGTGTACTTTTTCAGCGGACGATACTGTAGATTTGACCACTGTAAAACTTAATTACTGTTACCCATGACCCTCAATAATATTTGACCTAACCTGACAATTTACCACATTAACGATTATGATTTAATCAGCAAGGATGTATAAATCAACGATCATACCAAAAAGAGCAAAATAAACAGCAACGTATAACTGAGATTTTTCCGCCTGATGTGTTTGCCTGGAACCACCGCGCTTATGGTTTGTGACTTTCTGAATCTAGTTCATCCTTCCCTATGTACAGCTTCAGTTAATTTTGGGTTTCCCATCTCACCGTCACCAATTGGTGCAGTAGCACTGCATTTCTGTGGCTGAAAACCTGAAACATTCAGAATTGGACTTGTACCATCCGAAGAAAGAATCGAACAGCATAGTCTGTTGGCTGCAAAATCAAAACTCAAAGACCAAACGAATGAAAGTTGCACGCATCATTAAGAAGATGGCAGGTGGGCTTTCTGCAATCCTTTCCTGGTGATGCAAGTTTACAACCAAGTTTCGCATTGTCCTTTAACAGAATACTGAATTGACAAAAGGCAGGTTTATAAACTAAAATTCAACTCGAGCAAAGTTCTATCGTATACATCTCCACAGCACATGGGAAAATAAGATAAGAAAATTGATAAATAATATTCTGAAAGGGTATTCACAGAGTATAATGTTGTAAATAAGATGAACAAGAACAATTCACTTGTAAGCAAAAATCATAACAGATTTAACAGTAGCCACATGTCACTTTTCAGCAACTCAGCATAGTTGCTTGATAAGCATTTACAAGGAAAGACACTGTTCACGAAGAAATCTATAATGTAACAACTATTCCACAGACTAGAAACTGATAACTGATAAATCGTTTTTGTACCACGTAATTCCTAGTTGAACAAGTCTGTCACTGTTACAAAGAAAAAGCATAGAGAATTGAGGATCACAGTTCAACTTCGTGATCAATAAGCAAATCCTTCTATGCAATTACAGGCAGATACATAAAACATGGCAAAGCGCAAACACAAAGGTTATAAAAGGTTCGTGCATTACAGTTGGGGCCACATCAAGAAATGTAGTATGAAATAAGCAGAAGTGTTCAAAGATTACGATGGTTACTCATCTTTATATGCCTTTTACAGCGAACTTTCAAGGTCCACAGCTTGATGTTCCAGAACTATCAATTGCATCAGGCGCATATGGCACAGACGCAAACGCATAGCCAGTGCCTTAAAATTACAGTGCTTGGTTTTTATGCGATAAACGATATATTGAAACTACATGTTTCACCTGCTAGTGAGTTATTTGCTGTAGCTTGCAGACGACCTGATAATTTGATAAGAAGCAGGGGCGGAGCCACACCCCAAGCAGGGTAGGCTTCAGCCTGGAATGTGGAAAATATGTAATATACAGCCCGGGTAAATTCAGTCCAGCCTAGATATCCTAAATCATTCCACCACTGAGCCCGGGATGTAACCAAATTCTGGCTCCGCCACTGATAAGAAGTATATATTTTACTACAAAAGAATTTGACAAGTAACCACATGTTGTACCTCTGAATTAACCATAACTTGGTAGCTGGCCCGTTTCAGGAAATTAATAAATAAAATTTTCATTTGATAAACACATGGTAGATGACATGGTCCTAAAAAATGCCAACTGGGAAACATTTGAACCTAGCTCAAAATGAATGTGTTAACCTCATCATGAATGCCAATTATAATACTATTTCACAAGAAGAGATGGTGTGTCTCTTAGAGGGACCAAAACAAGTTGGCTCAGTTCGTGATTAATCTCATCCAACATCTGTCGGATCCCAAGTTTGTTCAGTATAATGAACCCAATCAACATAACAAGGACCTCAACAAGCCACCAATCCAACCATAACGAGGGGGTTTGTAACTGACTTTTCTTGACTCTTGATTTCCTAAAATAAAATACAATTCTTGTCTTTCTAAAGTTACAAGATTAATGCGGGTTGTAGGACCGAAGATTACAAGACTTTTAAAATCTTTTCTCAAGTAGAAGCACGACTCCAAGGTCTTCAAGAGGCATGCCACTCACCATAGGCACAGCCAAGGGGGGTGTCTGGTATGCACGAGCACCCCAAAGATTTTAAAAAATGATATATATACCCTTTCTTATTATATATTCTAATTGAAGTTGGACTTCATTGCAATTTGATAATGCTCGAGGGAATTAGATAAAAATTGTATTCTATATCCTCTTTCAAGTTTTGTAGACAGTCCAATGCCTACTTTTTCGCTGCCTATGTGGTACCATGTGAATGGTATAAAAGTGCTTTATTTTATTTTTTTATTATAAGAAAGACTCACACACGCATATACACACGAGTGCACCCTCTTAGCATAAGCCTAGAAAGACGCAGGTCAAGATAAATCTGTGACCTCACAAAATTCCTATTGAAGTGTCAGGATTTGAACCCTAATAGGTTTGAGTCATATATCCACATCTCTACCACGCCACCAAGAGATGGTTCTCGTGCTTTATTTTATTTAGTTATTAAGAATTTTTTTAGTTTCTAACTTAAAAATAAAATGTCTGATTCTCTATTTGTTTCAGCCATCATGACCGTTACTCTAGGTGTAATGATTCAAAAATAATATGGGGTGCCTTATACGAGAATTTTTACTTACAAATTTTGAAGCCATATGTGATGTTACTAGGCCACATCAATATTATCATACTAAGGAGGTGTGGCATGCGTAGTGTGTACATCCAATGAAATTTTTTCAGCTTCGCCACTACCACCCACAACACAACACAACACAAGAGTTTATATAGTGGAGACTTTCTATCTCTCACTTAACCCTAACAACTAGACACTTCTTAGTGAATCACACCACTTATATATAGGAAAACCCGAAACCCACACATAAACGTGTTTTACTCACACACACTTACACGCTTTTCAAAGTACGACTTCCCAAAGGCTTCACAAGCACCTAAACCACTTAGGCTGGTGTTGTGGTTTTGTAAACCGCCATTCCATTTGGTTTCGATAATTTTCTCAATTGCCACCCTTCACTCAAATAGAAAAATATCAGAACTTTAGCAACGATGCTCTCAATCGTTGATTGGAATAGGTTTCTGATGTTCTAATGAAGATGAATGCCAAGTTTCAAGTTATTTGAACCAACAAATCAAAAGTACCATAAGTTTTTGATTTTGAAATCGTGTTGATTTTACTGTAGCAGCGTTATTGCCAATTTTGCACAATTTTGTTGGGTTTTTGTGTGAGTGATTTGTCTCTAAACTTCATAGCTTCTCGTAGTTGTTGGAGTGGAGAACTTGAAGTCGTAGTTTTGCTTTAAGAAAATTTTTGAAAAAGTCATGTAATCTTGTTGTCTCCTATTCACCTCTCTCTAGTCGCCATCTTCGGTCCTACAACATGATAGGGGCATTGAACATATGATGCATACATTTAACTTTTGAGTCTCAAGTAAATAATGGAATATCGGAGATGGACAGATCAACTGCAGAAATGGTATACAAAACAATTAAGTGAGGACATTGAATAAAAAAATACTGACAATATTTTCTTGTAGGATATGAATGGCAACTACAAAAGTATATGAGTATGAGCTATAAACAAAACACTACCAATATGCATCTCCAAACACATCAAAAAGGGGCAACAAAGCACAAAACGGCACATTTTCTGTACAATGGCACAGTCTTAATGTGCGATACCAATGGCACAATCTTTATGTGCGATACCAATGGCACAAACGGTGCCATGTCGATAAATCTCACCCTCTTCCGTGGCCAACCAATGCAATACCTTGATCAGAAGCAACTCAACCACCATGGCAACGAACATGACTGAGAGGTCCTGCCTGAACCAACCAACCAGAATCTAACTCCATGCATCTAACCAAGCACAAAACTGGAGCTAATGTGTTAATCGCTTATAAACCATACAACAAAATATCAGGCTGATTGAAGCAAAACCTCGGGTATACTTAAAGGGCGCACCTTTCAGGTAGAAGAATCGGACGACCGATCGAAGCAACAGACCCACAATCCAAGAACACACTCAAAATACGAACCCTAGCTGCGAATCGTCCCCTTCCCCCGGCCCAGATTCCAGGACTGAACACAAAGCTCCCACCCAACTAAGGCGACTATCCAAGCGCACCAAGCCTACAAGCAGGAACAGACGTACGGACGATCAAAGCGGCTACCACTTCCGTGAGTTAATCTCGCCGTGCCCCGCAGACGTGTAGTCGGAGAACAGTCGCGCCCAGCACCCACCGGCCACCGCCGCCCAGGCACCCACGCCATGGCCATCGCCGTCGGTTTGGGAGCGGACGGTATGTATGCCTGTGATTCCACGGAAACGTGCCTCGTAGAAACTGAATGGTAAAAACTTGCTACTAAATACCAAACGTTAGATCGGATTTGGATGGTGTAGATTAAGACGAATTACTCATTTAATAGAGAACATCCCACTTATGCATTATATACCTTTCGTTTTTTTAAAAATTAGGTTTAAATACATAGTCTGAGCCGCACAGATATTGGCGATGGCCATAGATCACAGGACTTCTCGCGGAGAAGTGTTTGCTTTGAGCTCTACTAATGTGTGTGTATGGTATACTATCATGTTAGTATAGAACAGCATACAAATCAAATTGGAGTCGCAAGTGGACGGGGGTTGTTTTCTTAGGTTGCGGTTGATAATTTTTTATTGTACTTTTTAACACTATAGCGGACGGTGAAGGCTTTGACGTGGATAACGTATATAGTTTTAGATTTAGAAAGTCGTTTAAAGAATCTACTTTAAGAGTCTACCCCGTTTTAATATTTTAACCTTTTTATTTCCAGAGAAACCAAAAGTCAAAAAGAACATGGCCAGACGGGGGTTGTTTTCTTAGGTTGCGGTTGATGACTTTTTATTGTACTTTTCAACACTATAGCGGACGGTGAAGGCTTTGACGTGGATGACGTATATAGTTTTAGATTTAGAAAGTCGTTTAAAGAATCTACTTCAAGAGACTACCCCGTTTTAATATTTATCCTTTTAATTTCCAGAGAAACCAAAAGTCAAAAAGAACATGGCCATGTCTGGTAGGAAGACGGAGTTATAGATATATAGTTTGAGCCGCATAATATAGGGGCCGTTTCAACTGGTTGAAAGTTTTGGCTTACGACTGCAGCTTTTGGCTCAAAGTTGAAATCGTACTGCAGCAACTATTAATTTTTTCTGAATCATTCAATTAAAGAAAAATGAAGAAAAATAAGGGAAAATACTATTATATCTCTACGGATAATAGAAAATAAAATAGGAAAAAAAGCAAAAGTAAAAAAGTAAAACTCAAAAAAGTAATAATTAAAAATCGACGCGTTTCAAATGATTTATAATTTAAATAAACCGAAAGCCAAAAAAATTAAAAGATAAGCTATTTAGAGCGGAGCCAATTGAGACTTTTGTGTTGCCTGTAAGCAAGAATGACAACAGAGTTATTTCCTGCGGTGGAGTGTTTCCTTTATGCTCTACTAAGGGCCTGTTTGGATCCCATGGGCTAACAACTAGTTGCTAATTTTTAGTCTTTGTGGATCCAAACAGGAGGGCTAATGCGTGGGCTAAAGTTTAGCCAAAGCCCCAACTAGTTGTTAGCCAACTAGTTGGCCAAACCCAGCTAATGAGGGCTAAAGGACCAGCAGGATGGAAAAAAGACGCTGATACCCACGCCAACCCTCCCAGACCGCCATGCATAGGGGTATAACAAACTTTGTACTGAGATAGTAATACTTATTAGTCCTTGGATCCAAACAGGACTGGGATAATCTTTAGCCAGCTAACTACTAGTCAGCTAACAACTAGTCCTAGTCCATCCAAACAGGCCCTAATACGGTGTCAACGACCAAATCAAATTTGCCTGTTTGGATGGAAGACAAATGGTTGGATTCTTTCGAGCTTTAGGCTTATGACATATATTACAGTAACTAGTTTTTTAAACGGTGTATTTTTTAAAGTGAGATCTATATGTTGATTATAGTAGATACTAGATCTACTTTATCTATATCGATTAAAATCGTATACGAGTATCCCTCTCTATACTCTCCCTTACGAATAGTAAAAATTCAAAATTTTAAACCAAAAATTAAAGTCTAAAAAAAATCCACCTAAAATTACAAAAGTTCCTCCAAATCCATCGTCTAAACTAGCTTGACATGTACAGATGCACTACAAACCATGTGTCGCTCTTCTTAAAGCCAAAAGCTTCAAGTGTCTCCCGGTCCGGTGCCAGGAGCCCAGGACGGCTTCACCGAGCCGAACCGAAAGTACAGAGCATTGGAGGTTTGGAACGGCCCAACCAAACACAGGCAAAGGACAACTCAAGCAAGCAAGCTCAAGTACGCATCGCCATGGCCTCGACCACGAATCCGCCATGTGAAAAGGTTACGGAAATAGGAGAAGAATATACGGGACCCATATAACGCGCCCCCGCCTGTCCCCCACGCGTCGTCGTGCTTCCTTCGCGCGTCCACAGCCACCGAACCAGCGCGACGAAGCCGGGGGGCGATCGCTCCACCACCGCCGGCGACCTCGCTCCACCCGGAAGCCGCCGGCGGTACCCCCTCCGCCGCCTCTGCCCCCGTCGACGCCGCGATCCCTCCGGTTGGTTCCCCTTCGTTTCTACGCTGCAATTGTTGGTTATGTTGGCTGATTTGGTTGCTTGCGAATCACTATGCGGTTAACCTCTTGATCCGCGAGGTAGATAATGTGGCGCGATGCGATGCGATTCGATAGTGTAGGTCTATTTGATCGTTTGATCCGGTTTGATGGCTTGACCGCTTGATTGGTCCCCCATCCTAAGGGTAAGGGGGTTTGACTTCTGTTTCCTCCATCGATCCTTGGGCCATTTCGTCTCGTTTTGGAGCTGGGACGCAACCATGAAATTAGTACCCCGTTCGATTGGGTGTTTGGCACAATCGATTGATCTCAGAGCTGATTGTGTGGAATCTGGGATGAATCACGCATGGCATGAGTGTGGCATCCAACGCATTGTCCATTCAAATTAGCTGAAATGCGTGAAATTTACGGATAGTAACCAGCTCTGATGAGCTTTGCGAGTTCTATATGCGAATCCCCCAACTCTCCCGTTGCGTTAATTCTCCCCCACTATGCATGTTACAATATTTCATTTATTTCAATTCAATAACCAGGCTACCCCAGAGCATGTAAGTTTGTTCATTTATTTGACTACCTTCTTAAATTTGGCTTCCATTGGCAAATGAAAACCTTGTTTTGTGGTGAGGGCCTGGCAGCTGAACACTGGTTATCATGCATCATAGAGGCGCGCTCTTATGAGATAAAAACTGGAGAAATTATCTTATTTGAACTTGGAAATGTTTAGAAATATTTTACCATGGCCTTATTCCTTTTTTGTTTTGATCATTGACTCTTGCTTTTATGTTTTCTTCAGGTGTAAGAAGTTTCATTGGTGTTGTGAGTTATCCAAGGTTACACCGCAAAGATGAGTACTGCTAATCGCTATCAACACATCAAGTCAACCAATCCTATTCTAGGTGCATAGCGTATCCTAGCTACTATATTATATGCCATGTGTCATATAGTTATTTTAGAACCATGGGAGGTGCTGATATACCAGTTTCAAGTGTTTGGATAATATTTTACCATGTGTAGGCAAAGCAAGAAAGTTGAAGGATCTCATGATAAAAAGTGACAATAGGATATGTGCTGATTGTGGTGCACCTGATCCCAAATGGGCGTAAGTGGCATTTTTACACAGATAAAGGCACCATTTCTATATAAGCACTTATCCTGTTTTCCATTTTAGAAGAGAGACAATTTTTCATGGCTTTTCTACAGAAAGCTTCTTCATTTTACATAGATAAATTGGACAATAAATTTATTATGTGAAAATACAGCAATACACACGTAGCTTTTCTATTGTAGCCATGTTGTGTAGTACAATAACTGTACACTGAAGCAAGTCAAGACCCTTTTTCGATTTTGCGTGTATTCTATCTTAACTTTATATAAGCTTCATTTATTGTGCATTTCAGGTCTGCAAATATTGGAGTATTTCTTTGCTTAAAGTGCGGAGATGTTCACAGGGCCCTTGGGCCAGACATTTCAAAGGTTATTTTAACATCTGGAAATTTCTTCATCACTTCGAGTTCTTCCAAAATAATTATCCCAATACGCCTATATCGATTTTGTATGATTTTTTTCTCAGACTGTACCTAAATATGTGAGCGCACCTTCAATCCATCTTCATTTTTCCACTTGTTCTTTCTCAGGTTTTATCTGTGACTTTGGATGATTGGTCTGATAGCGACATTGACTCCATGGTGGAGGTTGGTGGAAACTCATATGCAAATTCAATTTATGAGGCATTTCTTCCAAAAGATCACCCAAAACCCAAATCGGATTCAACGATGGAATATAGGACCAAATTTATAAGGTTTGATAAATCGTTCCATTTCATACTCTGTATAATGTCATCAGAACTATTTCAATACTAATCTTTTATCCTTTTAATACACAGAGCCAAGTATGAGACACAAGATTTTTTGAAGCCAAGCTTGCGCATTTCCTCAAAGTCATCTTTCAAATCTACCAATTTTGTGAAGAGTGTAGATAGCAGTTTCTCTAGTACATCAAGGAAGGATGTCCTTGTAAGTTGTTATGCTGAAACATAGGTGATACAGCTGTAGAGATTTATTAATCCTTATATTTTCTGGGTTGCAAAGATTGCTGCATAGCAATTGCAAGGGGGCATATTTCATGAAAGCTGCATAATTTTAGTGTTTCAGACAATCAGCCTTACCCTTGCAGAATGGTCACAGGAAGATACAAGAGAAATTGTTGGAGCGCTCAACATTAAAGTGGTAAAAGGTACCCAGTTGGCCATCAGAGATATGCTAACAAGTGATCCATATGTTATTTTAACACTTGGAGAGCAGGTATCTTTTATTTCATTCCAGACATACATAAATAATTTGTGTTTGTTATGCTGATCTATTCCTGAAAGCATTCAATTATTGGTCCTAATTGCAGAAAGCTCAAACAACGATTAAAAAGAGTGACCTGAACCCGGTATGGAATGAGGTGCTTAAGCTATCAGTTCCTCGAAATTATGGACCTTTAAAACTTGTAAGTTTGATTGAATTTATTTGCATTCTGAAAATTCTTTTGCTCCGTTCCACAGGCAGCTAACTCGAATAATAGTGATAGTAATGAATTATAGCACCTTGCTTACATGTCTCTTCCCTGATTTCAGTTACAAAATAAAAAAGGGTTGAACAACTGCAAAGCCACTTAAAACACCATTATGCACATAATGCTGAAATTCAACAGAAGGCCATAAATATGTGCCCTTGGTTCCTACTCAGTTTCCTCCGAAATGATTGTATCGCAGTTCATGATTAATAAAGCTCTCGACTTTCACCTAAACAAAGAAGTCCATAAATAGTTGGCTCGATTACATTGATCATTCCCAGATAGCGAGTGAATAACCACAGCAGCATATTTTGTTGAGAAGCGTGACTTGCATCAATATAAGTTATGGCTTGCAACATACTGTACTGCTAGAAAAAGAGATGAAGAAGAGCATTTCATGGATATCATCATTTTCCTTGAAATTGCAGTGTAGCGAAATCTCGCTATAACGATCCTTCTCTGATGCCCTTTAAAAAACTACATGGGCTATCATGTTCACATTCCATATCTTTGGTTCCTTAGGTTTTCAAATGCATAGTTAAATGTAGTCCACTAGTTCCGAGGGGAAAACTTATTTGTACCAATGGGCTGGTATGGCAGTATATACATGATGATTAGCTTGTGATGTTATACTTGCACATCTTAGTTCTTGACAGAGCTTTTTTGTGTACAATAGTTCCATAAATTTATACAACCAAGTGAGTGTACAACCATGATATGCATTTATGAAAATACATAAATATGGGAGTGAAGAAATGCTTAATATAATCTTGTAATCTTTGTGCACACTAACAAAGCAACCAAGCTAGTGCTCCTGATTTTTCACTACATCTAAATTACATATATAATCTCACTGTTTCCAGCAAGTGTATGACCATGATATGTTCTCTGCTGACGATATCATGGGGGAAGCGGAGATAGATCTCCAACCAATGATCACAGCTGCCATGGCCTTCGGAGATCCTTCGCGTCTTGGTGACATGCAAATTGGAAGGTGGTTCGTGACCAGAGACAATGCCCTATTGAAAGATAGCACTGTCAATGTTGTTGCGGGCAAGGTAAAACAGGAAGTGCACCTAAAGCTGCAGAATGTAGAATCAGGTGAGATGGAGTTAGAACTCGAATGGATTCCTCTAGATCTATAAAATTTCACTGGATCTGTCTAAAATTTACTCAAGAAGCATCAATTTTTGTAATTTATGCTGAATAGCTTCAAACCCTGTCTACTTACTGAAGCTCTGTCTCAAACTTTTTCCACATGGCCGACATTTGTAAAAATGTCATTGTAAAATATCCTGTTGTAATTTGTCGGATATACTCACGACCGAATTTATTATTCTTTAGTTACTTATGCACGTATCCCATGTGATTCAAGTTCAACCTGTTGTATGCCCCATTAAAAGAACTTTTGTACTGTGGAGATGAATATACAATTGTTGAATTATTGGTGCTAATATTATACTGGTGCTTCAATAGCTCTCTGGTTTGTTCCCTTGTAAGTGCTTGCCTGTTGGTCAACTATAAGCTTATTCGTGTACAAAACCTTCCTGATGAAGTCCTCTTTAGCTGAAGATGCTGCTGCACTTCAGGAACTGAAAGGTGGGAGCAGCAGCACAGGTATGTAACCATACCACTAAGGCCAGGGATTTTGGGCTCTCAAACAAGACCTAAAGTGGAATTTTGCCCATTTATTCTTACCTATTTATACACACAAAGTTTTCTCATACAAAGTAGAACTTGATTGCCCCAAACACAAGCACAAGCCAACACATTCCTAGATATACAGACCATGTCGATGCAGCTCTCCCACCTGAAAAATAGCTGTACTGCACATATGTACATGCAACAACAAAAAAATTTTTTTTTTTGCAGAGTTCATTTAGCTTGTCTCCCAGCCGAACACTCCGACGGCGGAGCCAACGGAGGTGAAGACGCTGATGAGCAGGCAGATGGCGCTGAACGCCTGGATGGCCAGCCACCGCCTCTGACGGGGAAGTGGATGGCCAGCGGCCAGAAGGTGAAGGCGCCGAGCAGCCCGATCACCTGGTTGGAGTAGGGGAACCACACGGCCAGCGCCGTCGTCGCGTCCACGTACGCCGTGCGGAAGCACAGCCTGAACAGGTTCACGCGGCGCTGCCCGAGCAGCGGCACCTCCACTCCACGACGCACGCCTCGGCGCCGAACTGCTGGTCCACGAGCGAACACCGGCTGCGTGTACACCTGCGCGCACACATGTATACGTACGCGTCGTCATGTCGTGCACGCACGCACGTAGTTGCGTTAGTTTCTGACGGCCCGATCGCGCGCGCGCGCTGCATGCGCGGCGGTACAGTAATTGCCTGGTAGCCGCCGAGGAGGTGGAGGACGATGCAGAGGTTGGCGAGGTCGACGAGCGGCTCGTAGAAGCCGAACCCCCCTCGACGCTGTCTTCATCGTCTCGCTCTCCAGCGGCGGCGACCTCGGCGTGTCCTTGATCATCATGATCAGTCACACAAGCCACACGGAAGAACCACAAAAAAATGGAGGCGCGCGCACAGTCACATGCATGCCGTTGCATTGGTATGCACATACCTCTATTTCGAGCAGAACTAAGGAGTAGGGGTAGGCGAACGCGATGTCCCCGAGAGCCTGCGAGATCCGCCATGCCTTCAGCGTCGGGGAAACCAGGACAACGCCTCCTGTTCCCCCCTTGATCACTCCATTTGCTAAAGAGAGGTCGAATCATCACATCATGCGTGCAAACGCATTGTTCATATTTCGGTACATAGGAAGGCCTTGTACTTTGTCCCTGCAAATCACGGTGAGTGCATTATTGTGTTACCGATCACTTTGGCGACGCCGAGGCCGAAGCCGACGACGGTGTTGGAGAAGGACATGACGGCCGCGAAGACGGAGAGCCACGCCATGTTGTGGAAGTCCGGTATCTGCGACAGGACGACCTGCGCAAGGCCGAACAGGAGCATATACTAGCCGTCTCCCCCGGCGGAGCACGGCGCGTCGTGGCCTTCCCTGTGGTAGCAGTTCGCTTTCTGAATCGCCCTGCAAAACGGGAAATTACAAGAGCGTCCCAAAGAACAAACCAATCTAGCTTTGAATTGGTGCTTTTCAGGATCCTTACTTTCCTCCATAGTGCATTCTTAGAATTTCTCGTTCGTCAATGAGATTTGTTGTCATTAATTAGGCGAGATAATTGGGTTAGCTGAAATATGCCAAAACTTGCCAAATCTCATTTGTTAATTTGGCGAAATTCGGATTTTCAAGCCGAGCTTAACATTGCTTTCGGTGAGCCTTTCGGCCCATCTAATTGAGATACGTCAGGTGATGCGTTTGCCAAGAAAAGACTGGATTTTTTTTTCTACCGAAAGAAATGCATCAATCTCAAGTGTTTTTGACAGGTTTTTCGGTTTTCAGCGGTTTCTTTGGTAACCGAAACGGTTACCAGCTTGAAAATAGTTTGAATTCAAAATTTGATATTTGAAATTCAACTGTTTTTTTCTAGGTTTTTCTGGTAATCGGCCGGTTACCATTACCAGCTGTCAGGTAGGAAGTTCCCCAGAACCGGATTTTCTATCTTTAAGTACAACCTCAAAAGACTATAAGGGATTATCGCTCACTCATAACTATCTCGAATCTTTTATGACTATCGGATCTTTATCCTATACAAGAATCTAGTATTGAAGAATATACTAGCTTCTAATCCTCTCAAGCGTCATCTGCTTTGGATGAGTGACTTGATTGCTTCTCCATAGTCACCCTATGATTTATATAATCCTTTCTAATCCTTCTCTAATTTAGAGTATGAATCTTAATCCAAATATGAATCTAGCATCCACGTACGACCTATTCTTGACGACGCCGTGCTCCGGGTCGTGAGAAATGTAGCATTTGGCGAGCAGGGAGTACTGGATCACGGTCACCCCGGCGAAGAACACCATGGCCGCCGGCCCCCCGACCCAGCCAAGGTGCGCCACGCTCGAGGCCAGCGACAGCAAGCCAGGGCCTATCATCGCCGTTATGATGTACGCCATCGCCGTCCATACCGTACCTGTTGAACTCACATGTACGTAAACACAAATTAAGGTGTCAGCTGAGAGGAGTGAGATGTGTGATGCACATGTGACACGCTGTCTTATCCCCAGAGTGAACCGGTAATGATAAGAGTGGAAAAGTCATTTTGAGAAGTCAGGTGTTGTAACGATAGGAGTGGAGAAGTCACGTGTTCGTATTGTCATTTGATTTTTCTAAACAGAAACCAACATGAACACCCAGATACCAAAGTGGAACCGTTATGTCAAGTGATACTATATACTTGTACTAGTGTTTCATAGTGACCTGTATCTAGCAGTGTGGCTAGCCCAACTTCCCTCTGAAGTCTGAAACATGAACAAGAAACGAATGCTATGGACATGTTCTCTACTTTTAAGGCTTTGGGCTAGCCATGTTTCTCACCAACCAGGCGCTTTAGAACTGCCGGTACGACTCTCTATTTATAGTCTACAATGAGGTGCCCATTATGGGCCTAGGCTCCTGGCCAGGTTTCTTAACACTTGCTAGCTCATACGCCTACATACCTGGCTACTTGATTGATCCATGAGGGGCCAGCCCCCTTTCCTCCGCCCCTGGTGCTAGCCGCAGGCTATATAGCGTTGCCCTCCGGCCGTAGGCTGGCGATTATCTCAATGTAATGTGTATTTCCATTTACCTTCAGAATACGAGTTACAACTGCTCAATAGTATAACATCATTCAACAGGAGTGAAAGGCCCCAGAATTTTCAAAATAATTTTTGTGAATTTTTCCTGAATTTTTGAGTGATTTTTGAGCCCTTTCCTTTTTGGAAACTCCCGGCAGAAATGCGCCTTCCTTTCTCAGCTTTCCGCCTCCTTCACCCACTGGCGCCTTTCTCCCCCTCCCGCTTTCTCTCTGCGTCAGCACTCGCTCCGGCACGCGGTCCTCCGCCGCGCGCTGCGCCTCTCCGGCTCGCCGTCGCCAGTCATCCCTGACCGCGTTTGACCCGATCTCCGCCCCCTGCCACCCGGGACCCACCTACCAGTCCCTCCTCCATCTCCCGCGCGTCGTGTCGTGCCCATTTCGGCCGGCCACCTGCTCCCGCACTACCCCGCGCATTAACTCCCGATGACGCAGCTCCGTCGCTCGGACTCGACCTCTCTCCCACTCCCGCAGCTTCCCCAGGCCGCCTAGAGCTCCGTAGCCCCGCCCACGCCGCACCATTACTGCCCCGAGCGAGCCCGACCTGTTCCCTCGTCGCCAGCTCCCTCCGCTTCTTTTTAAGCCAAGCCGAGCCCGGCATTGCCTTCCCCACACTTCCAAGAAGCTCCACAAGCAACCGATTGAGCTCCGAGCGCCTGCATCGCCGCTGATCAGCTTCTCCGCCGCCGGTGAACTCCCAAGCCTTTTTTCTTCTCCTCTTTATTAAAACCCGATTCCATTCACTGACATGTTCCCCTTTTCTCCTTGAACGCGACGGTGGACTCCGCCAGCCGAGAGCGCCCCTCCCCTGCCCTGGCGGCGAAGCTCGCCGTCGGCCGAAAGGGGGGCCGCCATGGCCAGCTCGCCAGATAGCCTTTCAGCTCGATCCACCGCCACCATCGAGTTCCCCTCGCTCCAGAGATGCTCCAGATGCCACCGATTTGCCTAGAGCGCCGTCGTTGGCCTCCGGTGATCGAAACCAGCCGCCACCTTCTCCCCGGGCGTTCGCCGCCGATGAACCCTCCCATGCCTCCCAAAGCCCCAAAATGGGTTCCTCACACCCCAGAGAGCTTTTCCCCACCCTCGGTTTCCGCTAAAGATCGCCGCCGGTGCCGTTTCCCCAGCGACGTCGTTCTCTGCCTTTCAGCAAGGACGACGAGCCGAAGGAAGACGATGACGACGTGGACGCATCCCCGCCGTCCACGTCTTCATTGCCTTCTAACCTCGGCCGTCGGATGGCTTTGTTTCCCAGCCGTCCGATCCCACTTACCGCCTCTGATCCGAGCCGCCCGCAGCCGCAGCATCGCCGCCGCTCATCGATGCCACCCGTCCGCCATCCACTCCGGGTGAGTGCGCGCGCGTATGGGCCGAGGACGCTCGGCCTGCTCAGCCACGTGGGCTGATTTCCCCGCCCGAGCTGCATTGTTGCACTAGGCCGGCCCAACACTATTCACCTGAATTTCAAGGATTTTCCATTTTTCCAAAAATCCAGAAAATCTAAATAAATCCTAGAAAATCACAGAAAATCCCAAAAAGTCCCAAATTTCACCACCTTGCTCATTTTGATGCCCTGAACCCATTTTTGACCTCCAATCCACCAAAATCATCTCAAAAAAATTTAAAAATCTCCCATTTGAATATTTATGCATTTACTCCTTTTTCATAGATTATTTTTCCTCACTTGATTAGGCTCAAGCTGGACTTATGTTATATTCGTGTGTTTGCGCTAGCTTTGGAGATTTTGGAGGCTTCGGTGTAAGGCCAGGACCAAGGGAGTGCTTCTTACGAGATTGCCGGGATCGTCGAGATCCAAGGCAAGTCGCAAAACCTTGATCATGTTGAATCCCATGTCGCTTAATTATGTAATTATGCTATTTGCATTATTGTTAATTGCAAAATGTTAATTTGCGCAAAATAAAATGTTTAGAATGACTTGATATGTAGATAAAACCTGCCAACGATAATTGCCATGTTAACTTGTAGCCCCGCCCTTGTCAACCCTAGATTTACTCTAAGTATGTAATGAATACCTGTAGTATATTTACAATTCATACAAATCTTTGCACTACTAAGGTTGCGGCTGCGGGTCGATAGATTTGGAAAGTTCAGATTTTAGGGTAAGGGTGTTGTGGGACACCGCGAGACGGTCTTCGCCCACCACTTTACCCTAGGGTGGAGACCGTGGGCCTTGTGAAAATGTAAGGACTAGACCCTTACGCCGAGCAAATGATATATTGGCCGCTCAACCATAGGTGTTGACCAGTCAACCCTGGTTTAACAACTGCTCAACTTAAGTGAAGCCCTGCATTGGGAGTCGATGTGGACCGCGCATCCGGACTAAGATAACAATAGGTCCCCACAATTCGGGCCTGGCGTTCTGTGGTGGCCAACGGATACCCAAGGGTGTGCAGGTTCCTAACCTATTGGGTGGAGTGTATACCAAGGGTTGAGCAGCGAAAAAATCCGGTTCCTTAACTCAGTCATGAGGGTTAAGTATGCTTGTGTGTAAAGTTGGGCAACTCTGCAGAGTCAATTAAATGGTATTCGAATACGTTGTGCTCCTGATTAATGGAGCTGTGTCTATTGGGTGATTCCAGCTGCGAAGCATAAGTAGTTTTTACAAGTGTTTTAATTGCATTAGTTGGTTAATTATCTTTTAATGAAAACTCTCTCAATCTTAAGGAGTAGTCGTAGGCTTTTGGGTTTCCAAAAAGGCTTGCAAAGAAAACTGCATCCTAAGTTGATAAAACAAATATACTCCCTCTCTTTGTTGATACGTGCAAACTAGCTAAGCTAGGATTTCCTTTGTAACTTACTGAGCTGATTAACTCACGGCTTGCTAAGCCCTTCAGAAGGTCAAGACGCCGGTGAAAGTTTCCCCGTTGAAGAAGCTCCAGAAATGCCGTTCTACGACGAGGACCCTTGGTTTTAGGTTTCAGCTGCGCTCGAGCTTTTTGGTGGTTTTTGTATTGTAATATACTTTGGGCTTGCACGCCCGCTGCAGCAAAACTTGGTTGTTAAATCATATGTTGTAATATAAGTTGGTGCTTTTGTTGTAAGCATACGCTGTGATGATATTCTCTTACTCGACGCTCCGTAACTGTCCAAGCTTGGGTAGTTGCGGAATGCCGGGTCCCAGCACCCCTGAAAACAAGGGCGTTACAAGGAGAGCCTCGTTACAAATTTCAGTAAGAAGGGTATATCTAATATCAGTAGTGTTAAGTATTACTGACAACACCAGAACATTTGTGGCAACCACTCGACGGTATAGCATCGTAAAAGTATCACAAGAAACTGTAATCGAATAGCTCGTTTCATATTGAATAGCTGTCAAGAGTTCCAACAACAAAGGATGCTCACAAATGCCCAGAGCAAGCAAAACAGAATAGCATTACAAAAGGCAAGAAAACATAGCTGAAGCATTACAAACATGTCTAAGAAATAAGCATAAACTGGAGTAAACTGTGCTACGCTAGATCCACCAGTATCAGGAAACTCTATTGCAGCAAGAAGGAAAGGTCACCTCTTGTCAATCTTGACAGATGAGAAGAGGTAATGAACGAAGTAGAATGAGAGCAAGAAGCCAATCGCGCCGGTAGACAGCATGATGGCAAGAGCCATGATGAGGGAATAGCCAAGATAGAGTGTCGCGGAGACTGGTCCACTCAGGCTCCTGAGGTCGAACACCAGGTAGTTGATCGAGTACAAGAAGACATAGAAAGCCACGGAGCCAGAAGCAAAGAAGGCTTTCCACCACCACTTCCAGTCCTCCACACAAAGATGCATGTAGGTTAGGACCAGGGAAACCTCACCGCAGACAATGACCAGCAGGAAAAGGACAATGAACAGGGAGCCGGAGACGTAGTAGAACCTCCCCAACCAAATGCTAGAAAGGATGAAGAATAGCTCAATGAAGAGGGTGCCAAAAGGCAATGTTCCCGCACCGAGCACAAGCAGCCATGAAGGGAACTTGCGCTCAGGGATCTCTCGTGGCATTTGCTTGGTACGGATGGGGTATTCAATGCTTGCAGCACGCGTACCTAGCAAGCCTCCAATAAGTGTGAGTGGCACGGAGATGCAGAACCACAGGGTCAGCAGGGTGAAGAACAGTGAGATGGGTAAAGCTCCAGTGCTCTTCTTGCCCCACAGGATGGAGTTCAGCAGAGTCAGGATGACAAAAACAATGCCAGGGAAGAAGCAGGAGGTCAGCCAAGCAACAGATTTCCACCCTTCTGAGGTTCCTTTGATAGTCCTCCAAACACGGACACCGACGTATCCAGCAACAATTCCAAGGAAGAGGTAGAGAATGATCATTCCGGTCAGGAGCATTCCCCTGGAAGCAGGTGAGAGGAAACCCAGAGCAGCAAACACGATTGTAACAACCGCCATACCGGCAATCTGGATACCATCAGCGACCATAACACACAACAGCTTTGAGCAGCAGGGCTCTCTGAAGACATCGTCAACAACAAGTTTCCATCCCGAGAGCTCCTTGTTCATCTGAGCTTGTGGTTCTTTATCCATCTCCTCGTACCGTGTCAGATCCCTACGGACACCTAGGAATATGACAAACACAATACCGGCCAAGAAGAAGACAACCATCATCGAGTTCATGATCGAGAACCAGTGCACCTTCGCGCCATCCATCTTCAGGTATGCGTCCCACCTTGACGGCCACTTGATGTTGCTCTTGACATACTCAACCTCATAGGTAAATGTAATCTGCTCTTTCTCACGGATCACGGGATCAGCTGACTTTTCTCGAGCTCCAACGGGCAGTTCACAGAGTCAACCTTGTCGTACATCTTGAGCTTGGACATCGCCGCAGGATCACGCCTCACACTGCAAAGCACGACCTCAAAACCAACAATCTGGTATCCGCTCTTGCGATCAGACTCAATCATTGCAACACCATCCTCGCTTGTGACCACAACATCACCCTGGGCCTGGTACTGATGAACCAAGACCCTGAACTTGAGATGGTTAATGACATAATCCTCATCGCTCCCTATCGGGTTGTACCCGACTGGGAACCCAGTCCACTGGGTCGTCACCCCATTCTGCTCGGTGAACGTAACGACTGGCAGATTGTCAAGGACCATGTTAACCTGGTACAGGTCTCGTGCCCGCTTCTTGAACAGCTCGGCCTGCTCCTTGGTGAGCGGGTCAGTGGTGCAGAGGTACACCGACTCATTGATGTTGACGCGGAAGCGGTACGGCGAGTTGTCGATCTGGTCACCCATGAGGATCTCGCCGAGGTTCTCAGCGCTCTTCTTGACGCCCTCCGGAGGCTTGCAGTAGGGCAGACTGTAGTAGCCAAAGGGCAACACAGTCTCGATAGAGGTGAGCGAATTGACCTTGGCCGAGATCGCCTCGCCAGGGGAGTAGGTGTGCATGTAGGTGCCGGGGAGGTAGAAGGCGTCGACCCCGGCTTGCAGGCTCAGGAGCAGGACGAGCAGGGAAGCCGAGATCCATCGGGAAGACGGCGTCTTGGGGAGCATTGCGGCAACAACTCCTTGTGATCGATCAACCAAGAACTCGGCCTGGAAGGAATTGGACCCAAGAAACTGAAATCAATTTCGTTTCTGAATTTGCCATTAGTTCGTTTCTTTCTTGATCTAATATAATAGGCAAATATGAATACACATCATTAAAGACAAACATATTTGAATGAAACGACGAACCCTTGTATCGCAGAATCAACGAAAAAAAAAGATAACCACGAACCCAAATCTACAGATTTTACTACCCCACCCAAAGCGAACATGGAGATGAGTCACCAAACATTCAAATCTGCAACATGCTTTGCATCGCCTACTGGTAAACCACTAATTACTAGATAACAACATGCCGTACCAAAAGGAATCCAACCGAAGCAATCTATAATGCCAAAACCCAAGTTAAGGTAAAGGGAGATCCAGATCTCCAGAATGTTGGAGAGTCTTTACGACCTCCCAGGACCTTTTACGACCGGTTAGAGTCGTTTACGACCGGTGAGAATCAAATACGATCGGTTCAGAGTACTTACGACCAATTCTGAACGCCTCAATCTCCTCCGATCGCCTTTTCAACGTGGTCGTAAATTTACTGTAGCAATTTACGACCGCTTCGCGATATTGCTGCCGCTGCCTTCCTTCAGCCGCTCAAGATACCGTGATCGAAGCTTTCTACGATCACGCAGTGATGCTGGCGATCACTGTTCACCGTGGTCGAACACCTGTACGACCACGTTCACTTCCTTCAACGTGATCGGAGTTGCTTCCGATCACGTACTGGCCTTCTCGGTGTAGTCGTAACTCGTTACGACCACCTTCGCTTCCTTACGACCACCTTCACCTCCTTACGACCACCTTTACCGTGGTCGTAGCCTTCTCAACGTAGTCGGAACAACACTGTTCCTTGCCGTGATCGTAGCGCCTCTCGATCACGCCCGCAGGAACTTCGCCGTGGTCGTAACTCCTCCCGATCACGCTTGCGGTGATCGTGAGTCCTTCCGACCACGCCTTGCACAATCACACGACAAAACAATGCTTTGTGTGTTTCCCTCTTTTTGGTATTTTCTCAATGGCTTGGTACATCTTTGGCTACATGTCTACCCCTTCTTTTATACCCAACTCTACAACTCTTACTCGGATTCCGATTAGGAATACAAAACCTATTCCAACTCCGACTTCTAATTCCTACTTCAACTCAACTTCGATTACAAACCCGACTCCGATACGACTTCTAAAACAAGATTATTTCCAACATTCTCTCCCTAATCTTGTTTTAGCAGCTTCCATCATGTTGATATTCTCCTTCTCGATCTCCTGTTTCTTCCTTGGATGTTTTTCTCCACCAGCTGCTTGTTTCACTGTTGCGTGGTCTTGCTTTCAACCACCGTTCTTCACGTCGTGCTTTCTCCCGCCAACTCGGGATCCAAACTTCAGGCTTTTGGCTGCTTCGACCATCCGGGCCGATCCTGGGACCTGTTTGCTGTGGTCGAACGATTTCTCGAACACGTCCAGTCTTCATTTTCTGTGGTCGTAACACTTGCCGACCGTGCTCGATCATCTTTTGCCGTGGTCGAATTTCTTCTCGACTATAGCCAAAACCTTCTGCCAACCTTCTCGTTACGACTTCCAACTCTTCCGACTTGTTGTTTACGACTTCATGCTGTTTTTCGACCACCAGGAGATGAAGTCTTTCAGGCTCTGGTTCATTTAGATCATTCTTCATGCCATCTGGTCTCCAGATTTTCAGCGGTATTTTGTACAACCGATTTGCTGATTTTTGTGCTCTCATCAACAACTGCTCTCTGCTGTCAAAAACCCTCAGATAAACTCCTTTTAATTCAACTCGGCACCCTTCTTCAGTCAGTTGGCCCAAGCTTATCACATTGCTGCAAAGACTTGGTATATAATATACATCTGACAACGGTCTTTGACTTCCATCCTTGCACTTTAACAGAATTGTACCTTTTCCTTTGATTTGAACTGTTGAGTCATCTCCAAACTTTACTTTACCGAGCACTCTCTCGTCTAATTCATGAAACAACGAGTGTGTGCCCGTCATGTGGTTGCTTGCTCCGTTGTCGAGATACCAATCTGTTGATTGGTCTTGAGTCTTCTCTCCCTTCTCCATCAAACTAGGAAATACTCTTCCTTCATGTAGCATCACCATTGTCGGTTCAGCTACAGTACAGTGCGACAGCAGTAGAGTCGGTTCCTTCTGAACCAGATTGACTTCCTCCTCTCTCTTCTTGTTTCTGCAAATCGCTGCGAAGTGCCCATACTTTTTGCAGTTGTGGCATTGTATGTGGCTTCGACATTCAGCAGCGTAGTGACCGAATTTCTTGCACTTGTGGCATTGTATACTCGATTTTCCAGTTTCAGAGTTACGCTCACGACTGCTCCCGTCGTTGCGTCCTCCACCTCTCTTCACATCGTCGTTGTGACTTTCATGGCTCTTATTCTCGTTCAGTGCTTCCCACTGAGCACGAGATAGCAGCAGCTGATTACCTCCTTCCTTGTCCTGATGCCGTCTCTTCTGACTTTCTTCAAAGATTCGCAAGCGACCGACTGCCTCAGTTAGCGACATCTTTGTCATGTCTCCAAATTGCTCGATTGTGCTTATGATTTGGAGAAAACTGTCAGGGACTGCACTGAACAACCTTTCAATGACTGTTGAATCTGGCAAATCAACTCCCAGAGCTCGAATTTCGCCAGCCAAACTCGTGAGTTTTTGCGAGAACTCACCGACGCCTTCAGTCTCTCCCATGACTAAGCGATCGAATTGCCTCTTCAACACTTGTGCTCTTGCCTTCTTGACACGTTCTTCTCCAATGCGCATCTCCTTGATAGCTTCCCACGCTTCTTTTGCAGTTTCCTTCTCTGCAACAGTCATTAAGACCTCGTCGGGGATAGCCTGAGATATGACAGCCAAAGCGCCCTGGTCCAGAGTCTCTTCGACCGGTGCATCTCCTTCAATAGCCGTCCATACTCCCAGAGCGCGCATGACGATCTTCATCTTCACGGCCCACAGGCCGTAGTTCGTGTCGGTCAGCATGGGGAATTGGATTGGTACCGTACCTCCTCTCATTGGTGCTCGTGGTGGAGGCTGCAGTTTCTTTTCACCGGAGCCTTCCGCACCTGCAACTTTCTTCTCAGCTGACTTGTCCTCCATTGCCACCTTGCTCTGATACCAACTGTTGGAGAGTCTTTACGACCTCCCAGGACCTTTTACGACCGGTTAGAGTCGTTTACGACCGGTGAGAATCAAATACGATCGGTTCAGAGTACTTACGACCAATTCTGAACGCCTCAATCTCCTCCGATCGCCTTTTCAACGTGGTCGTAAATTTACTGTAGCAATTTACGACCGCTTCGCGATATTGCTGCCGCTGCCTTCCTTCAGCCGCTCAAGATACCGTGATCGAAGCTTTCTACGATCACGCAGTGATGCTGGCGATCACTGTTCACCGTGGTCGAACACCTGTACGACCACGTTCACTTCCTTCAACGTGATCGGAGTTGCTTCCGATCACGTACTGGCCTTCTCGGTGTAGTCGTAACTCGTTACGACCACCTTCGCTTCCTTACGACCACCTTCACCTCCTTACGACCACCTTTATCGTGGTCGTAGCCTTCTCAACGTAGTCGGAACAACACTGTTCCTTGCCGTGATCGTAGCGCCTCTCGATCACGCCCGCAGGAACTTCGCCGTGGTCGTAACTCCTCCCGATCACGCTTGCGGTGATCGTGAGTCCTTCCGACCACGCCTTGCACAATCACACGACAAAACAATGCTTTGTGTGTTTCCCTCTTTTTGGTATTTTCTCAATGGCTTGGTACATCTTTGGCTACATGTCTACCCCTTCTTTTATACCCAACTCTACAACTCTTACTCGGATTCCGATTAGGAATACAAAACCTATTCCAACTCCGACTTCTAATTCCTACTTCAACTCAACTTCGATTACAAACCCGACTCCGATACGACTTCTAAAACAAGATTATTTCCAACACAGAACGCGGCGGCTCCTTGCTCCACCTCCACAGAGATCGACCGCAACGAGACGCGGGGAAGGGTCTTTTTAAAGCCCGAGGCGCGCCCCGCTCGCTCTCTCCGCCCTCGAGAAGAGACAAACGCTTTCTCCGTCCAAATCGAGGAGGCCGGCGAGACGCGGCACGAACCCGCCAATTGTATAGTTCCCTCGACACGGATCATTGAGCAGAATCGAGAAGAAATAAACCTTTCTCCGTCCAAATCGAGGAGGCCGCCGAGACACGGCACAAACCCGCCAATTGTATAGCTCCCTCCTTGACACGGATTCGGATGATCTGCAGTGACTGACGCATCATCTGACGTCATTGAGCAGAATCGAGAATAAACAAACGCTTTCTCCGTCCAAATCGACGAGGAGGGCGAGACGCGGCACGAACCCGCCAATTGGGCTTGATAAGTCGGCTTCGACTTCTAACTTCTGATTTATTTTTTACTATTTATAAGTTTCGTCTTTTTTTGAACTTTTAGCTTTTTGTTGAGTTTTTTTGCCGGTTCTTTTTTTCCGGTATTTATTTGTATTATACGTAATGGGCTAACATATTTTTTTATTTTTAATTTTTTTTAATTTAATTATGCTAAATAAGCCTCTGTCAACTACAGTGCTTTTTTCAGCCAGCTACAGTGTTTTCAGCCATAAGCCACGAACTTTTCAGCCGAACCGATCACCACCATAGTTCCCTTCTTGACACGGATTCGGATGATCCGCAGTGACTGACGCATCATCTGACGTCATTGAGCAGAATCCAGAAGAAATAAACGCTTTCTCCGTCCTAATCGGGCGGGGGGGGGGGGGGGGCCTGTAAAACGGGAAATTACAAGAACGTCAAGTACAAACCAATCTAGCTTTGAATTGGTGCTTTTCAGGATCTTCACTTTCCTCCATAGTGCATTCGTAGAATTTCTCGTTCGTCAATGAGATTTGTTATCATTAATTAGGCGAGATAATTGGGCTACCTGAAATATGCCAAAACTTGTCAAATCTCATCCGTTAATTTGGCAAAATTCGGATTTTCAAGCCGCGCTTAACATTGCTTTCGGTGAGCCTTTCGGCCCATCTAATTGAGATACGTCAGGTGATGCGTTTGCCAAGACTAGTAGAGTGCCCGTGCTAACGCTACGGCGGCATTTGAGGGATGCACATGAAAACAACCAAATGAAAATATTTTTTCCTTGTCCGTGCTAACGCTACGGTAAAATACAAAAAGACTGTGGTGCCTTTGAGTAAGAATTCGAACAAGGAGCAATCTCATTTGAAGCTTGCTGGGCTATTGTCATCAGAAAATAAGGACGTTGTACTTTCTTGTCAGGGTATTAGGGTTTGGCAGGGGAGGAGAGGAATTAGAAGCAGCGGGCGATGAATGGGCTACCATGATCTCTCTGATGGCGGTGGGCGAGACGCCGTCGCCCTCCTTGGACTGCTTGAACTTCTTGATGGCGATGGGGGAGCCGCGGTGGCCACCACCGGCAGCAGCGTGGGGATGTGATTGCTTGAGGCCCGCGAGGAAGACGAGGCCGTAGGTGCCCTCGCCGATCTTGCCCACCAGCTCGTACCGCTGCAGCCATGCGGGGCGGTTCGTCCCACCTTGAGCTCCGACGCGGCCGTCCCCCATCCCCGCCGGCCGTCGCCCAAAATCCAATCCTCTCCTCAAGATTCACCAAAGCTACCCGTTTTCCTCAAGTGGAAGCGCGAAGCGAAAGTACGCCTCCTCAGCAGCCTGATATCAAACCCTAGCATCGTCCGGCTAAACCCAAAAGGCAACAAAGAGGCGCCGCCCTATCTCACATAATACTCCTACATTACCTATCACATAATACTTCTACATTACCTACTTGCATCCCTATCAATTAGAGATCTCATAATACTCCTACATTACCTACTTGCAATATCGATAGAATTGGAATGTCTTTATACTGGATTGATAAGCATGAAGAATCTGTCACTCTTTATGTGCATTAAAATGATAAATAAATTGCATTTTCAGGTCCATTAATATGCGCAATCTCATATTCAGAATTTCAGATCAATGAGTACCGTGACCGTATTATTTTGGTGAGTGCACAACTAATCTTCCATGCCCAATCAGATCATTTTTATGAGATTTCATGACACGTATTTGTTTGCTTATGTTCCCTATAGCCATTGGTGACGAAGAAGTTTGGGCGGCCTATTAGCACCTGTATAAAGGTTCTAGATATGACTGGTCCAGTAACAGCAAAGATGAATACCGTGCATATCCTAAAATGTCAAGATGCTAATTGAATTCTGTGCCTATGCGACCCCTTTCAAAGCCTACTCCCCTATAGAAACCTTGTGTCTATGTGTTTGGTCTCCACGGAAACAGGTGGATCACCAATATACATATCGAAGAAAGCCCCTGTTCATAACGTCAGGGTTTAATAAACAACGATTGATCAGAATAACTCTAAAGCTTAAGAATTCTAGCTATCAATGATATATAATTCTGTAAGAAAATTTTCTGGAAACTGAAGTGAATGCATAATACACAATGTCTTGACTTTAGAAAGCATTCACTTACTGCAAAGATCTTTGCTCTGGACAGCGCCAATTTGTTTGCCATCAACTGCAGACAGATGTTCTTTGTCAAGGTATGTTCTAGTGGAAAGAATTCAAAGCACCAGAAAGGATCAGTCATGTGGTACTAACTTTCAGTTATTAGCTGGCCATCAGATGTCTGACGGAAGTCGATCTTTGTACCCTGCAGTTATACAGACCTTAATGTCTTACACCCAAAAGTACTGTTTTGTAGAGACCAGATGTAACTTAGAAACTTACTGCAGGTATACGGATGTCTTCACTGAAATAAGAACCAAATGTCTTCAAGCAACGATAATCAGTATTAGGATTCATCTGGTTTGAGAAAGTAAACACAAAAGCTCAGTTAAGTCTTATAGTTAGCAGTTAGCGAAGAATATTAGCGAAGAATATTAAACTACTTGCTGAATTAACAACAAGCTACCTTTTGCAATCGGAAGCAAAGAGACTTCTCAAATGCACAGAAAAGTATGTTAAATACAAATAATTAACTTCAATCTTGCATAGATCATATCTTTTGAACCACAGATAAAAATAAGAATGTGTTATTGTAAGCGAATAAGAATACTTACTCTCGCACTGTGCCAATGCTAAGGCCATTGTAGCTAACCACCAGCCTTACTGTCATATGAATATTTTCCCTGGACAACAGAACAAGTATAATGGAAATTATATTAGCATCAGACGCAAATGGAATGCAGATGGGGAACAATGAAGGTTGCTATTGTAGTATCAGACAAAAAGAAATATCTTATACAGTATCAAAAGCCTACAAATAGAAATAGTCCTAAAAAGATAAAAAAAAATGGTTGCACGTTTGGAGTGGTTCCAGAAAACTTCTATATATAACTCCACCTATATTTTTGGATGACCCCTACAGTCCTGCCAGATTACTCAACGAGCACCAGAGCTTACACAATTGTTACATGTATAGAGGCAAATTAAGTGACAGAATTAAGGAAAGATCTTAATAGAAGGAATTTTGTGAACACAAGTAAATGATCAGTAGAGCATGCACTCCTCAGAAGATCTTCATAGAAATCTGGGTGATCCTTCAGCTGGGCAACCGGAACAGAAGCATACTTCGGACCCAGCTTCTTGCAAATAGAATCTGGTTGTATATCTATGAGAATACAACATCAGTAAACTAAAGGAATATCCTTTAAGCAGTACCTCAGCATGTTAATTAGATGCCACGCACAGCTCATGTAGAAATCAGTGAGTTATACATTCAGGGGAGTATTCTCCTCATGTATAGAATAGGAACATGAAGTATCCTGTGTTATGCCCTTACAACAAAAACGTAATAATTGAGTTGTACATGGCAAAATACAAAACAAGATTCATTAAGATTCACGTCTGAATGTAGGAAAAAATCAATTCAGGATCGTAAACTTGTACTAAAATCAAATATAGGTAAAGTACATTAGCATGCTTAAAGCTTAAAGATAGTGTTGTTGGCAATTGCTACTCCAATATACAAAGGGTCTCAATTACTCATTTCTTCTGTTATAACCAGAAGTCATGTCATTTTCTTTTTTTACGTATGAATAATAAGAAACGTAACAAAAAGAAGCCAAAGTATTCCACTTGTATAATTTCCATAGGTTCATCTCATTCGTAAAAGATAATTATAGAAAGGATCAATCGAACAACCTGAGACATACACTTCCTATAAATGTTATATAACGGCAGTATCCATAAAACTCTTAACAAAAGAAATCAAACTTACTTGAAACTCACATAAGCAAATACAGGCTTGCCAAGACAGCAAGTCCTTGTATCCTTCTTTCCCTTCCACACTATATGACATTAGTACATAGAATTACAGAAAGTACTCATTTCCAAATCAATATGGGAATGCATAGCTTATCTCATATAAATGGAGGCAGAAAACAAGAATATCACAAGTTTTTCCATTTCTCAAACTTAACCAAGAAGACAAGCCAGAGGCTCCACTCCTTTCCTAACCTAAAGGCTCTACTCTTTCCCGACCTGCTAACAAAATTTATCGCACCCATCTTTCCTGAACCGAGTAGATAGATTCACTGCAATTCACCCAATACCAACCTGGTTGCTAAATGGTCCAAAAATCTAATCTATCCATAAAATCGTTTCACTTTTCCTACATCGAAACGTTGAAAGGCCATGCCATCCTACGCCAAGGATATCACTTATCTCCCCAGGATTCAGCCACAAAAACTTGGGCATTCCTGAAATGGCTGCCAATTTTACTTAACACAAAAGGAGGAGCAACAGAAATAACAAACAGAATCTGCATATCCTCTACTCCAAAGTAGGAAACACTTACCTCCATTAGCATAGCAGAGAATCTAAACCGAAAAGCCTAACAAAACGAGAAGAGGATTCTCAAGATCCTCGACAAACTCCTAAATCATCTCAAAGAACTCCTAAATCATATAAAATCAGAAACTCATATCGATCGACCCAGATAGCTAAATCATAAAGCAAAGGCAGAGAAAGAAATTAAAATCCCATCAGGTTCACCCGATTCCCACCACCAATCCGAAATGGTTAAAAGGAATTACTGCAAGAAAAGAATAGCCTTGGAAGATTATAATGATATATTTTTTTAATTACCAATGGAGCCAAAATGAAGAGAAATGCTATCAAGAAGAGAGCGTTTCAAACAATTACAAATAGATTAGTTGAATGTGCTAACTTTCAATACAACGAATTAAGAAGTAGCAAAAGAATTGGTTGTATGGACAGCATGTTTATTTAGATATTCCCCTAATGAAGTCATTCGGTGCAAGAAGAAGAATATCTAGTTAGCTACCAATCCATAATAAGTAAATCAACTAAATATTGGTTATTGGTTATCGATTATCAAATGGGGCTAGGATTGCAGGAACATAAGGCACAACAAAGAAGAAAAAGTACATTATCAACTGACCTCTCTTTTCTTGCCACACATGCTCTTTACATCTTGAAAAGTATCTGAAAGAACACAAATCACTCATTGTTTTACAACGCTTTACAAGGAGGCTAATAGAATGCAGAAAAAGGTTCACAAGGGAACAATAGTTTATCCACTGCATTAAAAATATCAAACTAAGGAAAAGGACACGAAGGAGCCACAAATGGAATAGATAGGCTCCCAGCTAAAACAAAGAAAAATAACAGCTTGACTTTTTTGTTGAACTGTGCTGGAATTCACAAAACAAAGATAAGCATGCAGTCCCAAGTTATAAAGTTCCTTCACAATACCAATACTAAAACATAGAAAAAATCAACTAAAGATCTTTACCTCATCCTAAAAATCAAATACAGGAAAAGTAAATTAACACGCCCAAAGCTAAACGATGGTGTGACATTTGCTGCTCCAAGAAACTAAGGAAAAGCTTGAATTGCGGATTGCCCATGGTGCTCTTCCATTCGCTGAGTTGCCCTGCGAGGTAACGAAAAAAGCAAAGGAAAAACTTCTTTTTCTTCTTTTTTTGGGAGAGAAACTTCCTTTTCTTCTATGGCTTCGCTTCGCGGGAGGCGGCGGCCGGCGCGGGAGGCGGCGGCCGGGTCCTCGCTTCGCTTCGCTATTAGTCAAGCAGTAAACCCACAGTATATCAGTAACAGTGCAACAATTCAAATCATACGCAATAAAAGCAGCAACAGAAGCCTACCACAATACCAGTTCAAACAGTAACCATTCCTCAGATGAACTCATCTACTTGACTGGATGACAAAGGCAACAAAACTAATCAAACACTAATTCAGACCCTAATAACACATCGCTTAGACTCAGCCTCCCTAACAAATCAACAACCACCCGTGGTGGCAAGGCTTCAACCAGAACATAGCATTCAAACGTTCACATAATAATCACATTGCATATGCATAAAAATATGAGACGAGTTAAATAAGACGGAAATTTTCTTGAGAAGCACCACCTGAAAGATACCGGAGAAGCTCTTCTGCCTGCCAATCTCGAGCCCAGGCATCCCAATGAGCCAATGACCAGGGCCCATGGCTCCGCCACCGTCGTCGCCACCTCTCGCCTTCCTCCCATCGCCGATCCCACCCAAGCCGGAGCCAGAGCAAAGCCGATGCGCCGAGCGCCAGTCCTCCTTGGACAGCAACGGCGGGGGGAGGCGGGGGTTGATGTTGCCGTTGGAGTAGTAGTAGGAGTGGTAGGCCGGGTCGGCCCGGAGGTCGTCCTCCAAGAACACATCGGCGCCGGCGCCATGGAGCGCGCCAATGGAGCCCTCAACCGTGGGCTGCGCGGAGCCACTGCGGAAGAGCTCACCAATGCAGCCACATGCATGTCCAGACCTTGCTTCTCCATAGTAGTTTGCAGTGCAGCCACTACATCTTCACCTACCTGATTTCAGAGAAATGTTAATTGGATGGAAGATGCAACTATAAACAGTCAAGCTATTTGATTTTGGATGTGTAGTATCTGACAAAACATAGTTACTCAAATAATTTAAGAAATTTCTTTTTCCATTGTGGCTAGACTGAAATGACAATATGGGTTTTAAACAGCTGTAATGTTGGCATTATCAATTTTACGTTGCATAATGTACAGAGATATATCGAATTTGTTAGCACAAGGAAATCTTACAGCATCATCAATAGAAAATGCTTTGGTCCACTTGACAAGGGTACCCGATGCAACAGACCGCTGCCTCACTGGGAAAGAAAATGTGAATTCAAGTTCTCGAATCTTCCCGTTTGATAAGTTAGTACCCTTTTCTTCATCAGCAACGAACTTGCCTAATTCAGATGCAATGAAACTAAACAGATCCTGAAAAGTGGATAATGAATAACATCAAATCTAAATCTCACATAGTAACTAAATTCCGAACATATATACTTACAGAAGAGCTCCCTGACATCAAATGTGGTGGAATGGTGACTTCTCTGGACTCACGGTTAACAACATGCTTCTCATTGCCACCCAGCTGCACCTTCAAGACGCGGAAATTTGTTCCTCCTAGGTCCAATCCATAAAACAATCCTTCCTCTCTCCTAAATTGAGTATCATAAAAGTAAGCAGCCTAATAATAATTCTAATGGTGTGCAGAGGTTAAACGTAAATTTGCCCATTGAAATCTGCAATCTTCACCATCAGCTATCCTGAAGCCCGATAAAATACCACATGAATGGATCATACTTTAATGCTGTCGACACAGTAAGGAGTTGGTATTTCTATTTTGTAATGACCCATACATCCACATCCATGAGTTCAGTCGAATGGTCATCTTATTCAGGTCATTCCATTAACAGGCGCAAAATCAGAAGAGAGAGTAGAGAAGCAGAGAGGAAGGGACAAAGGGATGGCAAACCTGGAGAGGAGAAGAGGGGGGCAACGGAGGGGGGACGGCGGCACGGCTGAAGCAGAGGGCTCATCGTCCTCGTTGGCGACGCCGGCGTGTAGGGAGTCGGTCGAGAAACAGAGAGAGGAAGGAACGAAGGGAGATGGCAAACCTGGAGAGGTGAAGAGGGGAGCGACAGAGGGGGACAGCGGCGTGGCTGAAGAAGAGGGCACGTCATCCTTGTTGGCGGCAGTAGCGGCGCACAGGGAGTCCGCCAGTCAAGTCCTCATCTCCGCCTCTTCGGTCTCCACCAATGCCGGCTAAGGAGAAGAGGGGCTGAGGGGGCAACAGAGGAGGGACGGTGAGGGGAGCGGCGGCGCGGTGGAGGACGGGGGGAGCTGCGGGAGTGGAGGCGCGGGGGAGAGGCGGAGATGGGGGAGTGGAGGCGCGGGGGAGGAGGCGGCGGCATCGCAAGGTGGGGGGGAGGTGGCGGCGGCAGCGCGGACGAGCGAAGAGGCGGCGGCAGCGCGGACGAGCGAGGAGGCGGCGGTGGAACGGAGGAGCGGGGGAGGAGGACTCGGTGGGAAGGATAGCTGCGCGGAGAACGGAGGAGAGGATTTGGTGAGGGAGGATGCGGCGCGGAGAACGTGGGAGCTGTTTCGGTGGGGAGGGGATTCGGTGGGGAGGGGTACTGCAGATCCATAGAAAGATGACCGTCGGATATGGTTGAGTAAGGAGAGAGAATGGAGGAGAGTTAATCTGATGCACACGTTTTTATGATGGTGTATTTCTGGGTGCATATTGTGGTGTGGACGTAGTTAAGGTTATGACTGTGGAACAGATAATTGTTGGGTGGATGTAGGATAATTTTAACTGGTGGTTTATTAGTTTAGATTAGAAAAGACTGGATTTTTTTCTACCGAAAGAAAAGCATCAATCTCAAGTCTTTTTATTGGGTTTTCCGGTTTTCAGCGGTTTTTACGGTTTTTCTACCAGCTTGAAAATATCTTGAATTCAAATTTTGATATTTGATATTTTGATACCAGCAATGCTTTTGACGTAGATTCTACGCGCATGCTTACTAGTACAAATAGGAGTAGGAGCTATAATCATAGTAGGATTCATTTAAGATTTTTTTATAGCATACTTTTTCTAAATTCTAAAAGACCAGACATAAGTCATCCTAACTCAATAATTGTAGTTCATATACTCTGTCCAGTTACAACAGAGTGATATTTTTGACTTTTCAAAGTCGCCAAGATGCTCCTTTGATCACTAAATTCTTTTTCATAAAAATAGTAAAAGTGTAATATTACAAAAAAAATTTATGATAAATTCACTTGTATCATTTTCATTTACCTAAACCATACGTTTTAAATAGTATATTTGGTCAAAATTGATGAGGTTTGAAAACACACCACACGTTCTAACGTTCTGGAGCGCCACTCCTTCGCTAAAGGGAGTATGTTGCGCGCGCGCTCCCTCTGTCTTGTGTGGCAACCAGCCAACCACGAGTTTATTACTTGTAATGCAGCTGTAAGATGTACCAGAATAATGATATTGATCTATTATTTTTAGTTTATTTTTTTTTCGAATAAACAAATAGAATAGTTTTTTCGTTGTCATTTCGAATCGGTTTATCGGGACAGTATTTTTAAAGTGGCTTATCGATATTCAGTTCGTTCGCACAAACACTTATACCAGTATCAAAAATCATCAGCTGCAATCATAGTTATCAGCCACAATCGAAAAATACGCATCCGATATCAAACATGACTGAAAAGGAAAACTACTGTTGTTTGTCAAGGCATTGGATAATGATGGCTTTGTCCCTTAATAATTAATCATGAGGTGGTAGACCGATGTTTAGTGTAGTAGTGCAGTAGTAACCAATAATGTTATTGGTAGCCGGTGGGTGCTCCTTAGATCGTCCGAAGAAAATTCTATGCGAATGCCATTTTCTTAGGTACATTCACCTGATGTATTCCAAAGCTGCAGCGAATAAGTGTGTTTAACTTAAAGTAGAACTGTGGAGGACGATGGAGATGGGAAAGTATAACAATCTGTTGGATATTGATCTAAGGCCAAAACGGCCAGAAAAGGAAGGACGTGGGGAAATTCACGTCCCTGATTTTCAGTGCCCTGATCGGGGGTGCCTTACCAAAATTGGTAAGGCACCCCCGATCAGGGCACTGAAAATCAGGGACGTGGATTTCCCCACGTCCTTCCTTTTCTGGCCGTTTTGGCCTTAGATCAATATCCAACATTCTCCCCCTTGATCGTAAGGCTAAACGTCATAAGCCCTCTCTCAATAAAACTTCACACCAAAATAATGCGTCACAACAGTCAATTAAATACCGCTGGACAACAGTACTTATAGTGCTCCATTTCATATCAATCGGATAACATAATACTTCATAGGAGTTGGTTACTTTATATGGTCCTCTTATTCCAGGATCACATTTTCTCCAATAAACCCATGCCGGCAACATGATCACAAAAAATATTGGGTGGTAAGCCTTTTGTGAGCGGATCCGCAAGCATAAATTTAGTTCCAATATGCTCAACCTTAATTGTTTGATCCTGGACTCTATCTTTCACAACATGATACTTTATGTCAATGTGCTTGGTAGTTGCACTTGACTTGTTGTTACTCGAATAGAAAACTGCGGGTTGATTATCGCAGTACAAAACGAGTGGTCTAGAGATGCTGTCTACCACTCTCAATCCCGGGATAAAGTTCTTAAGCCATACAGCCTGCCCGGTAGCCTCATAACATGCCACAAATTCAGCCTGCATTGTCGACGATGCAGTAAGTGTTTGCTTTACACTTTTCCATGATATTGCTGCTCCTGCGAGGGTGAAAATGTAACCTGATGTGGACTTCTTTGTGTCTTTACACCCCGCAAAATCAGCATCAGAATAGCCGACAACCTCAAGGTTATCGCATTTTCTGTATGTGAGCATGTGACCTTTAGTGCCTTGCATATAGCGCAGGACTTTCTTAACTGCTTTCCAGTGGTCCGATCCTGGATTTGACTGATATCTGCCAAGCATCCCGGTAACAAAAGCTAAATCAGGGCGCGTGCATACTTGAGCATACATAATACTTCCGACAGCAGAAGCATAAGGTATAGCCTTCATCTGATCAGATTCATAGTCATTCTTTGGGCATTGAAATTTCCCAAACTTATCGCCCTTAACAATGGAGCAGGCGAGGCAGAGCATTTATGCATATTGTATCTCTTTAGTACTCTGTCAATGTATGCCTTTTGTGATAAACCTAATGTTCCTTTGGACCTATCTCGGTGAATTTCAATACCAAGAACATAAGATGCTTCACCGAGATCCTTCATATCAAAATTGGACGAGAGAAATCTTTTAGTTTCTCGCACCATGTCCACACTGCTGCTGGCCAATAATATATCGTCCACATAAAGAATTAAGAAGGTGTAATTACTCCCCCTGAACTTAACATAAGTACAATTATCAACATCATTCTCCTTAAATCCAAATTTTCTTATGACTTCATCAAACTTAAGGTACCATTGCCTAGAAGTTTGCTTCAGGCCATATATGGATTTCCTTAGCTTGCATCCCAAATGTTCCTCGCCTTCCACAACAAAACCTTCCGCTTGTGTCATGTAAACGTCCTCATACAAGTCTCCATTCAGGAATGCAGTCTTAACGTCCATTTGGTGCAACTCTAAATCGAAATGTGCTGTGAGCGCCATTATGATTCTAAATGAATCTTTGGTTGAGACAGGCGAAAAGGTTTCATTATAGTCAATACCTTCTCTTTGTGTAAACCCTTTCGCTACAAGTCTCGCTTTAAACCTTTCGATATTCCCTTTGGAGTCACGTTTGGTTTTGTAGACCCATTTGCAGCCTACTGTTTTGGCTCCATTAGGAATTTCCACTAAGTCCCATACGCCATTAGCGCCCATAGACTCAATCTCATATTTCATGGCATCTAGCCATTTAGATGAATCCTTATTCTTCATTGCTTCCTTATAAGAGTTAGGATCATCTGCCTTCCTAAGATCATCCTCATTCAAGTAAACCTCATAATCACTTGGGATAGCAGATCTTCTCACTCGTTGTGATCTCCTGACAGGTTCATTAGTAGGCTCATCAGGTTGTTCATTAATTGTCATAGAGGGCTGTGAAGGCTCAGCATTAGGTATTGCACTTGTATTTTCAGAGCCCTCAACAGAAGGAGTAGCCACAGAATTAACTGGAGATGCAACAGGAGTTGCAACTACAGGATCAACCGTGGGCACAAGCATTTGGGGCATGAGAAAATCAGTCTGTCGGATTAGCGGTGAAGCAACATAAATCCGCTTCTCCTCAAGATCAATTTTCCTAAGCTCCAAGTCCTCACTGATGCCATCATTTTCCAAGAACACAGTGTGCCTTGTCTCTACAAATTTTGTGGTACGATCTGGACAATAGAATCGGTACCCTTTGGACCTATCAGGGTTGCCAATAAAATGGCAACTCACAGTCTTGGGATCTAATTTCCCAATTTGTGGGTTAAAAACTTTAGCTTCAGCCGCACATCCCCACACATGGAGGTAGTTCAAACTAGGTTTTCTCCCAGTCCATAATTCATAAGGTGTTTTAGGTACTGATTTACTGGGAACCCGATTGAGTATATGTGCAGCGGTCTTTAATGCTTTCATCCATAACTTTATTGGCAAAGTGGAGTAACTCAACATACTTCGAACCATATCCATAAGTGTGCGGTTTCTTCTTTCCACTACTCCATTTTGTTGGGGATCACCAGGCATTGAGTACTGGGCGACTATACCATTTTCTTGTAGAAACCTGGCAAAAGGACCAGGAATCTGCCCATAAGTTGTGTGTCGCCCATAATACTCTCCCCCACGATCCGAGCGCATTACTTTAATCTTTAGATTGTGCTGATTTTCAACTTCAGCCTTAAATATCTTAAATTTATCAAGTGCCTCCGATCTCTCTTTAATAGGATAGATATAACCATAACGTGAATAATCATCAGTGAACGTAATAAAAGAGTCATAACCATCTACTGATGTCACAGGGAAAGGACCACATATGTCAGTATGAATTAATTCCAAAATCCCTGTGCTTCGAGTGGCACCTTTCTTTATTTGCTTTATATACTTGCCTTTGATACAATCGAGGCAATGATCATCCGAATCATTAAAGTCTAAAGGGTGGAGAATTTCTTATTTAATGAGACGTTCAATTCTCCCCCTCGAAATGTGGCCCAAACGACAGTGCCACAATTTCGACGAAGTCTCATCAATTCGCTTGCGCTTTTTATTCACATCACATACATTCATGGATATAGGAGAATCTTGCAGGGATAACATATAAAGCTTGTCGTGTCGGATGGCACGACCAACATTATCATTATTAAAATAAATCAAACACATTTCGTGTCCAAAATTACAAGAATATCCATCATTATCTAATAATGAAATGAAAATCAAGTTTCTTCTCATCGAGGGAACATAAAGAACATCATTAAGTTTCATTACAAAATCATTATTCAAAACTAAAAAAATCGATCTAATAGCTTGAATTTCGGCTTCCATCCCATTAGCCACTCTTAGGATTCTTTCCCCTTTGAGACTTCTCAACATATGGAATCCCTGCAAGGAATTCGTAACGTGCACAGAAGCACCAGAATCAATCCACCAAGAATTTATAGGAAAATCAGCATAAAATGCTTCATCAACATAAGTGATTTCATAAGTACCTTTCTTGGCGAGCCATTTCAGCCATCCAGGACAATCATATTTGAAATGGTCCTTCGACTGATAAAAGTAACATTCACCACTTTTCTTCTGTTCATTTGAGCTCCCAGGTCCTGAAGCGTTTTTAGGCGCCTTAGGATGCTGTGGGTGCTGTGGCTTCTGATAAGGAGAGTAGGCTTGCTCCTTCTTTCCCTTTCCTTTATAGCCTCCTCTATTTCTAGAGGGACCAACTTTATTTGAGGAGCTGACTTGATTCACAAAATCAGTAGCCCCCTCAGCCTTGAGCCTCTCTTCCTCCTGTGAAACATTAGCGATCAACTCGCTCATGGTCCACTTGTCCTTAATGGTGTTGTAGTTCACCTTGAAAGCTTCAAATTGCTTGGGAAGAGACATCATAATGTAATGGACAACAAAACCATCAGAAATAGCCATGTCCATTCTCTTAAGTCTGGCAGCAATATTGATTATTGTCATAATGTGCTCACGAACATTTCCAGTACCATTGTACTTGGTGTTCATGAGCCTGTGCATCAGTGTGGAAGCATAAACTTTAGAGGACCCTTTAAAGTGATCCTCGATGGAGGACAAATAGTCATTTACCCTTTCCTTTTTAGGGATTGCTCCCCTTATGGCCTCACTGATGGAGTTTTTCATCACAGCAAGTGAAACACGGTTAGACCGCTCCCACTTCTCAGCATTAGTTTTATATTCCTTCATTTTGTCATCATAATTGTCCTCCCCTTCAGTAGGAGCGACAGGCTCATCGAATCTGAACGCGTAGTCCAGATCCAAGAGCTGAAAAGTCGTCATAAGCGTAAACTTCCATTTCTGAAAGTTACTACCATTAAGTGGTTCAATTGCATTAACATGAGCGGAAACAGAAGCAGCTGAAAAATTATAAAATTTACATTAGCAAAGCGCATAATTAATTTGCATGAAAGTTAATCTTACGTTGGTATGATTAACAACATGCTCATAAGAATTTTTCGCATCACCGTTGGGCAGAAACGAAAAATTTAACATAAATTATCGCATGCAATTACATTACGGTCCCCCGTTGCGCAGCGCAATATAAAAGGGGGGGTTCCGGCCTCACGTTTGGGTCACGCCGTTCCAATCCCGTGAGACTCAAAACCCCGTACAAACCCTAATCAAGACCCGATCTATTACGCGCTGCTAGCAACGGGAAGGCCGTCTCCACCGCATCTGCAGGACTCCGCCGGCGACATCCGTACACCGGTGACTCTCCGGATCTTCATCGACTCGTCCTCACGCCTGCATCACGCAGGCACGGGTCTTCGCTCAATGGCGTTCATCGGCGACCGTAAGTCATCCCCTAACTCCCCATGCCTAGGTGTTCATGTTCAGTTCTAGGGTTAAGACTAATGCATGATGATTAAGGACCTAACACAATCCACATCGACATTGGGTTTCTGGTACGTTTTGGGTGGGTTCTTTTCTGCTGCAGTTGATGGCTTTTAATCCTAGCATAGGTGATACGAGACCGTCTGATCTTCTTGACATAGGATCTAGATACTCACGTGTAACCTCTTGAATCGTAGTGATCCTTCGTTGCCAATGCAAGAATGAACACTCTTTAATTCGCAAGAACACACGTGCTGGACTTCACGACCACCAAGTGAAACCCTATCATGCTCTTAATTCCCACGAAAAGGTTAAACGATCTTGATTAGCAAAAACTCACAAATTTCCCCATTGACGACATCGGTCATCAAGAAAAACAAAGCAATCTAAATTCAATATATTATTTTGTATAAAGGTGGTTTGTCTTCTTACATGAGAGATCACAAGGTATTTATAGCATCTCCCATGTATGCGTACGGCAATAGCTAGGGTCGGCCACAAGCCACCTTATGATACAGGGTGAACTAAGGAACAAATCCACCTTATGATATTTAATACGGCTCAATAATTCTTTTCAGTCAAATAATATATTTAAATAAAAATTGTAAGACATACGCATATCCGCATCATCGTACACTTCATCAAGAAAAGTCGTCTTCGGCTTTTAATAGCCTGAAATTATACTAAACAAAGAATACAATATATATGCATGGTATATATATTTGTCATCAACACTTGTCCTATTTAGCACATCGATCATGAACATCTGAAGGCGTAGTAAACAAAAAGAAACAACCCATATGCTTGGTATATGTATGAATCAATTATTGTGTCATTCTTGTTGTTTTGCATGAACCGATTAGTACAATAGCAGCTATAAGATGTGTACATGGACAAAGTTGTTCACATCATTCTCCCTCTCATAAGACGACTTTTTTAAGTACATGGACAAGATATCAAAGGGCAAAACCCGATCAAATTGTTCAAATATGGTGGAGAAAAATTCTAGTGCCTTCCATACTTCAACTGCGCTACTCTCATTATTTATACATGATTGTACATTGAAGGATGAATAAGTAGACTTAAGAAATCTTTTAAAATATGAAGCACTATTGTTAAAACTCATCTCATTGTGATCATGATATGGCACAAAAGATTGTTTATTCAAAACATGCAATTTCAATTCAGCAAGCTTATCACATGTAATGCATATTCGGTAAATATAAAACTTATCATTTACAACATAATCTCCAATTAAATTGAACTTAAAAGTATAGGTATAGGTATTAACTAGTGATTTTAAACATGAAATTTAACAGCATTCTTAATCACACTAGATAGCTCTCTAGGATCATCGAACATGATATAATACAAAGAATAACTAGGAGATATTCGAGTAAGAATTTCCTTATGAGTAATTAATTCCATATTATACAAGTTGATTAAAGAAATTTCAGAACATGGAATTTTCGATTGAACACATGAGTTCTCACAATTAATCACCGTTTCACAGTTAAATTAGCACCAATATTGTTACCTTTATCGTTCTCCTCAGTTGATGTAGGTGTTGTAGATATCAAATCATCATAATGTAATAATGGGATAGCAAGTATTTTATCTTCAATCGTGGTTATCTCCTCATCGTTTATCTCTAGTGTTGCCAGTTGTTAGACATTCGATTTCTCTTCTTTAATATCAACCTGCACAATGTGATAAATAACACTAGAAGTAGATATTAATGTGTTAGTTTCAAAATCAACTTTACTTTTTGTATCTTCTACTCTCTTTTCTTTTGATGTCTCTCTCACACTCTCATTTTGGATACTCTTACTTTTCAGGATCTTTACTTTCCTCCATAGTGCATTCGTAGAATTTCTCGTTCGTCAATGAGATTTGTTATCATTAATTAGGCGAGATAATTGGGCTACCTGAAATATGCCAAAACTTGTCAAATATCATCCGTTAATTTGGCAAAATTCGGATTTTCAAGCCGCGCTTAACATTGCTTTCGGTGAGCCTTTCGGCCCATCTAATTGAGATACGTCAGGTGATGCGTTTGCCAAGAAAAGACTGGATTTTTTTTCTACCGAAAGAAAAGCATCAATCTCAAGTCTTTTTATTGGGTTTTTCGGTTTTCAGCGGTTTTTACGGTTTTTCTACCAGCTTGAAAATAGTTTGAATTCAAATTTTGATATTTGAAATTCAACTATTTTTTCTGGTTTTTCTGGTAATCGTCCGGTTACTGTTACCAGCTGTCAGGCAGGAAGTTCCTAAGTACCGGATTTTCTATCCTTAAGCACAACCTCAAAAGACTATAAGGGATTATCGCTCACTCGTAACTATTTCAAATCTTTTATGACCATTGGATCCTTGTCATATATAAGAATCCAGTGTTGAAGAATATACTAGCTTCTAATCCTCTCGAGCGTCATCTGCTTTGGATGAGTAGACTTGATTGCTTCTTCATAGTCACCCCATGATTTATATAATCCTTCCTAACACTTCTCCAATTTAGAGTATGAATCTTAATTCAAATAGGAATAGGAGTCCTAATACTAGTAGAATTTATCTAGAACTCTTTATGGTATATATTTTGAAATCCTAAAATACTAATACTAGTAGAATTCATCTAGAACCCTTTATAGTACAATAGTCAAGTGATATCTTACAATACATGAACAATATAATATTTATTCATGTTCATAAGTTGATTAATATTGTTTGTTCCTTGCTAAAAAGCTATAAGTTTAAACTTTTGCAGACCTGGGATGAATAGGTTTGACGTTAGTGAGGATGATATCTTACAATACATGAACAATATAATATTTAGTCAAGTGATACTACGAATGCTCTGAATGCACTACATGTCATTCCAGCCCCTGGCATTGGTATTCCTTCAGTTGGTCATCCACATGTTACGTCTGCAGGCCTAGCAACAGCCAGCACTTTCAATCCACTATTCAAATTGTCTGTCCTGGCATTTTAGAGATGTATGTGCGACAGCTTAATGTGTATCCTGCAGCTCAGTGTCTGGATGTTGAGGCCGGTTAGTAGCGCTTGAAAGAGTAATAAGTAGAGTAGCGTCTGCTCGTCAATGGTGATTTTGCTAAAATGTAATGCTTTGTGTATGAATAACTTCTATGTCTTATCATGATATTATGTATTTAGGGTGCACATGTGTTTAGTTCGGTAGATGTATATAGAAATTTGGATACCAGCAATGCTTTTGATGTAGATTCTACGTGCATACTTACTAGTACAAATAGGAATAGGAGTCATAATCATAATAGGATTCATTTAAGACTTTTTATAGCACACTTTTCTAAATCCTAAAAGACCATATATGTAAGTCACTCTAACTCAATAATTGTAGTTCATATACTCTGTCTAGTTACAAAAAGAGTGATATTTTGGACTTTTCAAAGTCACCAAGATGCTCCTTTGATCACTAAATTCTTTTGTCATATATTCACAAAAATAGTAAAAGTGTAATATTACAAAAGTTTTTAATGATAAATTCACTCGTATCATTTTCATTTACCTAAACCATACGTTTCAAATAGTATATTTGGTCAAAATTGACGAGGTTTGAAAACACACCACACGTTCTAATGTTCTAGAGCGCCACTCCTTCGCTAAAGGGAGTATGTTGCGCGCGCGCTCCCTCTGTCTTGCGTGGCAACCAGCCAACCACGAGTTTATTACTTGTAATGCAGTTGTAAGATGTACCAGAAGAATGATATTTGTCTGTTCTTTTTTAGTTCATGATTTTTTTTAATAAACAAATAGAATGAGTTTTTCGTTGTCGTTTCAAATCAGCTTATTAGGACAGTCTTTTTAAAGCGACTTATCGATATTCAGTTCATTGCACAAGCGCTTAGACTAGTATCAAAAATCATCAGCCGCAGTCATAAGTCATCAGCCACAATTGAAAAAAAGGCAACCGATATCAAACATGACTTAAAAGGAAAACTACTGTTGTTTGTCAAGACATTGGATTGTGATGGCTTTGTCCCTTAATAATTAATCTTGAGGTGGTAGACCGATGTTTAGTGTAGTAGTGCAGTAGCAACCAATAATATTATTGGTAGCCGGTGGGTGCTCCTTAGATGGTCCAAAGAAAATTCTATGCGAATGCCATTTTCTTATGTACCTTGCGTGTGTTCTATATTTGGACAATGTCACACTCATTGTTATAGTCATACAATAGGTAATTTAACATAAAAAAAGTTTTAAATCAATATAAGAAATACATTATACATTCATAAATGTAAATTTATATTTGAAAATTCTGACCATTTTTTTTACTAGTTACCACTAGTTTTTTTAGTTACTGGCGGTTACCAGCTGGTAACCACCAGTTTTACTATATTTGGTTATGCTTAAGGAATTTATGGTTGAGTTCATCAGATCTTTTCTTTCTCATCGTAGTTGCTTTAATATTGTTATTTTTATGTTCTCTATAATATCCATCTTCTCCATTCTTTGTATCGTATACATTCGTGTCGTATCTCACAAGTTTTAATTGCAGATGTATGAGTGGAACACCAATGTACTTACCTAGTACCAATGGCTGATGATAGTGTATACCACCCCAGACCCAAACAGGCTGAAATTGAGGAAAAAAACAACAGAACAAGTGGCCCTTCTCACCTGTAAGCGTGGCATCAATGCAATTGAGCTAATGCAAAAGCACAATTTGTTTTGATTTACTACAGAAAAAGTACAGATGGATGGGCTACAAATCATCAATCGGTTTCAACGGCTGTTTGTGTTATCTTTTTGTAAGTATACTTGTATATAGCGACTTCCTGCTCTGCAAATGGACAACATTTATAGATAGATAATGGGATGTTTTTTGGGCTGCGATTTATTAGTTTATTATTGAAAGAAGATGAAGCAAAAAACAGTAACTTATGACGAATTGTATCTCTCTTTTTTAATGGTGCTATCTAAATAATATCTGACATCAACTCTTTCCCTCTAGTGTGTAAACAGTAGTCAAATTTGAGAGCTATATTTTTTAAAGAAAAAAGAAGTGGAAATTGAGAGCTATCATCACCTAGGTGGGTGCAGCTCAGTTGCAGCCCCCGCACATAGCTATATGCAGGGTGCCTAGATTATCGACACGTGGCAGTAGGAGTACAGATTCATGACACGTGGTAAAGAAAAAATAAAAAATAGTTAAAAATCCAAAAAATATTTTAAAAATCCAAAAAATACTGAAAAAATTGTAAGTATTTTTAAAGTATTTTTGGATACTTAAAGTATTTTTTAAAAAAAATATTTTTATTAAAAAGTACTTAAAATACATTTTATAATTTTTTTAAGTTTTTTTGCATTTTAAGTATTTTTTGATTTTTTTCGTTGCCACGTGTCGCGAATTTGTATGCTGCTGCCACGTGTCGCGAATCTAGGCATCCCTGCATATAGCTATATACAAGGGATCATGCACCTGAGCCACACCCCACCTAGGTAAAGCCTCATAGCATCTACGTACGACCTAGTCCTGACGACGCCGTGCTCCGGGTCGTGAGAAATGTAGCAGTTGGCGAGCAGAGAGTACTGGATCACGGTCACCCCGGCGAAGAACACCATGGCCGCCGGCCCCCCGACCCAGCCAAGCCAAGGTGCGCCACGCTCGAGGCCAGCGACAGCAAGCCAGAGCCTATCACCGCCGTTATGATGTACGCCATCGCCGTCCATACCGTACCTGTTGAACTCACATGTACGTAAACAAAAATTAAGGTGTCAGCTGAGAGTGGCCATGTCCACTTTGATTTTTGATTCCTCCAAAAATCAAAACGACAAATATCAAAACAGGATGGCTTTTTAAAACTGATTTTTCAAACAATTTTCTAAATCTAAAACTATGTACTTCGTCATCATCGGTATCTCTATCACTCACTGTCATATCGAAAAACATAGAAAAGATATCAACCACAGCTCAAAAAACACCCACTGTTTCTCGCACGTTTCATATCAGAGGTCAAAATTCCCAGGTAAATAAGGCCCCATTTCAAAAATCCTATGAAATTTATGCGTTTCAAACAGACCTATATATAAAGCTGTGCAAGTTAGTTGGCTCACGTAAGAATCATCTGAGGGGCATGCACATAAGCAAATCTGACTATGTATTGTGATAACTTCGTGTCACTATGGGGCATTCGTATTAGTTTTTGCTGATATTTTTGCTATAGTTTATAGTTTTAGCTGAAAATAAATAGTAATAGCTAGTGGCTTTTAAAAAGAGAGGACGAGTAGTGTAAAAAGTGATAGAGATATGTGTGTGTATGATGGGAGCGAGAGGAGTGAGATGTGTGATGCACATGTGACACTCTGTCTTTTCCCCGGAGCGAAACGGTAATGATAAGAGTGGAAAAGTCATTTTTAGAAGTCGAGTGTTGTAACGATAGAAGTGGAGAAGTCACGTATTCGTATTGTCATTTGATTTTTCTAAATAGAAACCAACATGAACACTAGATACCAAAGTGGAACCGTACTGTCAAGTGATACTATACACTAGTACTAGTGTTTCATAGTGACCTGTATCTACTATATACTAGTACTAGTGTTTCATAGTGACCTGTATCTAGCAGTGTGGCTAGCCCAACTTCCCGCTAGGCCCTGATCAATATGGCTTCAGCTTCTGGCTTCAGCTTATTTTTGCACTATTCATAAATTTCGTCTTTTTCTGAACTTTTGGCTTTTTTTGAGTTTTTTTACCGGTTCTTTTTTTCCTCGTATTTGTTTACATTATACGTGATGGGCTAATATGTTTTTTCTATTTTTAAAAATTTTTTAAATTTAATTATGGTAAATAAGTCTCTGTCAGCTACAGTGTTTTTTCAGCCATAAGCCATGAGGCTTTCAGCCGAACCGATCACCACCAAAGTCTGAAGCATGAACAAGAAACGAATGCTATGGACATTTTCTCTACTTTTGAGGTTTTGGGTTAGCTATGTTTCTCACCAATCAGGCCCTTTAGAATTGTCGGTATGATTTTCTATTTATAATCTACGATGACGTGTCTACCATAGGTCTAGATGAGATGTCTACCATAGGTCTAGATGAGATGTCTACCATAGGTCTAGGCTTCTGGCCAGGTCAAGTTTCTTAACACTTGCTAGCTCATACACCTACATACTTGGCTACTTGATTGATCCATAGAGGGACCAGCCCCCTTCCCTCCGCCCCTGGTGCCAGCCGCAGGCTATACAGCGTTGCCCTCCGGCCGTAGGCTGGCGATTATCTCAATGTAATGTGTGTTTCCATTTACAATACGAACCAAAGTATAACATCTTCTCTGTGTGTGTGTGAGAGAGAGTATAGCATCGTTACAAGAAATGGAAGCAGCGGAGCAGCATCACGGACGTCAGAACATGTGTGGCAACCAGCGAACATTACAACCTGATTATGCAACCTTCAGAATACGAGTTGCAACTGCTCAACAGTATAACAGCATTCAACAGGAGAGCCTCATTACAAATTTCAGTAAGAAGTTTATATCTAATATCAGTAGAGTGTTAAGTATTACTGACAACACCAGGACATTTGTGGCAACCACTCGACAGTATAGCATCGTAAAAGTATCACAAGAAACTGTAATCGAATAGCTCGTTTAATATTGAATAGCTGTCAAGAGTTCCAACAACAAAGGATGCTCACAAATGCCCAGAGCAAGCAAAACAGAATAGTATTACAAAAGGCAAGAAAACATAGCTGAAGCATTACATACATGTCTAAGAAATAAGCATAAACTGGAGTAACTGTGCTACGCCAGATGAAGATGATAGAATTAATCAGGGCCAAAAGTCATGGGAGTTGCCATGTTCCCATTTTTCAATTTGATATTATTGTGTAGTGTTTCTAAGGGATAACTATCACCAGTATCAGGAAACTCTATTGCAGCAAGAAGGAATGGTCACCTCTAGTCAATCTTGACAGATGAGAAGAGGTAATGAACGAAGTAGAATGAGAGCAAGAAGCCAATCGCGCCGGTAGACAGCATGATGGCAAGAGCCATGATGAGGGAATAGCCAAGATAGAGCGTCGCGGCGACTGGTCCACTCAGGCTCCTGAGGTCGAACACCAGGTAGTTGATCGAGTACAAGAAGACATAGAAAGCCACGGAGCCAGAAGCAAAGAAGGCTTTCCACCACCACTTCCAGTCCTCCACACAAAGATGCATGTAGGTTAGGACCAGGGAAACCTCACCGCAGACAATGACCAGCAGGAAAAGGACAATGAACAGGAAGCCGAAGACGTAGTAGAACCTCCCCAACCAAATGCTAGAAAGGATGAAGAGTAGCTCAATGAAGAGGGTGCCAAAAGGCAATGTTCCCGCACCGAGCACAAGCAGCCATGAAGGGAACTTGCGCTCAGGGATCTCTCGTGGAATTTGGTTGGTACGGATGGGGTATTCAATGCTTGCAGCACGCGTACCTAGCAAGCCTCCAATAAGTGTGAGTGGCACGGAGATGCAGAACCACAGGGCCAGCAGGGTGAAGAACAGTGAGATGGGTAAAGCTCCAGTGCTCTTCTTGCCCCACAGGATGGAGTTCAGCACAGTCAGGATGACAAAAACAATGCCAGGGAAGAAGCAGGAGGTCAGCCAAGCAACAGATTTCCACCCTTCTGAGGTTCCTTTGATAGTCCTCCAAACACGGACACCGACGTATCCAGCAACAATTCCAAGGAAGAGGTAGAGAATGATCATTCCGGTCAGGAGCATTCCCCTGGAAGCAGGTGAGAGGAAACCCAGAGCAGCAAACACGATTGTAACAACCGCCATACCGGCGATCTGGATACCATCAGCGACCATAACACACAATAGCTTTGAGCAGCAGGGCTCTCTGAAGACATCGCCAACAACAAGTTTCCATCCCGAGAGCTCCTCGTTCATCTGAGCTTGTGCTTCCTTATCCATCTCCTCGTACCGTGTCAGATCCCTACGGACAGTTCTCAGGAATATGACAAACACAATACCGGCCAAGAAGAAGACAACTATCATCGAGTTCATGATCGAGAACCAGTGCACCTTCGCGCCATCCATCTTCAGGTATGCGTCCCACCTTGACGGCCACTTGATGTTGCTCTTGACATACTCAACCTCATAGGTAAATGTAATCTGCTCTTTCTCACGGATCACCTGAGTTTTCTCGAGCTCCAACGGGCAGTTCACAGAGTCAACCTTGTCGTACATCTTGAGCTTGGACATCGCCGCAGGATCACGCCTCACACTGCAAGGCACGACCTCAAAACCAACAATCTGGTATCCACTCTTGCGATCAGACAAAACCATTGCAACACCATCCTCGCTTGTGACCACAACATCACCCTGGGCCTGGTACTGATGGACCAAGACCCTGAACTTGAGATGGTTAATGACATAATCCTCATCACTCCCTATCGGGTTGTAACCGACTGGGAACCCAGTCCACTGGATCCTCACCCCATTCTGCTCGGTGAACCTAATGACTGGCAGATTGTCAAGGACCATGTTAACCTGGTACAGGTCACGTGCCCGCTTCTTGAACAGCTCGGCCTGCTCCTTGGTGAGCGGGTCAGTGGTGCAGAGGTACACCGACTCATTGACGTTGACGCGGAAGCGGTACGGCGAGTTGTCGATCTGGTCACCCATGAGGATCTCGCCGAGGTTCTCAGCGCTCTTCTTGACGCCCTCCGGAGGCTTGCAGTAGGGCAGACTGTAGTAGCCGAAGGGCAGCTCAGTCTCGATAGAGGTGAGCGAATTGACCTTGGCCGAGATCGCCTCGCTAGGGGAGTAGGTGTGCATGTAGGTGCCGGGGAGGTAGAAGGCGTCGACCCCGGCTTGCAGGCTCAGGAGCAGGACGAGCAGGGAAGCCGAGATCCATCGGGAAGACGGCGTCTTGGGGAGCATTGCGGCAACAACTCCTTGTGATCGATCAACCAAGAACTCGACCTGGAAGGAATTGGACCCAAGAAACTGACATCAATTTGGTTTCTGAATTTGCCATTAGTTCGTTTCTTTCTTGATCTAATATAATAGGCAAATATGAATACACATCATTAAAGACAAACATATTTGAGTCAAACGACGAACCCTTGTATCACAGAATCAACGGGAAAAAAAAAGATAACCACGAACCCAAATCTACAGATTTTACTACCCCACCCAAAGCGAACATAGAGACGAGCCACCAAACATTCAAATCTGCAACATGCTCTGCATCGCTTACTGAGTTACTGGTAAACCACTAATTACTAGATAACAACATGCCGTACCAAAAGGAATCCAACCGAAGCAATCTATAATTCCAAATCCCAAGTCCAGGTAAAGGGAGATCCAGATCTCCAGAACGCGGCGGCTCCTTGCTCCACCCCCACAGAGATCGACCGCGACGAGACGCGGGGAAGGGAATGGACGGGAGGGGAGGGAAGCTCACCTCGGATCTGGAAGAGCGCGGCCAAGGCAACCTAGGCGAGGTCAAAACATGGAAGCCCGAGGCGCGCCCCTCTCGCTCTCTCCGCCCTCGAGAAGAAACAAACGCTTTCTCCGTCCAAATCGACGAGGGCGAGACGCGGCACGAACCCGCCAATTGTGTATAGTTCCCTCCTTGACACGGATCCGGATGATCTGACGTCATTAAGCACAACCAGAGGACGAAGTGGTGCGCAGTGAGGACGGATCATCTGACGTCATTGAGCAGACCGAGAGGACAAAGTGGTGCAGCCACCACGCATGTGTTTGGTTTGAGAGATAAAGTGAGATACAATGGGATGGTTCCTTTATCAAGTATGGGGTGGGATGGAATGGTTCAAAGTGGGATGAGTTTGTGCAAATTTAGAGAATATTCTTCTTAAATGCTGGACCATGTGGTTCCACCTTTTTTGTGGAACCATCTCATCCTATTCCATCCCATCTCATTCCACTTTCATCACTCCAACCAAACACATCCTAAATCACTGCAGCGACCGCAGGACAAAGTGGGACCCCCCTTGACACGGATCCGGGATCATCTGACCACATTGAGCGAAGCCATAGGGCAAGAAATATCTGCTCTGGTCCATCCATTTCACCGGTAGGAGCGCAGGAACAAAATTCACTGTAGTAGCGGTATTAGGGCATGTTCTGTTGGTGAGAAGCCGCCCGGCTTCTCGCAGCCGCTACAGTACCTAACTTTTAAACATAATATTTTCTCAAGACAGGATTTATAAGTTAAACATAGTACACGTTAAAAGCCCAACATCTGTACCAGTCAAAATCGCAAGTGAGTATCGATCTCTCCGTAATCTGTACCGTAAACAGCTAAAATTCAAAATTTTCAGTCAAAAGTCATAAACCGCAGCCAAAAAATAGGCCCTTATTCTTAATGTACACTGTAGCATCTGTCTGGTCATCTACGTCAGATCGGACAGCTCATGAAGCAATGATCACCTAAATTCACAGCACTCTTCACCGCCATTTCGCGCAGTCGCATAGTTACCTGTAGCACGGTCTGATCTGGACTTACATACTGTAGCACTATTTCAGATCAGATGTCTTGTAATCACCCAAATTCATAGCTTCGTATTGGCCCGCTTCGGCTTGCACTGCACGTGTGTGATTACTGGGCTAATTTTGGTCGTTGTTTGACTTGGGTTGGTTCGGCAGGTTGGTAGGGAGCCTAACCCAGCCAATGACATGTGGGCCACCCAGAAGTACAGGACCGTACAGTAACTCACTGGGTAGAACCGTAGAGGGGGTGGTCAGGCTCAGATCCGCACCGTCGGTCGAGCCGGAGTTGATTGGCTTTCTGTTTGAGCTGATGGCGTAGTCCGTAGGCCCATGCATTGTGGCTGTGATGCTTGCCTACCTGTTGCACCCTAATCAACGACTCAGATCATGCCTAGATTGCATGACTATTAAAATACATGTGGTCTTGTTTATATTGATACCTAAAAATTGTTTTTCTACAGCATCTAACTTTCAAACGATGTGTCTTTTTAAGGTAGAATCTATTAGTCGATTGAAGTACGCACTGTAGAGAATTCATTTATATCGGCTAAATTCGCACTCGAGTTTCTCTCTCCGTACAACTTTCTACAAACTGTTATTATTCATAAGATAAAATCAAAAACCATCAATAAAATCTAATATAAGCAGACCCAGATGTACCTCAGACAGCTGACAATAAAGAGAAACGATGGGGAGAGAAGGAAGATGAAGGCAAACCCCCAAATGTCTCATGAACAGTGCAGATGTTTCGAGCCCACAGCGCGTAGCATCACGCCATGAATCATGTCCCACGGTCGTGGTATTCAGATACTCCAATCATGTACAAACTGACGCCAAAACAAGACGACATCCATCAAAGAATGTGCAATGAATTATGAACGACCTAAGAACTACTCATACATAGAAATATTCAGGTGTGTTTCCATGGTCCAGCTGCGCAAAGGCAATCTCCAACCTGCCATCGTGATGCCTTACTTGGCCATCACCCCCTTTCCGGGGCCCCATCAAAACGCTTGACATGAGAGGATGACAATCCTTCACAAGCCAAACCATTGTTGGTTTGATAGATAGTACACAAAAGACGAGAAGCTAAGCTCGATACAGGCCACGTCCCATATAGCATTGTTCTAAACGGCTTTAGCTTTGACTTTTGGCTTTCAGAAGCCAAAACCCATTGAACTGAACTCAAAACTAATTGGACTCACAATGCTAAAATAGGTCACATGGTCGAAACACATAACTAGACTAATGGTTTGGACTCAAGGCCTTAACTGTGATTACATGACTGGATGTTGGGCCAAATCATGGAACGCAGGCCTTCAAGCCGTGGACTTCTCCATGCTTTCCATGCAAAGTGGCAGCAGGTATCAACGTGGCTTGGCTTGGACGTGTGTCCTGTGTGCAAACCATTCTGAGTGCAGCGATTATTCCCATGTGCAAACCATTCTGAGGCATCAACGCGTAATGGCAGCATAAACTTCCTTGGAATATTCCCATATGTTTGCAGATGCTTGTAAAACAGTAGCACTCCTACAATCATGAGTAAATGCATTAGGTAGTATCAATGTCCTTATATTGAAACAGGGTGAACTAAGGAACAAATTCATCTTCTGATATTTAATACGGCTCAATAATTATTTTCAGTTAAATAATATCTTTAACTGTAAATCGTAAGACATATGCGTATCCGCATCATCCTCCCCTTCATCAAGAAAAGCCGTCTTTAGTTTTTGATAGCCTAAAATTATACTAAACAAAGAATACAACATGTATGCATGGTATATATATTTGTCATCAATACTTGTCTTATTTAGCACATCGATCATGAACATCTAAAGGCATAGTAAACAAAAAGAACAACCCGTATGCTTGGTATATGTATGGATCAATTATTCTTATTGTTTTGCATAAACCAATCAGTACAACAGTAGCCATAAGATGTGTACATGGACAAAGTTGTTCACATCATTCACATTATTCTCCCTCCCATGACAAAAAGTTATCCTTGACTTTTTTAAGTACATGGATAAGATATCAAAGGGCAAAACCTGATCAAATTGTTCAAATATGGTGGAGAAAAATTCTAGTGCTTTTCATGGTTCAACTGCGCTACTCTGATTATTTATACATGATTGTACATCAAAGGATGAATAAGTAGGCTTAAGAAATCTTTCAAAACAAGAAGTACTATTATTGAAACTCATCTCATTGTGATCATGATATGGCACAAAAGATTGTTTATCCAAAAACATGTAATTTTAATTCAGCAAACTTATCACATGTAATGCATATTTGATAAACATAAAACTTTTCATTTACAGCATAATCTCTAATTAAATTGAACTTAAAAGTATAGACATAGATACTAACTAGTGATTTTAAATATGAAATTTCAACAGCATTCTCAATCACAGTAGATAGCTCTCTAGAATCATTGAACATGATATAATACAAAGAATAACTAGGAGATATTTGAGTAAAAACTTCCTAATAAGTAATCAATTCCACATTATATAAATTGATTAAAAATATTTCAGAACATGGAATTTTCGATTGAACACATGTGTTCTCACAATTAATCACCGTTTCACAATTAAATTCAGCACTAATATTATTACTTTTATCGTTCTCCTCAGTTGATGTAGGGGTTGTAGATATCAAATCATCATAATGTAATAATGGGACAAGTATTTTATCTTCAACCATGGTGCTTCATAATGTAATAACGACAGACGAAGCACGAAGTTAACGCTCCCGAAGTTCAAATACTCCCCCCCCCATCTAGCTTCTTCGGTTGGCAGCGTGCATTGTGGAGGAACGCAAATAGAGCATCGCTAGGCCACACTGTCTCCGTCCACGATGCCCAGCAATAGACAGCCAGGCGGACAAGCGCGTTGGAGTAAGGTGCACCAGCTCCAGCCCGTACACCCGAAGCACTTTGCCGATGAACAGTGCGGACGGGAATCGGAGTCTAGCTTCTAGGTACGCGACAAAGACCACCGCCTCCGACTCCATGGGATGTGGCTCCGTCTCGTCAGTGGAGGGAAGACGAACCTCGTGCAAAAGAGACCGAATGGTCTCCTCCGTCACCAGGCTCTGCCCCAGCACGTTTGAGCAGACACCATTAAGCTTCCTCGCCACGCTCCACCGCTTGATCGCCAGCGACGGGTCACGCCCCACCAACTCATAGTCTATCTCTGTCGCCGACGAGCTACGCCAGCTGGAGGAGCCGCCGCGGCTTGACGACGCGACATTGCTCGACCGGCGAGAACGGTCATCACCATGGGCCATCTCAGCTACAGTCCTCCAAACGACGGTGGGTGGAACACGACGACGAGCTCCCGGGTCAACCTCTCACGGCAGCGGTGGCCAAATGAGCACAGTAAGAGGAAGAAGTGCGGCGGCGAACGACGGTGATAAGCGGTGTGTACGGCAGCGGTGCGCACGGGGGCAGTAGGTGAAAAGCAGCTTCTGGTCAAGCGTGAAGGATAGCGACGCGACAGTGACTGCAGTTTTAAAGCTCGTTCGGCTATCTCATGATCGGAAAGCCCAACCGACGGAAACTGACACTGCACGACCCGCTAATCAAGCGCCCACACGTCTCCTGCGACGCTTTGCACGGATGCACAACCGCGGTCAAACTCCGCCTGACACCGCATGACCCGCCAACCAAGCGCCCACACGTGTCCCACGACGCTTCGCATGGCCGCACGACCGTGGTCAAATTCCGCCTAGCAACGCACGACGTGCCAGTAAAATTCCACCATGTATCCCACTACAGACGAGGCGTATTGTGGCTTCAAGTGGATGGGCGTTACGACTTCAAGCAGGCAGCGAAAAGAGTCCGACCCGTCTGGCTCACCACTAGAGGCGTCACAGGACGTAGGGACGAAGGGGGCCAAAGGGCTCGACGGTATGGTTTCGACCCGGGGGAAACCCTTTACCATGAGAGGCTCCTGTAATAGGAGTGACCCCCCACTTGAGCCCATCCAACCTGTTAAGAAGTTGTAAGGCCCAATATAATATATGTAATAACCCATATGCCCTTGTGGGAGCCGTGTGGCTGTAAGGGCAAAGTTGTAATTACGCTTTATGGAAATATATATACACACCCTGCGTATGGAGAGGGGGCAAGCATTGTCCATTCATCTCAAACACTCTACTACTCTCTTACTTTACTATTTGGTCAATAGCTACAACATTAGGTTTAGGGTTTTGCCCCCTCCCCCTACTGCTCTCCTCCCCACTCGTACCGACACTGTTACTTTTAGATATATACAAGATTTCAAGTTGCCCAATCGACACAATATGAATACAACAATTCCAGATTTGTCAATCGGTCGCATTTGCCACACTAGTGCGCATGAGAAACACAATTTTGTACATAATATCGCAAGATAATAATTCTCCAATTGCAAACCTACCTTAAATAAAGAAACAAGCCAACCACTCCATAAGGCAGCAATAATATGGTAAAATTCAAGTTTTTTTATAAAACATTTGCAGCATCAACAAAATGTTGCAGCAATGAAAAGAGTGAAGATCACAAGCTTGAAAGCACATCTGCTGCAACATACCATATGCATCGTGGTAGAATAGTCTCAAGACTCTCAGTAATAAGCTACATTAAGAACAGCACAATTATGTAAAGGGCCTTCAGATGCCATGATCAAAGCAGTTGAGCTTAAAGGTGATTTTGTGTACAGTCATCCTTTGAGATTTGCAGGATAAGGCATTCAATCAATCTTAACTGATGAGAAAAGGTAGTGGACGAAAGAGAATGATGTCAGGAACCCAACAGTCCCAGTAGCTAGCATAATGGCAAAAGAGACAATGAAAGCGTATCCAATGTAGAGCGTAGCAGAAACTGGCCCACTCAAGCTTCTGAGATCAAACACCAAGTAGTTAATAGAGTAGAGGAACACATAAAGTGCCACTGTTCCAGAGGCAAAGAAAGCTTTCCACCACCACCTCCAGTCCTCCGCACAGAGATGCATGTAGGTAAGAACAACAGATACCTCAGCACAGACCACAACAAGCAAAAGGAGCACAACAAGAAGGAACCCAAACACATAATAGAACCTTCCGAGCCAAATGCTAGACAGAATGAAGAAGAGCTCGATGAAGAGTGTTCCGAAAGGTAGAGTTCCAGCACCAAATACAAGGAGCCATGAGTAATTCTTTGCAGGGATCTCTCTTGGTATTTGATTGGTTCGAACAGGGAATTCTATTGGCTCGGCCCTTGTGCCAAAGAAACCACCTAGAAGGGTAAGTGGCACAGAGATGCAGAACCACAAGGACAGAAGAGTGAAGAAAAGTGAGATGGGAAGGGCTCCAGTACTATTTCTTGCCCACAGCATGAAGTTTAATACAGTGAGGACAATGAAGACAATGCCAGGGAAGAAACAGGCTGTTGACCAGGAGACAGACCTCCATCCCTCAGAAGTTCCTTTTACAGTCCTCCAGAACCTGACAGCAGCATATCCAGCCACAATTCCAAGTAACATATAAAGGAATATCATCCCTGTTAACAGCATTCCTCTTGATGCAGGAGACATGAATCCAAAGGCAGCAAAGAAAATGGTGACAATTGCCATACCCAGAATTTGAACCCCGTCACCAATCATGACGCAGAGCAGCTTTGATGAGGTTGGCTCTCTGAAGACATCTCCAACAACAAGCTTCCACCCGGAGAGCTCCTCATTCATCTGAGCTTGGGCCTCCTTATCCAACTCCTCATATCTAGTCAAGTCCCTCCTCACCGTCCGCAAGAATATGACAAATACAATGCCAGCCAAAAACAGTATTACCATCAATGAGTTCATAATTGAGAACCAGTGTATTTTTGCACCCTCCATCTTCAGGTATGCATCCCACCGTGATGGCCATCTGATATCACTGTTTACAAATTCAACCTCGTATGTAAAAGTAATCTGCTCCTTCTCCCTAATCATTTGAGATTTCTCCAACTCTACAGGGCAGTTTACAGAATCGACTTTTTCATACATCGTAAGCTTCGACATTGCTTCAGGATCACGCTTCACACTGCAGGGGATGACCTCAAATCCCACAATCTCGTAGCCAGACTTGGCATCCGTGCCAGTCTCTGAGATCACTTCCATTCCTTCCCCAGTTCCAACTACCTTCACTTTACCTCCTTCGTACCTATGGACCAAGACCTTAAATTTCAGGTGATTAATGATGTAAACCTCAGAGCTTCCTTCCGGGATATACCCAACTGGATAGCCTGTCCACTGAATGGTCACTCCATTCTGCTCAGTAAACCTCCTCACAGGAAGATTGTCAAGGATCATGTTCACCTGGTAGAGGTCTCGGCTTCGCTGCTTGAGGAGCTTCACATCACCCTCATCAAGTGGGGTCGTGGTACACAGGTAGAGTGATTCATTGACATTCACATGGAAACGGTAGGGGGAATTATCAATCTGGTCACCCATCAGGAGCTCCCCCAGATTTTCAGCACTCTTCTTTATCCCACCCTGAGGACGGCAGTATGGGAGGCTGTAGTAGCTGAAGGGAAGTTCTGTCTCAATGGAAGTGAGCGAGTTCACCTTTGCCCATATCTCCACGCCTTGCACGTACGTGTGCATGTAACTACCTGGCAAGTAGAACGCCTCGCAAGTGGGAGCCAATACTAGAAACAACACTAACAAAGCAGAGAATACCCAGCTTTTGGCCATGATTACCAGTTCCTGACAAACTTCGCCTAACACCTGGAACCAGAAAATTAAGATCATCCACACTCAGTTCTTCTAAATAGAGATATATCCTCTCAAGCAGAATAGCATATATAGATTCACATTGAAATCACAATAAGGTCTGGCAGAAGGTGCCAAATAAATCGATTCTTAGTCAGTTTTTTAGCATCGATGTTCACAGTATATAGGATTATGAAAAAGAACAAACAAACTGAAAGCAAACATCTATTAGCAGCAATTGTTGCCAAAGAAAACAAACTAAGACGGCTTGAATCAGAATGGGAACTAGACAAAAGTGGCATAAAGGAAATATCCCATAAATAAACTGTCTAAAACCAATTCGAGAAACTGCCCATTCATTGGCCATCTACAAGTTCCAACACAACACGCCTTGCACAAAATTGGGCATGCCAAATGCACTGACTAAACCTAACAGGCGAGAATTAGATGCATGTGGATAACCTACGTGGTATGACAAAGTACCAACTAAATCTACCAATGTAGCAGCAAAATTACCCGACTGCTTCAAGTATCGCTCAAAAATTTGCTCAATTCGACCCTAGGGACCAAAATCACCTCCAAATCGCGCCACGGAAGCGCATCACAAGAACAGATCTACACCGCCAAGCGAACGAGCGAGAAGGAACAGCATAACCGCGAACCCGCGAGCTAAGGGCGCTTCAGATCTAGAAGAAGCAAGTAGCGGGCGCAGATCAAAACGGGAAAAAAATGCAGTAGGAATCGATCGATCCGGACCTGGCACTGGAGCGGCAGTGGAGCCGACGCGAGGGGAGCAGGAGATGCTCAGTAAGAATCTGGAGCTACCTCTGAAAAGCGTTTGGCTAGTGGGTTGACTCCAGATTCATAAAAGAAGAGATTTGAGAGAAATAGACCATGTTACCCCTAGCAAATAATTGGGAGATTTTGCTATTTCTTTCCAAAGGTAAAGTAGGAAAATCATTTACACAGAATCATACAGCAATATGTAGAGGTTTGAGTGATGACATACTCTATACAAAAGAAAGTTGCACAAGCTTTACAATAATGTTTACGGATGAGCATATGCAAATAAACCACTCGATTTCTCATATACTTAAGTATCTCTTTTTCTTAATAATGATAAGCATTAAATCCAGAAGTCAAGGCAATGAACATATTATTGATGTATACTTTCATGATTTGAGTGCGACACAAAGGGATTTTGGAATTTTGCTGTGATGGTCAGAAAATGACTGAAATGAAAAACCGCAGGAATTTCATGAACTACTTTCAGACATTCAGAGCTTCGGAACTCAGAACACAGGCCACATGATGCTCATTATTATTATTAATCAGACTTATTACATGTGGCAAGGAAAGCCCTTGCTCTAACAAGAATCAACTCAAGAATGTACAGTCAGGGTTGAGATCTTAGGACAAGTACACAATGCAGTGGTTTTGACTTTACATAAATACAACTCCAGCACAAATATCTCTGAAATTATGATCAGTTTAGCCAATTCCTCCCGGACGGTCATTCTTGTTCTGCGTCAGCCTTCTGTGATCGTTCTGGAAGTCGCCGAGGTAGCCGCGTCGAGTCGCCGACGTCGCCGCACAATCCGTCGAGGAATCGCCGTCGAGTCGCCTCCCTATTGCTAGTTCCCCTCCTCAACCGACGCAAATGTGTCATGTCTGAAGATAACAAGTCAAACGAAATTCATAGCTGGGGAAGATTAAGCCAAATACAAATACAACAAATTTAAATCACAATATGTAACATGTAATATTTAGATCTCTATAGCAGTTGCGCAGGAGATAACGATAAAATCAGTAAGCAATGCAAAACATCTATATGATCTTAACATGTATTATGCCATTTCTGCTCATACATAAAGCATAGCAATTCTACTGTATTATGCACAAGAGTACACCTGCTAAAATCACTAATATAAGCTCAGACTTGCTATTGCTATTGATCCCAACATGCATAAATAATTTAGCTTACAACTGGTGCATGTAACTACCAAAAACACACTGGTGCATGTAACTAGAACCCCACTCAAAGAATAATGAACTACCTGCAGGTTTTTTTCCCGACATTCATATGCAGATTTGCCAAATATATGGAATGGAACTGAGAAGAACTCGTTATATATAAGCCCACAGTATATACAACATTCGGAGCAAATCATACACATTCACATTCAGAGCAAATCATACACATACACATTCAGAGTAAATGTTCAGAGCAAATAGTTCAGAGCAAAGAGCGGAAGGAGGCGGCGGTGGCTGTGCTGGGGACCGGAGGGGCGGAAGGAGGCGGCGTCAGAGGAGATCTGGAGGGCGGAAGGAGGGCGTCGGAGGAGATCTGGACCAAAGGGGCGGAAGAAGGGCGGCGGCGGGGCGAGAGGAGGGAGGCGGCGGGGCGCGAGAGGGGAAGGGAGGAGGCGGGAGGGAGGCAGCGGGGCGAGAGGAGGGAGGCGGCGGGGCACGGGAGGGGAAGGGAGGAGGCGGGAGGGAGGCAGCGGGGTGAGAGGAGGGAGGCGGCGGGGCGAGAGGAGGGAGGCGGGGTGTGAGAGGGGAAGGAGCCGGGCGCGAGAGGGGGAAGGAGGGAGGCGGCGGGGCGAGGGGATAGGGGCGGGGGGGGGGGGGGCGAAACGGGAGACGGGAGGGTTTCGGTTTTTATATGGGTGGCATTTGCGGGTAAATTATATGAACTTCAATGGGTAGGTTGGATTTAGGTTGGATAGCTCCCCACGAGAATCCACTTCAACCCAGCTTCTCCTGGTTAGTTCATTTTGGATCCTGCTCCACACAAGAAGCAGAATCAGTTAATTTTGAGAAGCAGGTTGTTTGGCACAGCTCCACAAGATTCAACAGAGAAGCTGGGAGCAGGAGCTGTACCAAACAGGCCCTAAGTATAGCGTCGGCTTTAAGTTGAGCTCCTGCACCGCCGGTGGGCCCGTTTTCGCCTCAAAAAGTGACTCGACAATGGCGTCAATCTCCTCTCGGCCGCCGCCCGAAATCCGCCGTCGTCCGGCAACGATCTCGCCGTCGCCGCCCGCGACCACCAGCTGCCTCCTCTCTGCCCCGGGAGCCTGTTTTTGAACAAATTCTCTGTGGTCCGTCAACTCAACCGAAGCTGCCGTAGTGCTGTCGACATCCACAGGAAAGCATATGATCGCTTGATGGTGCTGTCCCAACTCGCGACAGTTGTACTGACAGCATGTGAATTTGACGTCTGCTTTTAGGAATTCAGATGAATTTCGATGAGAAGTTTGCAGTTCTGAGGAGCGTCTGGGAGGAATGCGTCTACGAGGATGAGCTCCGCCTCCTGCTGAAGAAGAAGGCCGCTCCCATTCGCTACGTTTGGTTTGAGCCATCCACCGGGATGGACATAGAGCAGGTACAGCAACAACCAAAAAAAGAATATTGCTGTAGCATTCTTGAATACTTGTTACTGAAACTTAAAGAATCTAGGCAGGATGATATCATATTTGATTTTCAGTGGATTTGGTTCAGCTTTATGACATCTTACCCTACCCAGCACCAGACTTTCGTACTACTATTCTTCTATCTGCCAATAGGATTATTCTTGGTGCAGCCCAACTTGCTGTAAATCCAGAGGATGAAACTTGATGCTTCTATACAATTCCAGTTTACATGCATAATCAGATGGGTCGTGGGTAATTTCATAGAATTGTGAAGTCTTTTTATATAACATTTGAATTAATGAGTGAAGTTTGATTTATGAGGTTTGCATAAAGAAAAAGGTGTTCCATATAACATTTTACTTAGGAGTACGTTTGTCTTATTACCCTTTTTTAGTGGGAAAAACTTCTTGCATAGATGTTACAGTCGGTTCATGGGTTGAGTCAAATGTTAATTATGCATATTTGATGACGCACCTCTCATCTTTGGCACTACTCAGGCCTTTGGTTTGCGGATGTTTCAGTGTGAACTGTTAATTATTGCTCATGTCCAGTTTGTTCAAACTTGTAATACATGCCCGCAAATGAATTGGTTGCATTGATCTGTTCTCTTCTTGTAGGGGATTATGAAGATAATCTATGTCAACAAAATGGTCAAAGCTGGTTGCACAGTTAAAATGTTGATGGCAGATTGGTTTCTGCAGCGGAACCATAAGATTGGCAGCAACCTAAATAAAATACGGACCATTGGCTACTACAATATTGAGATGTGGAAAGCACCTGGCATGGACCTTGACAGAGTAGAACTTTATGGTTGTCAGATGAATTGATTAACCATGCGGCCAATTACTGGCCACTTGCCATGGTTGTCTCCAGAAAATACACCCTGAAAAGAATGTAAAGGTATCTCCTTTTTTATGTTACTTAGGTCTTTATCACTTGCAAACCTTTGAGCTTGAATATTGCATTGCCAGATCATTTCTCGTTCTTGTTACAAACAAGTCGCTTTCTTATTGTTTGCCGAGCAGGTATTGCGGAAATATGTCACCATAAGGGCCAGAAATACTACCTGCTGCTGAGAGATATTTTACCCTTGCATGCACGTTGCTGCTATATTATGCCAGAAGGTTGGTTTGTTTAATAACGGACTCATCATCTCTCTCTGAATAAAGAACATTGATACTTTTGTTTTTGTTTGTGATCTTAATAAGATAAATTTATGACATATACAAATACACAAAGGTTTGACAAAATCAGTCAACTCAAAGGAAAACAAATGTCCATTGTAATTGAAGCAAGATAGACATATAGCAGTCAGTCAAAATATACTACAGGGTAGTACATGTTACGTTATGTGAAGAGAAGGCTCCGTGAACAGACATGAGACCGAGAATCCTTCGTGGATTTCTCTATTACTTGTGTGGCTACTTTAGCAGTAGAGATGTTAAAGGTAGATCAGTAGGCGGTGACCGGCAGCGGCCGGAGCGAAGGGCTAGGTTCAAACCTAGACTCTCATACCATGTTAATATTAGAGAAGGAAGAGAGGGATAGATGGCTTATTGTATTGCAATAGCCCATATAGCATATATATAATACAAGAGACACAAAGACCTAAATCTTAGACAATAGGAAATAACCTAAATACTCTTAACAGTGGACACAACACAAAACCATCATTTGGGAACTTATTAAGTCCCCAAATAAGTTATCTGTAACAGCCCAGATTTCTAGTAAAATAAAAAAAATCAATTAATTAAAATAAAATTTAAATTAAAATAAGTATTTTTGTGCCTAAATTTTAAATTTGGTTTTGCCTGGATTTCTGTTTTTGAATAAAAAACTGGATTTAAAAATTATTTTAAGTGAAAACCTAAAAATAATTATTATTAAAAGGATATTTTGATTTTCTATAAAAAATCTTACTTTAAATTAATTATTTGGATTTATTTGGCTCTTATTTGATTTTTTCAGAGTTGTCTGGAGTTTAAAATGTATTTTTGAAAATAAAAAGTATTTTAAGTATGAAAGTTAGATACCAACATTAGTTGTAAATATTTTTATTAAGTCCAAAATATATCCAGAAGGTTCTATGAATTTTTCTGGAATTTTTGGAAGTTATTTGGTATTTTTCTGAGCTTTAATGCATTTTCTAGCAATTTCTGAAAAACTGGAAATCAAAAATAAAATTAAATCCTCCTCCCCTCCCCCTCCGGCCGCCACGTGGACGGCCTGGATCTCGCCACGCCGCCCCCCTCAGCCATCCGCTCCATCCCGCCTACCCCCTCCCGGTGGCCGCCACGTCGCACCCCTCCCCATCCGGCCGTTGCCCGCGCCTCCCCTTCCCTTCTCTCTCTGCCATTGGGGCCCACCTGTCATCATCTTCCCCGCCGCCTTCTTCCACCCGCGCCCGCCGTGCGCAACCGCCGCTGCCCGCAACCGGCCACCCCGCCCTTCCCGGCCACTCCCCCACCTCCCGCGTGCGCCGCCCAACCTCTCCCGCAGGACCCGCGCGCCCCCACCCCGCCAGATTCGCGCCCACCTCCCCACCTCCGCCCGAAACCGCCGCACACCCGCGCTTATTCCGGTGACGAATCGCCGCCGGCCCGCTCCCCCTCGCCCCTATTTAACCCCTCCCCCGGCTCCGCCCTTCCTCGCTCCACTTCCTCCTCCGCTCCTCGTTCCTCCTCCGTCACCCGAGAGCGCCCGCGCCGTGCGGCATCTCCCCGAGCGCCGGCGAAAGCAACGGTGAGCAATCGCCGCCGCCTCCGTCGCCCTCGCGCCCCGCCGTCGCCTCCTTCACACTCCCCGTGCCCGTGCGCAGCTCCCCCGCCCCTCCGCCTGGCTCGAGCGTCGCCGGAGCTCCGTCACGCCTAAGGACCCGAACGCCCTCGCCGCCGGCCACTCCCCGCCGTCTCCGGTAAAGCCCCGCATCGCCACCGAATTCCCCATCCTCCCCTCTCGCTCCTCAACCCCTCGCCGCCGGTCGCCGGCGAGCCGCCGCTCCCGTGCGCTCTCCGGCCAGCGCTGCCTCGGGCACCCACGTGGCAGCCACGTGGCGCCACGTTCCCCGCCACCTCAGCGCGTCCCGCCCCATCAGCGCCACTTCACGTCCCTGCCACCTCATCCCTTTCCCTGGTCCATGGACCTGGCTCATGTGAACCAGGGCCCACTGTCAGCCGGTGCCCCTCATGGCTGACGCAGTAAATCTCCTTTTTCCAGTAGAAAAATAAATCTGGCCGAAAAGAAATCCTCTGCTGACGCAATAATTCAGATTTTCCTTTAGGAAAATAATTCCAGAAAATTTAGATTTTCCATTTTCTCTCTTTTTAAACTTCCCGGAGCCCGTTCTCCTTCGTCCTAACTCCGATTTAGCCCATTCAAATTTCTAAATTCATCAAAAATTCCCCTCTATCCATTTCTGGCCTCAATTCAAATATTTGAAGTCAATTTGAATTTAATTTGAATTTATTTGAATTTGGTGGGTTATTTTATCGTGTAGACTTCGGCGATTCGGGAAAATTTGACGACGAAGGTTTGAACCAAGTTGAAGGGCAAGTCAAGTCACACTCCTTGATCATGTTGATCCCAGTTTTCAAAATAAAATTATGTTGATTTAAATTATATTGCATGCATATTTTTATACAACGTATTTCAATTCAGTTTTAAATTTAGTTATTGCCTACTTGTTATTTCCTCCATTGATATTGAATTCCTCGATACCTTGTCACCCTAGATCAAACTCTAGCTAGTGCATTAGTGTTGGCTAGAGAAATTTTGAATCAAATGATTAGCCCTGCTTAGTCATAATATTTGTTTTGGGATATTTTTCACATAAAATGATGAACCTTTCACATGAAATGATATGCTTTCGATATGCACTCTTGACTTTGGTGAGTCAAGGAGTGTTATGAAATATTTTGAAAACAAAATATCAAACTTGGTTTAGACTTAGGCAATTGGTTAGATTGGTGGGTGCAGGCATGCCCTGTTGGTTGGAGCCGCAGTGGTTGATTGTCGTGCACAGGGGGTAAGTGGTTGAGCCTAAGTCAATTAAGGACCGGTCTGTGAGCTACTGTTGCAAAGCCCTAATCGTACTACCACATGGCTGGTATGGGACAGCCTTGGCTGAATAATTTGTGAAGTCCCAACCTGAGTCAAGTCGTAGGTTGAAAGTGAGCGTGGTTGGTGCCATGTGAAGTCTCACTTGGGCGAGCGTGGTTAAGCCATGAGAAGTCTCGTCTAGACTCAAGAGGGGGTCCCAGTCTGGTGGATTCCTTACTGGGGTGAAACCTCAGAGTTGGCTCGACCAGGTTGAAGGCTTTGCATTGTAAAGGCCTTGTCACGACTCCCCACCACACACCTAAGGAAGTGTGTAATCTAGTGGTACAAAGGGATGATCGTGTCTTGTGGGTAAAGATGTACAACCTCTGCATAGTGTATAATCTATCCTGGATAGCCGTGCCCACGGTCATGGGCATGCTGAGTAAAAGTTTTTCATGGATTAGATTTTGTTTTTCAAAAATATTTTTAAAAACCTTGTGGATGGATGGAATCTATGAGAGAGTGAAAACCTTGTGGGTGGATGGAACCCATGAGAGAGATTGGAAGCTTGTGGATGAATGGAATCCACGAGTGTTTGGAAACGTATGGATGGATGGAATCCGAACATGATCTTTTGGAAAAGATGGTCGGGGTGGGATGCCCGTGGATAGGTTGGTGTTTGGTCGGAGCCTGCACTGACGGTATTATTTTCAAATACAAGTATTGTTTTTACTTACTGTATTAAATTCAACATTTTCAATCTATTATTGTATTTCTTAAATGCTGTTTTATGCAAACTAACCCTATAAGCCTTCCATTGAAGCCTTTATCATTATGGTGCATTTTCCGTGTGACTTGCGGAGTACAAGTTTGTACTCACCTTGCTTTTTCCGCACAGAGAAGGAAGACGTCAACTACGGTGAAGATCTGGATGAGTAGGCCGCGTCTTACTGTCGTTTGCCTGTGGGCAGGCTTGGGCTTCGCTATTTATCAGTTTGCTTCCGCAGTTCTTTTCTTTATTTATGTTTGCCAATGGGCGTTGATGTAAGACTTGGCCATAAGACCGTACCCTTTTACTTAATATAATCAGTCATTTGTGCTTAGTATTTGTCTTTGTTGTAACTGTGTGCACTAGCTGATCCTGGACTAGTGCGATTTACACAAAGGATCCAGGAGTCGTTACTCCGGGTTCCGACATTATCTTAATTGCGCAGCAATCTCTAGCCAGCATATAGTTTTTTCTTTCTTTGTGAAATGAACCTGTTGCTAGCAAACGATGCGGGAGTGAAGCTTCCTGGTAGGTGTGTGAAGTCAGTTCTTTACTATGAAACATTGAAACATTCTTTCTGCAGCATTGATAATAAATATCACAACATTTGCTCCCAAGTAAAGCCTTCAAGTTCTAGTTTAGACCATATAGTTTTCTTTTGCAGATTTGCAACTAGTTTTGTGATCACTCTATTCCATACAAAAGAATTGCTTGTAATGGACAACAAAATTCAGTTTCACCTGATAGATACAAGTTGTGTTATGAGCAGCCGGCTTTCAAGTACATAATCTTGACCCTGCACCAAAAGATTCAAATCCTTTTGTTTTTTGTAGTTGCAGGCGGACATATGACTCGTCAGCATGGATCAGCGAGACATTATCATGCTGGCTAGAGATTGCTGTGAACAGTGTGAAGACATAAATATGGAGACCAAACCAACTATTATGCTGCACAGTATCCTTATTCAGACCTTCTATCTTTTTGGGTGTCTTTTTGGGTGTGCGTGTGTAGTCCAGTTTGTTTATGATGGATGCATGTGCTTGTACATTGGTGTTTGGAGCTTGGATGGTGATATTCGATGCAATATATCCTTAACTTGAAGTACATGTATGCTGCGTAATTTACTAGAAGACCCTGAATTTCAAGACATGAGAGATCCAGCACGGACTATTTTCATGCAAGATGAGGAGGTAGATAGTGTAATGTGCTAACTCTGGTGATATCATATTGGGTGCAACTTTTGCATTTACAAGCTAAATTTGCACAAACTGTTTCAATCAAGAGTTTTGGAGGGCACAAATACTCCAAGTTCCTTGCAATTCATTGGTTACTATGGGCCTGTTTGGGAGAGCTTCACCAGCTCCAGATCCACAAAAAACAGCTCCACTCCACGAAATTTTACACAAATGCTCCAGCTCCGCGAAATCTGGATCCACCAAAATCCTGGATCTGAGGGCCAGATTCATGGATTTCATGGAGCTCCTCAAGGGCTGCTCCACCGTGGAGTTGGGTGGTAATTACCCACCAATGCCACTGGTTACACACCCCATCCCACCAAAAGTGGCCATTCCCACCAAAACCTCAATTTCGTGGATCTGGAGCTGCTGTATAAGCCAAACACTCCATGGTGGGATCCCAGATCCACGGTGGAGCTGCTGCTCCAGATCCATGTTTTCAGTGGTGGAGCTCTCCCAAACAGGCCCTATGAAGCTACAATATAATCATGCAGTAAACTGATATAAATCTTGGAAATGTGGAGAAACAGTAAAAGAATTTTATTGCCTCCTAAGGCTGTCTAAGAGTATGTGAGACCTATAGTTTTCACTGTCCAATTGAATTGTACTTTCCCTTTCAGCTTCTGTAGTAAGCTAGGGCCATTTGATACAAGTTTCTTTTATAAAGAAAAGGGTACTACAGTTAAGAGGTTGTATCATGAGAGTGTCATCTTTATATTGATAGGACTTTTATCTCAAACCGTTGTATTTTGGCTTCATTAATTGAATCCTTTTAAATGCGGATCAAGTAGATAGATTTTTATTAGTTCTGTCATGCTTTTTTCGGTTAATTTTGTCGGTGCAACCCTTCACAGATATATGTAACATGCTACATTTTTTAGTGGACAATCAGATCTACATTTTTGGGCATGGTTATTAAGGCGTCGAGATATCGATGATATCTCGTCGCCATATCGCCGTGGTGGACCGGCAGTCCATGCTATTCGGATGGCATGGAGATGTGTCGTATCCCGTCCGCCGCGGTGGCGATATGGCGGTATGGCGTCTTTGTGGCGGCGTTACGACGGTAAACCATCGCTCGGCATACGCCGTAGGGGTGGGGGTGTGTTAAAAGTCGAGAGTACTACTCGAGTTCGAGTCAGAGACATACCGTGGCTGGGCCATAGGGGTTGGGGTTTTGGGAAGTGTGGCCAGGTCAAAAAGCGAGGAGAGAGTCACCGCCGCCGCTGAATCCACCGTCGCCGCAGCCGGATCCGCCGTCACAGCTACTAGATCCGCGGGATCTGTCGTAGGATCTGTCGCAGCCATGGGATCCATCGCCGCTATCAGCTCTAGTCTCCAGTCCACCGCTACCTCCTGCTTCGCTGCCGCTGGCTCCAGCCTCTAGTCCGCCAGAGCCTCCTACTTCGCCGTCGCTGGATCCGGTCTCTTCCGCCAGATCGGGCCTCCTCTGCTTCGCTCGGGGCAAGTTCTCTGCCACCTCCTCCAATCTGCTGCCGCTTCCTGCTTCGCCGGCCGGCTCTTCGCCGCCTCCTCCGGTCTTGCCACTACTGCTGCCTCTGCGCTTCGCCAGTCGCCACTCATTAGTCACTACCCTCTGCCTGTTGCTTCCTCCGGTTTTTCCACTTTACTAATATAGTCATACAGTACTCATATCTCATATGTGCTTCACTGCTTCTGTTTTGCTATGTGCTTCACTCGATGTGCTACTACTATGTACTTCTCTGCTAGACTGCTAGTGCTCATATCTCATACAATTGTAGTCATATGCTAATGCTAGTTTGCAAATATGCAGAAGCACAACATATCACAAATGGCAACCGAAAGCACAGGGGGCTCTAACGCCGCCTCATATGATCCATTGACCGATCCTAAATGGAGGGCAAAGTCAAATGACATGGGATGGAAGTATGGGTTTTGGCCAATAATTGGCAACCGAGATTCGGTGCAATGTTCGCTTTGTGGCAAAATTATACATGGAGGAATAACGAGGCTCAAGGAGCATCTTGTGGGTGGGTTTGGAGGTGTTCAAAAGTGTGCCAAAACAACCACAGCAATCACACGAGAGATGCATGATGCTTTGATGAAAAATAAGAGGGAGGAGAGGCCACTCTTCCTAGATGACGATGAAGGAGAACAATAAGATGGAGCGCATGTGACGGAGGAGTCCCAAGATGCTGTAGGAGTGTTGTGCAGCGAAATTCAGGGACAGCTGCCAAAAGAAAGCAATTTGCCTTGAAGTTCAAGGGTCTAGCACCAAAGATGGCAAAGGAGACCAAAAATTCCATTGGTGCAATGCTTCGCCATACACCCACAGAGGTTCTAGAGCAAAGATATACTAAAGGAGCTTCTCAAAGTAGCATTCAGTCTGACATGAGGACCAAGAAAAAAAGGCATGCCGTCAACATGGAGATAGCCAAGTTCTTTTGAGTGTGGCATACCATTTAATGCCACAAATTCAATACAATTCAAGATTGCTATGGAGGCCATTGCACAGTATGGTTCTAGGTACAAACCTCCCAGCTACTATGAGCTAAGAGAGCCATTGCTTGAGGAGGTGGTTAAGGAGATAGATAATTCAAGAGTGAAGCATGAGGAGATGTGGAAATAATATGGTTGCACACTCATATCGGATGGTTGGACAGATAGGAGGGGGCAACATTTGATTAACTTTCTTGTCAACAATCCAGAAGAGACTTTCTTCTTGGAGTCTGTGATGCATCAAGTGAAACGTATGATGCAATGATGTTAGCTGTTTGCTAGAGAAGCGGATCATGACCATTGGAAAAGATAAAGCTATTCAAGTTGTCACTGATAATGGTGTTAATTATGAGGCAGTGAGCAAGCTTCTTATAGAGAGGATTCTTACATTTTTTTGGACCCCATGTGCTGCACATTGCTTAGACCTTATGTTGGAAAACATAGGCAAGTTGAAGGAATTTAAGAAGCCCATTACACGTTCCCGACATATCACCACTTTTATTTATAGGCATGGGAGGCTTTTTAGTGCAATAAAGGAGAAGGCAGGTGGGATGGATCTTGTGAGACCCGTAGCTACTCGATTTGCCACAACATTTCTTACTTTGAGGTATCTATTTGCTGGTAATGATTGGACTATGACCAAATTGGCAAAGACGGAGGCTGAAAAAAGCGTATGGCATTGTGTTTTCTAGAGAGTTTTGGAATTCAGTTGAGGATTGCCTTAGAGCTACACGGCCACTTCTTGTTGCATTGAGAATGGTTGATGGTGATGAGAAGCCTGCCATGCCAGAGGTTGCAGTATTCATGGCTCAAGCAAAAGAAAAGATCAAGACAGTCTTCCTTACCAAAAACAAGAAAGGTTTGTTCAAGAGTATCATGAAAATTATAGAAGAGCGTTAGGAGAAGCATGTGGACACTCCACTGTATGGGGTTGCCCTCTATTTGAACCTGGAAAATTTCTTTGTCATCCAGAAGAAAGGCGATGATGCACATGTTGGGAAGTTAAGGGGTTGCTTCACTGATGTGCTTGCAAGAATGATAGAAGATGAGGTTCTTAGAAACAAGATCGATCAACAAGGCATTATCTATGAGGATCAACGCGGAGATGCTTTTCAAATAAAATGGCAATCCAAAACATCAACTCAAGGAGCTCTCGTAAGTGTTTTAAGTTTTAACTATTAAATTTTAGCATATATGTTATTTTTAGTCTTAAGTCATAATATTAATACATACATGTATTTTATCATTTTAATTGATTGGTGGCGTTCATGTGGAGGTAGAGCCATTGAGCTAAAAAGATTTGCAAAGCGTATTGTTAGTCTTTGTGCTTCATCATTAGGTTGTGAGCGAAATTGGAGTGCATTTGAATTTATAAGTCAAGTTGATTAATTTTGGTAGCAAAGTTTTAGCAAACCTATTACTAATTTTTGCTTGCTTTGATCATTTGTAGATCCATATCAAGAAAAGGAACCAATTAGAGCACAAGAAATTGAATAATTTGGTCTATGTTGCATACAACCGAAAGATGACAAGTAGATTTCAAAAGCGGCGTGAGAAAGGTGGCAAATTGGTCATAGAAGAGTTTGATTGGGGCAATGAATGGGTTGACCCAATGGCCAAACCACCTCATGGTGCTCGTGGGTGTGACCTTACGTGGAACCATGTTGATAAAGCCATTGGTGCATCACGCGAGCTTCAAGATCGTAATCTTTCTAGGAGGGCTCATGGTGAGCCTTTGACCTACACTCGATGTGTGAGATGTACATCAAAGATGGTTGAAGAATATGAGCCATACTCGAGTAATGAATAATAAGAGAAAGAAGTGATCATGCTTGATGACGATGATGTAGATGATTATGGTGAAGATCCAATTGATGCTATCCAACATGGTGATGGGAACATCATTGTAGCATCTACCAATTTAGATGAGTTCAAGTTGGATGACTTTTGAGAGATGAGAAAGTTGGACTTGGATGACTTCTGTGAGATGAGAGAGTTGGATTTATGTTATTGTTGTGGATTTATAACTTTGTGCTTGTGGACTATGGACTTATATTGGTTATGTCATGCTTGTCATGTTGCTCATTGTTCATGTAATTACATATTTTAATTCTTAGTTATGCACTTCATATTGACCCATTTTCATGTAGCTTGTGGGTTTACGAGAAGATATGGTGTATTATCAAGTATGAACAAGGTATGTCATTCAATCCATATTTATTCAATTAAATGTAATATCAAATATGCATTACTATAATGTATAATGTATTGTAACAAGCTACATGTTGCAACTTGCAAGTTATAAGGGGAAAGGTGCCATATATGAGAAAGTACATTGGTAGATGATGGTACTACATGAGCTCAAAAATAGACAAAATCAAGATATACATGTTCTACTATATTTACCAAACTAAGTTAAAATGTGTGTATGGCGTCACCACACCGCACATCATATGGTGTCGCTACGCTGCGCGCCATAAGCGATATTGTTGTGTGAAGGTGGTGAGGTGCCGCGCCTCGCCACACCGCCTCAATAACCATGTTTTTGGGGCAATCTTTAGCTCTCCTATTCACTGTTTTCTACGAATAAGTTCGTGTAAAAATGTTCTTTTGTTTATTGTAGGATGCTTTAAATACAAAAATAAGGTGGGCTTTCCGCCCTTCAATAGTAGCAGTATCTAACCCATGTTTGTAGTACATTAAATGTGTTATCCTCCCTCAGTTTGGAAAGTTGGAGGTTGTTTAGAAGGAACAGAATGGTGGTAACAAGTAAAATTCTTTCACTCATTGGCCAAAAGTTGCTTCTACCAGTTTCCTGTGTGAAGGACCATATGAGAAGGTCCAAGATAATTTTGTGATGAACCATCGCAATGTTTTTGGAGTGGTTAAGTGTTTTTGCAAAGATCGCTTTCTGCTTGGGCTATTTGCTTCGACCGCAGAAGGTAGTCAGAGGCGTGGACTACGATCGGTAGTCGGTAGTCCGATCGGCTTGTATTGAGTGGTCTGATCGGCTCTGTATTAAGTGGTTCGATTCTGTATTGGGTGGTCCGATCGGCTCTATGTTGGGCGATCCGATCGGTAAATTGACCACGGCAGGTTGAGCACGGCAAAATGACCACAGATGATCGCAGCTTCAGTACCAGATTGGTGCTCGGTAATCGGTAGTCATAAACTTTGCGGTCGGTACTCGTAAGCTTCGAGTGCTTCAATTTTTGTGATCTCTGAGTGTCTCAAGTACTCTTGTTAGACCAGTCATCGGTTTGACTTGCTTGTGTATGGCGATCAGACTGGCTTATCTAGGTGGTTTGAGGTTGATCTTTGGAAAACATGGGATTTGAAGTCATGGATTGAGTTGAGATAACCAGGTTGTCATGGTATGGATATTGTTGCTTGTGTGCACATGGGTTTATTGCTTGGTCCTAGGTTTAGGATCAGTATTTTGGTTGTATACATTTTGCATGGTGCATTGTGTGGATGAATAGTGTCAGTTGATGACTTTGTGTCTTATGCGGTACTACGTGACGATTTGTTTGTTGTTGATTGTAGGACTTCAGAGCTAGATCATGGTGAAAAATAGGAGGACCGGGACTAGGCACAGGGTGGTGCTGAGATCAAGAACGGTCAGGGAGACGTTGAAGATGTCTGAGGCTCACGGGCTGGTTACAAGCCGGGACGACGAGGAATCAGAGCAGGAGCTACCAGTGGTAGACATGACAGGCAACGACAAGGTAGACTGAGATTAGGCTCAGGGAGTAGCCAAGGTCCTGTGCGGTTAAGAAGCTTTGTGTTGTTATGTGCAAAGAGAAGCATGTGGTGTACCAAGTGACTTAAGTCGTTGTGCAAGCGAGGACAGTCCGGTGGGATCCGAACACGTGAGAGACTTGATGGGAAGTTATTGGGACCACTTGGAAGATGGCAAAGCATGAGCGATGCTTCATGGCAAAGGAAGCGGGAAGTTTCGTGGAAAATGGTAGAGGGAAAATTTGGTAAATTGCCTAATACTGAAAAAGTGGCGGTGTGTATGAAACCGCAACATTGGCCTAAGTGGTTTAGGTCTTGTTTGTAATGAAAATGTGAAGTGGATTAAGTGTTGATTCACTAATGGGTTAATGGTTGTACGCCGCTTTGTGAAGCGTGCGTGAGAGAGTAAAATCCGATGTTAGGTGGGGTTAACGAGTTATCCCCGGTTTAGCCTAATGGGTGGATCCATTAGGTTTTAGTTCAGGTTGTAAGGTTATATAAAGGGAGGAGAGGCAAGAGCTAGGATTTTGAGGATTTTGGCTAAGTCCTTGTGGCGGCTAGCCTATCCTCTCTCCCATGGGTGAGAGACTGGAGAGAAGGTCGGCTAAGCCTTTTGGTGGCTAGTTCTTCCTCCCTCCCATGTGAGATTTTTGGTTCCTTGGGTTGGAGACGTGTGTGTGTGCTCTTTGTCTTCCAAGATGGAGTGGTTACAAAGCCTCCTCAAGTGGCAATACATCAATCTTGAATCATTCTCTTGTTTATCTTTGTGTCTGATTGATTTGCTCTTGTTTTGAGTTGGTTTTTCCTCTCTTCTCAACCATGTTTGGATCCGAGAGTTTTTTGCTTGATTCCTTTGGTGTTATTTTTTGCTGTGACATGTGGGAACATGCTTAAAGCCATCTTGACTATTCTCCACTCACGAGCAAGATCTGATCATTGATTTTGGTTTTAAGTCTAAGTTGGTGTGCACTTATTCAAATAGAAAAAGGTCTCAACTTAGTCATGGATTTCTCGATCCAAGAATGGAATAGCTTTCTGAGACCCTAAGAATCGTGCGTACAAAATTTCACGGCTTTTGGCTCTCTCAATTAAAAGCTACGTGGATTTGGAATCTCGCGGTCATACTAAAAACCCTATTCTTTTGATAGCAACGGAAGTACCGCAAGCTGTGTAGCGGTAGTATTGCAATCCCTAGTCATCAACCACTTTTATTTTCGACCACTCATTGGTCGTCGACCTCTAGTCATATTTTAATTTTGTTTGACCAATTTGGTCTCGACCACTCACTGGTCGATGACCACACTGGTCATTTTCTAAACTGTTTCGACCACTCGGGTTTTTGACCACATGTTGGCTTCGACCACGTTCGTTTTCGACCACTCTCTGGTCATTGACCACTCGAGTCGAATTTTGATCACGTTGGCTATTGACCACGTTGGTTTCGACCACATTGATTTTCAACCACTCTCTAGTCGTTGACCACTCGAGTCGAATTGCGACCATGTTAGTTTTCGACCACTCTCTGGTCGTTGACTATTCAAGTCGAATTCCAATCATGTCGATTTTCGATCACGTTGGTTTACAACCACATTGGTTTCGACCACTCTGGTATACAACAACATTAGTTTTTGACCACTCACTGGTCGTCGACCACTCAAGTCGTGTTCTGATCATGTTGACTTCTGACCGATAGTGATAGTACAGCATAAACAACAGCGGTAGGTCAATTTTTTCACAGTGGTTCAGCTCTATGTTTTATCTAGATCTTGAGTAGAGTTCTCTTCCGATACTTCATAGCTTGTAGCTATCGGAATAGATGATAAGTGAATACTTGGGAGAATTTTTAACGCACCATTCACCTCTCTCTGTTGCCTATCCGGTCCTACATTGTGGTAGGTCAGTTTTGTAATTCACCCGTAGAATGCACAAGTTATATATGATTCAATCTATACCATCACAGTCGACATTGAATAGCCAGCCAACACAACTTTATAAATTGCCCCAATTATAATTCACCAAAGAATTGTGTGCCAACAAAGCTACTATGCTGCAAATATAAGTGCTATAATCAATATTATATTCCATTATTTGTGAGAACTGTTCCCTTTATACAGGACATTTGCAAGCATGGAAGAAGTTGTTGATTATGAAAGTGGCGATCTTGATTCTGAAGATGTTAAGCTGACTTCTGAAGAAGCAATAAAAAACATATTAAAGGTAACGGTTGGCTATTATTTGCATGAATCAGTGCATTTTTAAAATATTTATTTTGACATCCAGGTGTTTTCCTATTTTTATTTTAACTACTTGTTCTTATTCAAAGTAATATTTTTCAGATAATTTGTTAACCATTTTCCTTGCTTCAAGCCTGTTCGTGACTACTTCAGTAGGAACACTGAGGCCCAAGCTCTAATTATCGCCCGTGAGGTGCAGCTGTTTCCTAAGCTTTAGTCAGAGTTACAGCAATTATGTATATTTGCGTTGGTAGAACACCTATGATGACTTTATGACTTATAATGACCAGCGATGTTTCAAGTTCAGAGTGTTGACGTGAATTTGCCATCTTAGCACAACAGAATTATATTTGTTACACTGCTTCATGTCGGATTAATATAATACAATTTTGGCTTGAGGTTTGCGCTATTTATTCCAACACCACCAATAGTTACTTATGCTAGCCAAAATTGCATGAGCACACAATGATGGCGTTTCTGTGTGCTGCTACATTAGTACCAAGGTTTAACGAGTATCTTTGTTTGCTCTCGTAGTGTCCATGGAACTTGGGGTTATATTGGATTTTGAAAACCTGGGGTCCCATTTTAGGGTCCTTCGGTGGGTGTTGGCAGATTCATTTCTATTAATTGATAAAAAAAATCAGCATCAAGAAGGAAATTGACAACACATTAGTGAAATAAATTTAAACAAGAAAAGGGGTGATGCTTACCATCTTTTACTTCAGTTTCAGAATCAAATTACTGCAGATGTCCGGCCGATTCAATTGCAGAACGAAGGGATTGACAATCCTGCAAGTTTGCTCGTCCTGAACTGTTAGATCTGCTGGGTATTGTTAGCCTAATTGTAAATCCTAAAACATCTATATATCGAGAAAATCATGTGTTTTTCTTTTCAGGGATACTACAGTGCCTGACGAGGTGGAAAAATACTAGATTGCAGAACACACACTGACCGAAAAATGCAGATCCCGAAACTGGCGGTAGTGAGGTGACTACACCGTTCTTCGACTGAAACAGACCAAAAAACATAACGTGTCGTGGCAATCACAGTTCACATTTGGACTCGGGCAAAGTGCTTTTGTTTGCCTGTTTCCGTATGCTTCCGAGAGAAACATCTGTATACGGCGTGATATCAAAAGGCTGAAGATATTCAGTCCCTTCTGGCGTTCCATTTCTTTTCTGTTTATAGATGGCTTGGTGGTTGAATGTTGGCATACTTTCAGACTTTCAGTAGGTCGTGGTGTCCTGAAGTCAATTATGAACGTTGTTGACCCAAAGAAAATGAGAAATGCATTAGCTTAATGTTTATGATCACCTAATTTAGAAGTATGCTCAATCTTGATATGACCAACCAAGTCAAAGCTACTGAATTTTCTAATAGCTTTCATCTTGATCATTAATTTGCAATCTAATGATTCGGACATACATGTTTACGTGGGCTAAAGCGAGAAGCAAAAGATGCTCCAATCTAACGAAATTTATGATAGTCTTTAGGGCGCATGAATCTCCCACTCTTTTGTTACTCTATCGTGAGAACTCAAAGACACTGTTCGAAACACGAAAATTTCACAAAAAAAGATTCAATTTCTCGGAGGAACCGAACTTTCTAAGACAAAATATCATATTAATAACGACTAAAACATGGGCCCCACTTCTGAAGAACCTAAATTCCAATAACATTAAGAATAATTTCATATATTTATCTTATGATTACGTAGAAATAAGTAAATTTATTAATCTATTAGATGGTAGAATAATACTAGATAAATTATATACCATGTTATACCAAAATATATTATACTCAAGATAAAAATACCTATATTTTAAATAAATAGAAATATCAATCCACATATATACAAAGTATATATCAAAGAATAGCAGAGATCTAGGATGGAGAAAACGTTCCCCTTCCTGTCCCCACATAATCTATCGAGGATAAAATATGTACTATAATTATCTCTCCTAATAGAAGATTTTCCCGTGGATTATCGCGTGCCGGGGCCTTTGGCAATTGCCATCCCGTTCCCGGTTACGTTACCGCCCACGTGAGCGTCGGCGCCCCCGGGCTGCGTAACGCAGCCACGCAACGCGGGCGAACAAACAAAGCGGGAGGAGGGGAGCCAGGTCAATCGCGGCACGCGCACGCGCCTCGCGTACGCAGCGCGTACTAACGCCAATGACACGCGGGCCCGACGCAAAAGCGCCGAGGAAATTAAAAGGCAAAGAACACCCAGGAGCCGAGCACTAGCAGCAGCGGTAGCACGGGAGGAGGGAGTAGGCGGAAGAGAGAGAGAGAGAGAGAGAGCAATGGAAGCGTAAGAGCGAGGAGATAAGAGAGACGCGCGGATCAAACGCACGCACGCACGCACCCACCCAACTCGAATTTCCCTTCGCGTCGAGACCCTCGCCGCCTCCTCCGATTCCTCCCTCGCCGTCGAGGAAGGAGCTCCGATCCCAGCCAGATCGGATCGAGCTGGAGCGATCTCGCGCGCGCTCCAGGCTGATCTCCTGTCCCGTGGCAAGGTACGGATCTGCTGGGTCTGGTGTTTTCCCGTTTCCGTGTTGTTCTCGCGCGGGTTTGGACGATTGGATCTGGCTGCCGCCGCTGCGTGATTCCCGAGGCGGCTGGGGCGGTTCCCCCTGGATCTCGCGGCGGGAGCATTTATTGCGGATTACGCGATCGCCTTTGCTTTCTGGAACCACCGATTTTTTTCGAGCTGTTTCCGTGGCTTCTCGTTGCTATGAATCGGATAAATGCGCCACGAGTTCGATGTTTTCCTGTACAAGCCTCTGAACTGAATGAATTCTAATATGTGTTGGTTTGTGGCAGCGTGGAGGCTCGAGTGGTTGCATATAGGGGGTGTCGGATCAGTGATCAGACAGAGAAATACGGAGTGCGAAGCCTGACTTGATCGTTTGGGCTGCATTTGTGGAGAATGTCAGGTATGGACAGTTGCTGATTATTGTGCAGGTATGTAAGTTTAACGTATCATGCAATGCAGCTAATGCTCTGCGGATTGCAATGCGCTGTTGCAGAGAGCAATGTCGACGGCATCGAGATATCGGTCAGTAACGATGAGAGGAGGGACAGAGCGGATGTCGTGAACTCAGAGGACGAGCCGAGGCACACGAGGATGCGGTCGCTGAGGAAGAAGGCGCTGCACGCGTCGACGAGGTTGACACATTCGCTGAAGAAGAGGGGGAAGAGGAAAGTGGACTGCAGAGTGCCAAGGATAGCGATAGAGGATGTAAGGGATGCGGAGGAGGAGCAGGCGGTCAGCTCGTTCCAGGAGGTTTTGTTTGCCAGGGGCCTATTGCCCGAGAGGCATGATGATTACCACACAATGCTTAGGTTAATATCAGATGAAACTGGCTCATATTGATATTTTCAATTGTCAAATGCCAGTTGGTGATTATTCATTCTGATCTATCTGTCATGCAGATTTTTGAAAGCTAGGAAGTTTGACTTTGAAAAGGCAGCACAAATGTGGGCTGACATGCTACAGTGGAGGAAGGAGTTCGGGACCGACACAATTTTCGAAGTAAGAACAGTCTATTCTTAGAGTTGATCTGAAAAAGTGAAAATTATATGAAATTCTGTACAGATTTAGATGTATTTTTTACAAGCAATGTATGAATTTGAAAGATTGTTTTCCATATAATTTTGTTTTACTACGTCATGCATAGTGATGGCATCTAACTCTACTCATTGAAGGATTTTGAATTTCATGAGCTAGAGGAGGTGCTGCAATATTATCCCCATGGTTATCATGGGGTTGACAAGGAAGGAAGGCCTGTCTATATCGAGCTGCTTGGGAAAGTTGAACCTAATAAGCTTGTGCAGATTACAACAGTGGAACGCTATATTAAGTACCATGTACAAGAGTTTGAGATAGCATTCCGTGAGAAATTTCCTGCATGCTCAATTGCTGCTAAAAGGCATGTAGATACAACAACTACAATATTGGATGTCCATGGTGTGGTATGTTCATCGCCTTTCTCCTAAATATGCTTTCTTCATGCCAGTAATTTTTGTCTTGAAAGAGATATAATAAAATTGGCAAACAAGAGCATTCCTTGCTTGTCTTCAAAATAGCATTCCTTTGAAATTATTATTATTTGTTGAGAAACCTTCCATTGAAATTATTTGTTATGCTTACAAGACGTACCATATAGTGCAGTTATCAGAAGTCAAAGATAGTGTTTTCTGTCATCAAATACAAACTTCTCATAAAACAATTTTCTAAGGTAAACCTGGAATTCTGGCTGAACTAACAATTCTTAGGGTATCTGATCTATTAAAAATGCGACAATTGTGAAACTGTACAAGCTTGCAGAATAACTTTTCATCATTGATGATACAATACACTGTAAAAACATAGGGAAAATATCCTTTGTAGGACTGATTTGGGAAACATTTAAAAACATTCTAGTAATTAAATCAACTAGGATGTTTGGGGCACAGTAGATCCTTGGAGGTTAGCGAGAAAAAAACACACAAATATATGTTGTTTTTCCAGTCCCCTTAGTTTAGTTCCACATTAGAGGTTGAGAATCTTGGTCCTCTAGCCAAACAAAATATGTACAGTGGATTTAATTATAATACTTCAGTTGCATTTCCAAAGGTTTTGTGATGAATCCACCCTATCGAAAACAAAAGCGCCATCAGTAGAGTTGTAGATGTTCAATTTCCTCAAAACTATTGATATTGGTGGAATTGCTTTGGTTCAGCAGCTCTGCTATTTTAATCCTTAACTATATGCATATATGAATCAGGAGAGTTTTTTTGTGGGTAACAAAACCTTTTCTTCAAACTATATCGTTACAAGTGTTGTTTAGCATCTTAGTGCCGTCTGCACAATAGGTGAAAATGACATCTGTAAGATGCTGGTGGTTTTGTTCTTTTTCTTATGAATAGGGCTGGAAGAACTTTAGCAAGATTGCGAGGGATTTGGTGCGTTGTATGCAGAAAATAGATGGTGACTATTATCCTGAGGTAAGTCTTACCGATGAAATATAGGCCTGTTTTTCAACCATACTGATTACCAAGCATGTCCTAAATTATGCAGACATTGCATCAAATGTTCATTGTAAATGCTGGACCTGGTTTCAAACTGATCTGGAGCACTGTGAAGGGACTTCTTGACCCCAAAACTTCATCGAAAATCCATGTACAAACTTTTGCAAGCTTTCCAAATTTACTTTCCATGTTGTGATCTTTGTGTGGCTTACATCTACTCTTCAATTACAGGTTCTAGGAACAAAATACCAAAACAGGCTTCTCGAAGCTATTGACGCAAGGTTGGTGATTGCAACCTTATATGTTGTTTGGATTCTTTAGTGTAAGATTTATGGTGTGCCTGCTGTGCAAGGCTTACCAACATATATCTGCAGCCAATTACCAGAGTTTTTTGGTGGTTCATGCACATGCTCTAACCAGGGAGGATGCCTGAGGTCCAACAAAGGCCCTTGGAGTGATCCTTTAATTATGAAGGTAAATTTCTAAATCTGCTGGTGCTCTCTCACCATATCATATTCCTTATGGTAGAGCAGGACAATTAACTATCTGCCTCAGCTGTTCATGAACTTATTCCCAATTGTAGCTTGTACATAGCATGGAATCATCTGCTCCGAGGGAAATTGCTCAAGTATCTGATATAGAAGAAACAATTACAGGCTCTATAAGATTGCGTGCACTCAAGGTAAGATTACCAAATATCCAATCTGCGAGCTGTCATATGCTCAATCAGTCAAATCTATTCTTTCCAGTTTTGACGTTTTATGTCCTGCTTCTTTCAGTTACCAGGAAGAATTAGTGATACATCAAATGCTGAATCAGGTTCAGATGTTGATGATCTTGGATCCCCTGTAGCACCTGTAGATGTTGAATATCATAGTTTGGCTCCAGTTCGTGAGGAAGTAAATTCTTGTCTTCTTTAGTTCTGCCATTATTTAAGAAGTTCCATCCATTTGCTCTGCAACTACTAGCTTGTATTTTTAGATTGACATAAGATAATAGCTGATATGTTCCTTTTGGCTTCCACATGCCTAAATGTTAGCTTGTTGCTGGGCATATGGAGCATCATACATCACACAATGGCATTCCATAATAAACTTTGCCTTGTACTTATCATGTAGGCCAGGGAATCAGGGTCAACAACATACAGCGGTTCTGATGATCGGTCACTTTCGGTGAATACAGTTGTTGAGTCCAATAAAAGATATAACCCTGCTGGAAATGTATTAGGGCAGTACAACACCCGACAAAATTCCTTGATAAATAGAGTTTCACCTGAGCCAGGTATCTAATCAGAATCTGCACGCATGAATCCATCTCTCTGCAAAAAAAATCATTATGCGCTGTTAATATTTCAAGTCAGTTGTCTCACCAAGGCGGCCAGTCCCTCTGATACTTAAAATTGTGAGCTGAAACTAGCAGGTCGAGTCCCGAATAACGGCGAAGGAAATGCAGATGGTGGGATTTTGAAATATTTTTCAAGAAAAGTTGTTGCTGTAATTCTCAAAGTGCTCTCTCTTTTGCGTTTTTTCGTTCGCCGTCGACAACAGTTGGAAAATGTTCATCCACATACTGCAGCCTTGCCCAGTAATCAAGCAGATCTTCAGATAGTTAAGGAAGACCGTGTAAATCCCTGTCTGGAACGTCTTGAAAGACTTGAGTCAATGTTTAATCAGCTCAGCAGAAAGCCTCCAGAGATCCCACAGGATAAGGATCGTGCTATACGGGATTCTTTTGACAGAATAAAATCCATTGAATTTGATCTGGAGAAGACAAAGAAGGTATTTGTCTACCCATGTTACATACCTTATGGTGCTTACAGTTGTTTGGGGCTTTAATGTTAGAACTGTATCATGCTTTTTACCACAAAAAGTGTTTTGTACCTTGATAAAAAACTATGTTCTGCCAAACTTTTCAGGCAAGATTTTGAACTACGTAGGTTGAATTAATAATTTAAAGTATGAAAATGTTGCTTTATTCATTGAAATATGAAGGGTTGTGAGTTGTGACACAACTGAAACTTTTGAGCACAAGTCCAAAAAGAACTGCAATCACTATGCTAATCAAACCTTTACAAGTTAAATATTGAGCATAAAAAATGGATGCATGTTATCTAAATTCAAAAGTTTACTATGAGATGTCTCTTCAAGGAGACAAGGACCACTTGATACTTGATTAACACCTCTCAAAATTGCACTTTGTGACTATCGTGGGGCCATTGGTTATGAAATTGCAGGGCATCTTGATTCAAAAATGTGTAGGCTTACAATCATTCTAACATACTATAACTACACCCTACTATGGGCAGAGTTCATACTCAAGTCATAATTCATCATATATATGTTCATTATTTTTTCACAATTAAACTGACAATACTGTGGTCTTGTATTTCATATATTTATATGCAGTGCTTTTTGGATCTGTTCTTCCAGGTAGTGCATGCGACAGTGATAAAACAAATGCAGATGGCTGAGACATTGGAAGCTGTTAAAGAGTCTGATCTTAGGGTGAGCAATAACATATTACATAATTGTAATTGCAAGATTGCCGACATTGAGTATTCCAGTGACAGTTATTTATCAATTGAAAATAATAGTGCATTGGGGTCTAAAAGTGACATGTCAGTGTTAGACTTGCCTCTATGGTTACATATGTACTATGCATATGGTTCAAGTTATTTCTGCCTGAATTATAACATAGAATTCTATAAATTATATTATGTTAACTTATTCTGCGGCTTATATTAGTCTCATGTTTTTTCTTGTTTGGTGCAGAGAAGGAAATTTTGTACATAATAAACTTAGCAGCAATGTACAGGAACAAGAAAAGAAGGGTCGGCGGCTAACTACTGTCTGCTTTCCAACAGAAAACTAAACCGCATTGGTTGTATATGGTTGCCCTCTCTCGGCTCTCGCTTTTTTTGGTCTATCAAAGAGATGAGCGATGCTTAATGCTAATAAGAACAGATGGTGACCCGAGACAAACTGAGATTGTCAAAAAGAACGTCCTGGAAGATCACTGAACATAGTCCAAGCTTACAGACCAAAAGGAATCTTAAAAGAGCCCAATACACAGCTTATTCTGTTCATGTTTCTATTTATGTCCCTTTCAGCCTCCTGATCTGCCGTATGTATTTCAATGCTTTTGTGCATTGTTTTCCAGAACAGTTGAGGCTTAACTCCCATAATTCATGCATTTTTTGGTTGAGATCATCAATACATGTATCAGTTTTTTTTTTCACTTTACCCTTCAATTGTAAAGTATAAGCATCTGATTTAAACTGCCTGATGCTGCAACAAACTAAATAATTAGGGCATGGTGTTGCAACCCCTTTCCATTAGGTGAAATAGACGCAAAGTGCATTTTGCCTTTTTTTTTGGGTTTATTTTGTTGACTTTTGACTTTGACTTCTTTAGAATCTGAAATAAATAGAGTGGTTTCTCTAAACAGCTTCTTAAAGATACTTTTTTTTCTAAATAGCTTCTTAAGCCTAACACCTTGTGCATCATCTGTATCGATGTTTTTGTCATCCATCGCCGTCTCGAAAAGCATAAACAAAAACTATCAACTATAGCTAACTCTAGCTAAAAGTTATGTAACAAAAAAAACCATGATAACTTTGCTTTTTGTATACTGCCATTCTTTGTTTTGTCACAAGCAAAACAAAATCTCGACAAGAACAGAAAGTGTTCAGGATAGGCTTTGCCACATCCTGTTTGATAAATAAAGGACATTGCCTTTTATTGACCACTGTTGTTGATTGATGCTAAGTTTCATCGGTGGATCGCATGTTGAGAAGTGATATTCTTGTGTGGCGTGAGCTGTGTGGCACTTGAGGTCGAGGATGCACTGAACTTAGCTGGCAACTCGTTCTTGCAGGTGGGGTAAAAGTTTGTTGCAGATAGGCAACAGCCAAATGGGTAATGTATCTAGTACACTCAACTATTCCGGTGTACTCATATACTTAGCTCATGTCAATCGTTTGATCTCTATCCGACGTCCCATATCAACGTGTATCATTTTTCGCAAAAAAAATCTGTTTGCCACTCACATTGGATTTGTAAATCGCCCTTGAGCTATCCCCTTCACCCCTCCTCTCTCCAAACCCGCCGCCCATCTTTGCTCGCCTCCGCCCTGAGCCGCTATCCCAGCCTTCGCCCCGAACCGCCCTTGAGGCGCCGCCCCTTCTTGTCGCTCCCTTCGCTGCCTCCCCTCCTCGTAGCTCCCTCCTCGTTGTGGCCACGATCGAAGGCGGCTGTGATCGTGGTGGCCGTGGTCGAAAGCGGTTGTGGTCGCGATAGGCGTGGTCATGGTGGCCGTTATCGAAGACGAATGTGGTCGGGGTGGCTGTGGTCGTGGTAGAGGAGAGGAGGGACGGATGCAGGCGATGGCTCAGGGAGAGGGGTGGCGGCTCGGGGCGAAGGCGGGTGGTGACGAGGGATGGCGGGTTTAGGGACGAAGGGGATGGCTTGGGAGGCAATTTGCAAATCCAAGACGAGTGACGGACGGGGTTTTTTTACAAAAGTGACGCACGTTGATATGATACGCTGGATGGAGATCAAGCGACTGATATAAGCTAAGTGTATGAGTACACTGAAATAGTTGAGTGTATTGGATATGTACATAGCCAAATGCAAGACGAAAGAGGGCATTTTTATCAAAAGAGAAGATCCCTCCATCTCACGGACAAGGATGGGGACTGTTGAATGGTTCAACCAACCATTTCTATTATTACTGGTCCAATCCTTTCTCTTTCTACACATACAAGGCGAAATCGATTCCATCTTGCCAGAAATCTGCCATTTCTACAGTACGACCGATGAAGATCAAAGAACATGAAGTCTTCAAAGAAAAGAAAAGAAAAAGACCAGTAAACATAATCTTAGTAGTAAACAAAACTGTCAGAATATGCAAAGAATGAGTCTGAAGACCATTGCTGTTTTCTGAAGACATACCGCTTCATCGCTTCAGTCTTTTATTGTCGGACGGCCAAGATTTACCGCAAGCCTGGAAGGATGCATCTACGGTCTAAATTAGCTCAGTTACTGTTAGTTTAAGAAAGGAATGAGTTTACTTTATCAGGGTTAATACTGTCTTATCTGGATGTAATGACTGTAATCTTCGCTTAAACTAATTGAGGGATTGTACTCATATTTACACTTTCGGCTGAAGGAAAGAGACATATGCTTTGCCGATATTTTCTTAGACTCTACTGTAGCCCTAGTTTTTCCAGTAGCTCTCGCGACTCCCCTTTTCCTTTGTGATTTCCAGATTTCCTGCTAGTGTTCTCACTTGGATCGATCCTGGACCTGGGGATCTGACAAACAAAACACACAAGACAAGCGTCGTCTTGGCCGCTGCTTTCCCTTCTTTTCTCCCGTCTCTGTCTTGTCCAACGTAGCTCGCTCACAGAAAGACCAGCGAAGACGTTGAGGCGCGCATGACTCCCCTGCGCGGACCATCTCCATCACCGTCCTCCTAGATCAAAGAAGCTCCGCGACTTCCATTCCCCCTAGAACCACCCTTCCGTTGAGAAACTTGCAGCAGCGAGTACAGTTCTTGCGTTGCGCTGGGAGGAGACGCGATGGCTGTGGATCGTGGGGTGTTGTTCCCCTTTTTGGCCGCTGCCCTGGTCGGATTCGCCTCCGCGTCTCCCTTCCTGTCCGGTCCGTGCTTGTTCTTGTTGCGGTGTTCTTGCTGCGTCGCTTGCTTGCGGCTTCTGATGAGTTCGTTTTGTTTTCTGCTGCTTGAACAGACAGCGTGTTCCAGGCGAGCACCGGATCTACGGGGAGGAGCTTGCTGCAGGCCAAGAAGAGTACGTTTCCTCCTCCTCCTCGCTCAGTTCTTCCCTTTAAGCTGGTGATGGATTCGAGATAGGTGTAGGGTAGGAGGGATTTGATCTGAAATCGAACTAGATGACAGACGGTTGGGCTGGAAGTTGATGCCGTTAGGTGCTCCAATTATATGCACGGAGTAAATTCCCTGATCCGTCAGTAGTTTAGATATCACGTCGTCGGATTGGGGTAGCATCAAGGATTGGTGGTGACTTGATGAGGCTTGGATTGATTTTATCCTTGTTACTGTAGACGAAAAGAATAAGGGATTGATGAATAAAGATTGATGGAACACTTTGATGGTCCAGTTAGAATGTTAGATGACTATAATGAGGAACTGGGGTGCTATGAATTGAACAGAGGGACGGGGGCTATAGCTCTCCGATGATGTAGATATATACTACATGCACATGCTTGTTAACTGGAGTTACTGGATAATGGGAGACATTTCATTCACAAAATGGCAACTCATTAAGACATTAGAGATCAACATCCTGATGGAGTTTACATGCATTTAGTGTTGAGAGTTGAGACTAGAGGGGCTGATGTGGAGTTTCTGGACTTGGAAAACAGAGTTCAATGGTGGAAATTACAAACCATCATTCAGTAGTAAAAGTTAGGATTTTATGGTTCTCTTTAAATTCGAAATTCCAAACATGAACAGCGATCAACCTGAAATGACCTCCGCTTCACTTGCTTCTGCTCGATACTAAGATGTCCATCCTTACATAGAGAGCATAGAGAGACTAAAATAGTGGAAAGATGTCTGTCGAGCTTGTGATGGCGAAGCAGGGACTTGTAAGACGTGCAATGTCCAGATGGTGAAGCCTGTACTTCGTTATTCGATTGGAAATGTGATCATAGAAAAAATTCTACATGGTAACCAATAGCCAATTAGGTGCGTTGGTCCTAGCTGCAAAAGAACCAAACTCTTCGAGGCAGCCCCTAATTACATATTTTGGTACCTTCGATTCACTGAACAATACATACATATTGCCGACACTGTGTACCAAGTCACATCAAGATAGAGGTTAAGTCATCACTCTAATATACCTCTTGCCATGTTCAAGACTTTCAATACCTTCATCTGATATACTTCTTCTGCTTATTCCTACCTATGCTTATCAGATTGCCCTATGAATTTTGAGTTCCAAAACTACACAATCATCACAAGCAAGTGCAAAGGGCCACAATATCCTGCTAAGCAATGCTGCGATGCTTTCAAGGAATTTGCATGCCCGTATAATACGTATATCAATGACGTGAGCAATGACTGTGCATCCACAATGTTCAGCTACATCAACCTGTATGGCAAGTACCCACCAGGCCTGTTTGCCAGCTTGTGCCGAGAAGGCAAGCAAGGGCTTTATTGCGAAGGCGTCGTCCAGAAAGACGGTGGTGTTGCAAGTGGTGGCCCACAAACTCAAAGCAGCTTGCTTGCTTTGATTACTCTCATGTGTGGACTAGCAGCATTGTTGTTCCATTGAATGATACCTTCCATTTCTCCAAAGATGGTGTGTTGTAACAGATAAGGCTTGAATTCATTTTTTTTTGTTTTGAACTGAGGCTTGAATTCATTTGCTGCTCCTTGAGGCGCTCTTGGTGTAAAATCTCTTATAAGTTATGTCTGAGTACATATTCTCTAGAATCTCACCTGTTGATTGTCAACTTAGAACTCACCCTTTGTTGTTGTATTGTTACTGTTATATTGCATTATGTCTCATTCATGTGGCTAACTCATGTTAGTATAAAAAAAATTATATTCCCATGCAAACATTTTCCTTTAAAAAAACAAGAACCTTACCTATCATTGGTGCAAAATATATTGCAAAACATTGCCTTTGGACCCCATTTGCAGGAATCTCGCAGTAAACAGTTCAATTTGTTGATATAAATGCAGTTTTAGAAATAAATTACTAGTAATTCTAGAATTATAATTGAATTTAATAGCATAATTCTAGCAGCAAAGATACGACAACAACTCAACTAAAATGTTTATTAAAACATGAAATTTCCTCAAGTCATATAAACAAGATGTTATACTGATCATTGCAGAGATAATGTGATAAACAATCTGCAGTACATTCATTTTAAGTTAATGAATTAATGTTCTTAGATGTCGGTTGCACTTGTTATTAAACAAGCCCCCACGACACAATGGGTCTAGCTACTTCAACAATAAGAGTGACAATTCTAAATAATTTGCTAGTTTTCAATTATTAACAGCGGTTCAACTATTATAATATCAATTGAATTGCAATAACAGAATAATCTGAAGACAGGTTAACACCACATAAGTGATAGGACATCAAGTAATATAATCACTAATCACTCAAAACCAGCAAATTGGTTCTAAATTGTCATTATTATTTTGATCAAACCACAAAATCCTCAACATCCTCATCGAGCATTGTTTTATCCCACATCTAATCATATCAAGTCACCTAATACTAGTGATGAATTAAATCAAAGAAAGACAGATGAAGACATTCACTAGTGTAGCAAACTTGACAGATTGAAAATAGCTATTGAAGCTAACAGAAATACTCAAACCCAAGATATCACTCAAAGCTATCTAGAGGTAACTCGGCTAAGCATGTCGAGGACGACGTCAGCCCAGAAAACCTATCGCCACTGCTTGAATTGCAATTATCCAGCATGGTTCTCGGAGAGACAAAACCTCCTTCACGCTCTGATGTTCACCACGAACGCGAAATCGAGGATCATAGAATGTCGCACATGACACAGAACCAACTGAGACTGGCCAAGCACTTGAATGAACTCATGCCGCACCCAAACATAGCCAACAAAGGCTGCAAATCTCAACACACCACCATTGCGGCACCTCTACCTCACAGGAGATGGCTCAACAATTGGCAAATCACCGGCATAACTGCTGCCTAGGCGTAGCCCTCACCGGCTCCACCCTCTTTGGAGCAGTGCTGACACACACGACCGAGGCCGACGAAATGACAGAGTTCTAAGTTGCAGGAGGAGAGGACCAGTCCGTGCTTACCACCGCTATCGTAGCTCAAGGAGAAGAGTTCAGTAGCAGCCGATCCAATTAGATCAACATCAAAGTAATCGGTGGAGATGGAAGAAGGTAATGATAGATAGTGATCTGATCTGAAGATGAGAGAGGAGCCCAACCGAGTATAAGAGGATGCAGATAAGGGCAGTGCTATCAACAGCCGCAACAAAAACACTGGAGTCACTAGAGCGGCGATCAGCACAAACCCCATCTCGTACGTGTGGCTCAACCGAACAAGGCCGAAGGCCTTATCCCCTCTTCTCCCTTTCTCTATGATGTCCAAGACCCACACTTCCCTCTCCCCCTTTATTTTTTTAATAAAGCAAATTGAAAATTTTCCAAAATGCCCTCTCATAGAACACCATTCCTGCCGGAACGAGTAATGCTCCAAGGACCTAACTTTTTTGTTTGATAAGAAGATGGCGTGAACAAATGCAGGGTGTTGGACCGACATTCACAACAGTTATTCACTATCCTTTAGTGGTTTTGTCGTTACCGTCCAAGATAGAGGCCATTTAGTGTGCTTTCATTTAGTTCGGTTGGGCCCAATATGTCCTGGAATCCTTATCCTTGGACTGCTGCGCGTGTGAATGTTATTGGCCGTGGTCAACTTGTTGGGCTATATATATATATATATATATATATATATATATATATATATATATATATATATATATATATATATATATATATATATATATATATATATATATATATATATATATATATATATATATATATATATATATATATATTGCTAACAGGCTTTTCAGTGCTAACATGCTAAAACTTCTCTAGAGCCATCCGATCTGCTCCGTACGGCTCGGATCTAGGAAGGTGGGATGCCCCAACTCACTTATGCAATCTTTCACAAAACCTCCCGGATGTTTCTCAAAACTCAATCGCTCCCCTCCCTCTCACCTCTCGCCGCACTCTCTCCCAATCCGCTCCCCTCCCTCGCACCTCTCGCCGCACTCCTCCCCCGGCTCCCTCCCCGGTGGCTCTCCGCGCCGCGCCCCTCCCACCGCTGCCCTCCCCGGCCCTAGTAAACCAAAAAGATCTAGTAAACTTCAATGTGCCATCTTCCAATGAGATGGCAATACCTCTGAACACAAAGGATAAAAAAATACAACAGCTAACATTATTCTTCTGGTAAACCAAAAAGATCTAGTAAACTGCACATATGCACAACTGCACACAGCTAACATTATTCTTCCTGCTGGATTCATGTTATTATGCAAGCAGCCAATCATCAATAATAATTCATTCACATTTGAAATATACAATTGAAGCATCAATATTCAGTTAAAACATTCAGTACAATCTGAAACACTTGGTTCAGTTTCACAACACTAATACATCAATATTCAGTTCGGAGTTGGACGGCGACACGAGTAGGGGAGGCGCAGAGCAACCGGTGAGGCTGGCGAGCGGGGCGGCAGTGCAGCGAGGGAGGCAGCGTCGCCGAGGACCGGGGGGCGCGATGGGCCGGGGAGGGAGCCGCGGGAGGCCGGGGACAGCGGCGTCGGGGAGGGAGCCGGGAGATCCGCGGGAGGCCGGGGGGAGGCAGCGGCCAGCAGCCTGCAAACCCTAGAAGCGCCGTGGAGGGGGCCAGGAGGGCAGCGGCGGAGGGGCGCCACGAGGAGGGAGGCGGCGTGGAAGGGCCGGGGAGGGCAGCGGCGGGAGGGGTGCGGCGCGGAGAGCCACCGGGGAGGGAGCCGGGGGAGGAGTGCGGCGAGAGGTGCGAGGGAGGGGAGCGGATTGGGAGAGAGTGCGGCGAGAGGTGAGAGGGAGGGGAGCGATTGAGTTTTGAGAAACATCCGGGGGGTTTTGTGAAAGATTGCATAAGTGAGTTGGGGCATCCCACCTTCCTAGATCTGAGCCGTACGGAGCAGATCGGATGGCTCTAGAGAAGTTTTAGCATGTTAGCACTGAAAAGCCTGTTAGCACTAGATATATATATACATACATACTTTTTTTGACCCAGTGCATAATGAGCCAGACAAACTAAACATTTTCACCAAATCGTGTCCTTCTCAATTCCACACCACAAATTTCAAGTTATCTTTCAAACAAATAAATTGAGAGGAGAAAGTAACAAAATTATTGTTGTGCTAACTGCCATTTTTTTTAAAAAAAAAAGTCACCTGTAACAAAAAAAACAAACTTTCTGGTAATTAGATGTGCTTGGAGATGTACCCATTACAACAACAGTGGAGCCACATACAACCTGTGGGTCAGGTTTTTTTTTTGTTGCAAAATAGTCTTATTGGCACAGATACATGCATGCAGGTTCATAAAATTCCAGATATTTTTGAAAGGTTGATCTCGTAAGGTTTGTGTTGTGGTTACTGACCAAACAGAGAGAGATGGTAGTGGGGAGTGATCGGTCTCACCCCTCCCCCCTCATGGCCTGTGCTCATATATATGTACACATGAGGAGTGCTTTTACAGTTGTACCCTTACATCTGGTTATCCCCTCTGGGGGCACTCATGTTATTACACATGGCATATCCTGGGCCTTATAATCTCCTACCGGGCCTGCTGGGTTTATGTGGGGGCCACCCCTACAACAGGAGCCTCTCATGGTAAAGGGCTTCACGGGGCCGAAGCCATGTAGCCGAGTCCTTTGGCCCCCTCCGTCCCCGCGGCCTGTGAACTTTTTCAAACTTGACCCGGGGCCGGGCTGCAGCCGAAGTAGACACGCGCCGGGGGCGTTGCACCGGCACGGGACAGCGTAGCGGGCCCCTGATCCGTCACATGAGCCTTAAGTGATGAGGGACGTGCCGCGACTCTTGGTCTGCCGGCCGTCCACGTGGTGAAGCGTGCTTGGCGCGGTGCGGGCGTTTGAGGCGTCGTGACCATTAATATGGCGGCGGACTCCCGGCAGTTGGACTTCTGCCGATTGGCCTTCCGCCGGTTGGCTCCCCTGCTGACGGGGTATATATACGTAGCGCTGGCGCGGCGTTGCTCCTGTGTATATTGTGATAGAAGCTGCTCCCCTAAAATGGGCCCCTGCCGTGCATCAACATTCCTGGGGGACGCTGAACGGCTTGGGGAATGTTGATGCACAGAAGGAGGTCCATTTTTCTTGGGAGCTTGATCAGCGCCGGTTATCGACAGCCAGCCGCGCTTCCTGCCCCCGCACCGTGCTTCCGCAGGCGACAGCAAGGTCTGCCTTGCCTTTCTTAACAGGCCTACCTACAGTCGGCGTTCCTGATGGAGCCCGCCGGCATCACCTTTTTATGTTGATGCACTGTAGGTGGTCTGTTATGGAAAACGAGGCAGACTTTGCGGGACAAGATCTCCGCCTTTGCGGCGCCCAGCCGGGGTAGACGCGCGTGCTCCGTTCCCTACCCTTCGAACGGGTGGCAGCGGAGCTGACGCCCAGCCGGAGTAGACGCAGGCGCTCCGTCCCCTACCCTTCGAACGGTTGGCAGTGGAGCTGGCGCCCAGCCGGAGTAGACGCGTGCGCTCCTTTCCCTACCCTTCGAACGGGTGGCAGCGGAGCTGGCGCCCGGCCGGAGTAGACGCGCGCGCTCCGTTCCCTATCCTTCGAACGGGTGGCAGCGGAGCTGGCGCCCAGCCGGAGTAGACGCGCGCGCTCCGTTCCCTACCCTTCGAACGGGTGGCAGCGGAGCTGGCGCCCCGCCGGAGTAGACGCGTGCGCTCCGTTCCCTACCCTTCGAACGGGTGGCAGCGGAGCTGGCGCCCAGCCGCAGTAGACGCGCGCGCTCCGTCCCCTACCCTTCGAACGGGTGGCAGCGGAGCTGGCGCCCCGCCGGAGTAGACGCGTGCGCTCCGTTCCCTACCCTTCGAACGGGTGGCAGCGGAGCTGGCGCCCAGCCGCAGTAGACGCGCGCGCTCCGTCCCCTACCCTTCGAACGGGTGGCAGCGGAGCTGGCGCCCCGCCGGAGTAGACGCGCGCGCTCCGTCCCCTACCCTTCGAACGGGTGGCAGCGGAACTGGCGCCCAGCCGCAGTAGACGCGCGCGCTCCGTCCCCTACCCTTCGAACGGGTGGCAGCGGAGCTGGCGCCCCGCCGGAGTAGACGCGCGTGCTCCGTCCCCTACCCTTCGAACGGGTGGCAGCGGAGGTGACGCCCAGCCGGAGTAGACGCGCGCGCTCCGTTCCCTACCCTTCGAACGGGTGGCAGCGGAGCTGACGCCCAGCCGGAGTAGACGCGCGCGCTCCGTGCCCTACCCTTCGAACGGGTGGCAGCGGAGCTGGCGCCCAGCCGGAGTAGACGCGCGCGCGCTCCGTCCCCTACCCTCCGAACGGGTGGCAGCGGAGCGGTCTTTGCGCTGTAAAGGTTCCTAGAATCACGCCGGTCCCTGGCCTGCCAGGGTTAGGCTCCCGTATCGTGCGACCCGCCTGGACGCGCACAGGGCACGTGGTGGCCTATGATTGGTGTGCAGCGGGATGCGGACGGTTGCGTGCTCGCGGCCGCTCGCCTCTTCCCTAGGCAATGGGGACACGGGGCGAGCGATGAATGGCGCAGCGCCAAAGCTGTTGTGATCCCCTGGCCCGTTAGTGCGCCCTTAATAGCGGCTAGGTAGCGTCGTGCTGTGACGGCCCTTGGCGCTTGCGGACGTGGCCCTCCAGCTTTGGGTATGGGGCATCGCGCTGGACGGGTGCTTGTACGACTGCGGTCGCGTTCGGCACGCGGGTCGTTGCGACGCTTCGGTAGCGGCGGTATGGGCGAGGTGGCTTGAAATAGTCCCCCCGTAACAGCGTCCCCGCACCCTTACGCCCTCTTTCCTATCTGCTCCACCTTCTACACTTTCGTGATATCTTCACCGCTTCAATCTCTCCGTGGAAAGCGATGGCCTCCGGTGGCAAGCGCGGCCAGACGGTTGGTGGCTCTGACATTCGCCGGCAGTCCTCGCTGTTGGAGATGAAATACGCACTCCAAGAGCGCGACCCGGCGGCGGCGGACAGGGAGTGGCTGGTGGCGGAGGAGGGCACGTTCTCCCGCGAGCTAGGCCCCTCGCTCGTCACCGAGAAGACGATCCAAGGGCTTCTGCACGCGGGGAAGTTGTCCGAGCGCCAGGAGGTACGATTGCCCGCCGCCGACGAGACGGAACCGCATCCCGAGAGGTCAGAGGCGGTCGTGTTCGTTGCCTTTTTCGACGCGGGGCTCCGCATCCCAGCGTCGGCTATCGTGGGCGACGTGTTGCGGACCTTCGGGCTGGAGCTGGCGCAACTGACTCCGAACGCCGTGGCCCGGCTCGCGGTGTACAGCTAGGCCTTGCGCTCGGGGGCGTGTTGGTCCAGTGCCTCATTGTTCGCCTACCTTCACGAGGCACGATGCCAGCTCATGGACCGGAAAGACGGAACGCTGTCGAGCTTCGGTAGCGTCAGCTTTATTCTTCGTCCGGGAAGTGGGAGTCTCACTGGATGAGGCGGTGGTTCTACCACCGCGTGGAGAGCGGGAGTGGCCTTGAGTGCACGGGCCGACCGATCGCGTTTAAGCCGTGGCGGAGGGTCCAGCGGCTCGTAGGCGTGGCTGCCCGCTTCAACATGCGCGACCTCGCCGAAGAGTACGTGATGTATGGCGTGGCACCGCTTGCGCGCGACTGGCGTCTTGCCGACGAGAGGCTTCGAGACGACAATGTTTCGCCATCGGTCTGCGTGCTGCCGCCGCCCGCCGGTCTTCGTAAGCCTCGATCGCGTCTCTCCTTTTTCGCGCGAAGCGCGTTATATGCTGATGCTATTCTCCTTTGCTTCAGGGATTTGCTTGGAGGAGGCGGAGCAAGCCGCACGCGTATTCCTGGGGCCGTACACCGGCAGGGAACACGAGCAGCGCGCGGCTGCTATTGCCGAGGCAGGGCTGGGGCGAATAAACCGCGTGTGCGAGGCCCTGGGCCGTGCCGGGCCGTATCGCTCCAGACGATGGTGCAGCGAAGAAGAAGAAGGCACCCTCTCGGAAGAGGGGCCGCAGCGGGGCGCCTGCCGCGCTTGGCGCGGCGGCTGCTACTGCTGCTGCTAGTGCTCCCGAGGGCGCGGCGGACGCGGAGTCAGACTCAGCGAGGTATGCCGATTCGGGCTTGGGTGGCGCAGACATCGAAGGCGAGGTATCTTCGGCGAGCGCCCTGGACGGTGGGTTTGCCACAAGCAGCCGGAGGGGGGAAGTCTCGCCGCCCACCGAAGTCGTCGAGGCGGAACCCGTGCGGACCGGCGATGCTGAGGTGGATCCTTTAGCCGTGGCCGCTGTGATGCCGGAGGCGCCCTCCACGGGGGCGCACGGAGCCATGCTGCCTTTAACGACAGTGGCAAAAACCGAGGTGCCCCCTTCGACAATTGCCACCGCGGAACCTTCGCCCCGGGCGGCGCGACCGCGGGGGCTTCCCCAGCCATGATTGCGGGGGCGGTTTCGCTGCTGGCTGCCCCGGCTAAACGGCCGTGTGTGCGGCCGGAGCTCCACCGGACACCGCGGGGATTCGTCGTGGCCACGAGCATCAAAAGCTTGTGGGACTCCAGCGCAAGCGCCGGGGACCCTGCGGCATACGCACCTTCTGCCCCTCTGGCCACGCCTCCCGCCGTGCAGGGACGGCCGCCACCCTCCCCGAACGCGGAGGCTTCTGCCCGCGGCGTGACCATTCCTTCTGCTACCGAAGGTAGGGTGGCGTAGCTTACTCTGGTGCGTGCTTTTATGCCTTGCGGTACTCACCTGTATCCCTGTTTACAGCGCTGCTCATTCCGGAGGGGGAACGCTTGGCAGAACATGGGGACCTCCACGTGCATAAGCCCCGCGGACTTCGTGCCGCCCCCGGAGACACTGAGGGCGTGGCGCGGGATTGTGAATGACGCGGCCACCAGTGTCGACCCGCAAGCGCTGCAGGCCTACGGGGCGGGGCGCCTCGAAGACGCCTTCGAGGTGTCTGGGGTGAGGGTAAGTACTTCATACGACGACGCCTGGGCTGGCTGAGCTTGCTAAGTCTTTCCCTTCTGCAGACACTCGTGCTGGGGCAGGCCTTGCAAACGGCCTATGCTCGCGGACGAACGGCGCTCGAGGACAGGCTGTGGGCCGTCGAGGAGGAGCTACGCGAAGCCTCTGGGGCCCGCTCTGCCCAGGACGCCCGCATCCGCCAGCTGGAAGCGGAATGCGCCGAAGCGAGGGCACACACCGAGGAACTTGTCGCGTCGACCGCGACAGCTGCTGAACGGAAGTTTGCGGCGGAGCGGGACGGGTTCCTGGAGCAGGTCACCTCGCCGGAGAAGGAAAAAGGCGAACTTGCCTTGACTCTAGCGGAGCGTAACCAGACGCTTGGCGACGCCTCGGTGGTTGCGTGGGACGCCATGCAAGCGCTGGAGAGCCATCTCCAAGGGCTGGTAACCGAGGTGCCGGACCGCGCCTTCGGCCCGGAGGAGTTGTCTCGGATGCTCCGCTGGGTTGGGGATGCCGCTAACGTCGCGCGCGACGCGGCGAAGTCCTTTGGCACCCACTGCGCATACACGTCGGCATGCTTGGTGTGCGCGCTCCTGCAGCACCGCGGTTGTACGCACGTCGCCGGGCTGGATGACCCCCAGCTGGAGATGCCTGGCGGGGCCAGAGTAATGTCCGGCGCCGTCCGCTCCACTCGCTGTTCCCTCGGGCCCTTCTTCGACCGGATCTAGGCTTACAACGGGCCGGATGCTGCACGGATCGAGCTCCGGAAGTCGCTCTACGGGACGGGGAGCCTCGGCCAATTTCTGGACGGGGTCCCTCGACGTGACGAGGGCGGCGCTGGGCCCTCCGAAGGCGCCGGGAACCCGCAGGTCTGACGCCGTGGTGCCTAGGTGTAGGCGTGTGTTGTACTGCTCCCTCTTTTTGTGAATGAAGTACACACTTGCATGCATTCTGACTTTCGCCTATATCCCGGGCAGCTTCCTTGCTGGGGCCGGCTTCTTGCGGCCGACCTTTCAACCCGGCGACGCCTTTGACGCCGGCGAAGGGCCGAAGAGTTGCTGGACTTTTGGGCGGGCCGGCCTTCTTCGGGCGAGGTCCCAGCTTTAGCGCGTGTTAAGGATGAACCCGCGGGATAGCAGCTTAGAGCGGCGAGGATGTTGCTGGACCTTTGTACTTGTGACTTTTCCGGTATGCAGATTTCCTGGCATTTTAGGATATGCGCTGTGTGTTGATGCCACTGTTGGCGAAGTAGCTGCGCAAGGGTTCCTTAGAACGGCGCTTGCGGGGCAGTCCCTTGGCATCTCGCCTTTTTACAGCCCGTAGACTGGCGTGTGCGGAGGCGGGCCCCCGCACGTTGCCTTGTTATCGTCCGTAGACTGGCGTTTGTGGAGGCGGACCTCGACACTTCGCCTTTTTATAGTCCGTAGACTGGCGTTTGTGGAGGCGGACCTCGACACTTAGCCTCTTTTTTTATAGTCCATGGACTAGTGCGTGCGGAGGAGGACCTCAACGCTGCGACTTCCTTTATAGTCTGGAGACTCGCGCGTGCGGAGGCGGACCTCGACGCTACGTCTTATTTAGAGTCCGTGGACTAGTGCGTGCGGAGGCAGACCTCGACGCTACGTCTTGCTTTATAGTCCGGAGACTCGCGCGTGCGGAGGCGGACCTCGACGCTACGTCTTATTTAGAGTCCGTGGACTGGTGCGTGCGGAGGCGGACCTCGATGCTACGTCTTGCTTTATAGTCCGGAGACTCGCGCGTGCGGAGGCGGACCTCGACGTTACGTCTTATTTAAAGTCCGTAGACTGGTGCGTGCGGAGGCGGACCTCGACGCTACGTCTTATTTAAAGTCCGTAGACTGGTGCGTGCGGAGGCGGACCTCAACGCTACGTCTTATTTAAAGTCCGTAGACTGGTGCGTGCGGAGGCGGACCTCCACGCTACGTCTTATTTAAAGTCCGTAGACTGATGCGTGCGGAGGCAGACCTCGACGCTACGTCTTATTTAAAGTCCGTAGACTGGTGCGCGCAAGGGCATCCCCCCGCTGCATCTTTTGTTTATACTCAGGGCCGTCACCCTTGGCTACGGCGAGTGCACACGCGGACGTGCGACTTCGATTTATACTCAGTCCCGTACCCCTGGCTGCGGCGAGTGCACACGCGAACGTGCGTCTTTGTTTATACTCAGGCCCGTCACCTTTGGCTACGGCGAGTGCATACGCGAACGTGCGACTTCGATTTATACTCAGTCCCGTACCCCTGGCTACGGCGAGTGCACACGCGAACGTGCGTCTTTGTGTATACTGTGGGGGCGCGCGCGCTGGCCAAGCCTGCGCGCGCCTCCGCCGCGTATCTGCATGTGATGAAGAAAGATTGGTGGCAAACGGCGATCTTCATTACATCCCCGTTTGCGCGGGTAAGCAGTTACAGGGGGTGGATATACTAACCGTTTGTCCTTGGCGCGGCCGAAGCCTCTAGTCGCTAGACGTCCGCTGGGCCCGCGAAGGCGCCTCAGAGTGGCCCCGCGGACCCCCGCGCTGTGACGCCAGCTCTAAGAGCGGCGTTGGACTTCGCGACGCGGGTACCTGGTACCTGGCTCGATGCGCCGGGCCATATCCTGGTCGCCCCGGACGGTAATGATGGTCCGGGGACCCGGGATCTTCATGCACAGATAGCCGTGATGTGGTACCGCGCCGAAGGAGTTGAGGATTGGGCGCCCTAATATGGCATTGTAGGGGTACGGAAGGTCGACCACGTTGAAGGTGGCATCCTCGGCCCGCACATTGTTGTCTTGGCCGAAGGAGACTTGAAGACTTATTTGGCCCAACGCCTGCAGGGGCTGTCCCCCGAAGCCCTGCAGTGGGATGCCTGAGAGCCCTAGGCGGCTTCGAGGGATCCCCATCTGGTCGAAGGCCGCCGCAAACAATATGTTCGCGGAGCTACCGCCGTCCACCAAGGCACGCCCCACGTCGCATCCCGCAATCGTGACCCGGATGACCAGGGGGTCCTGATGAGGGAAGTCCACGCCTTGGGCGTCGTCGGGTGTGAATGTGACTTCGTGCTGCGCCCAGTCCGGCGGTGCTTGCGCTGGGTATGCCGCCACGTGATGTAGTCTTCGCGCATAGGCCTTCTGCTGCCGTGCTGAGGCGAATTCCAACACAGAGCCTCCGGATATGACGTTAATGACACTGCGGTGGGTTGCCTCCGGGGCCTGCGGCGACAGGAGGCCCTCCCGAGGCTGCTGTACGTGAGCTTGGATCCGTAAGGGGCCTTCCTGGGGTTGCATCCTTTGCGCTTGTACCTGCATGGGGGCCTCGTACGGGAATTGGATGTGGGCCACCGCAGGCGGGCGTGTCTCCGGGTTCCTGTCCCTAGCGACGCTATCGCGGAGCGCCGCGATGGAGGTGCAGGTGCGGGTATCGTGGTTGCCACGGCCGTGGACGACGCACCAGAGTCCCTGGTGCTGATCGTCGTAATCTCCACGACTTTTATTGTCGCGACCCCGGCCACAGCCGCGCCCGCGGCCACGACGCCCCCGACCGCCTCGGCCCGCGGGAGCGCCCTCGTCGGAACCGCCTTCAATGTCGAGGACATACCGGTTTCGCCTCGACCTCTGCTGGCCGCGCTTGGGCCGGTCGGACGACTCCTTGTGCGAGGCGTCCCTGCGGTCGGGCGTATCCCTGGACGACTCCTGCTTACGTTTTCCCTTCGAAGAACCGTCCTTCGGCGGATCTTCGGCTTTTGCCGAGGCTCCGGCCTGGTTGGTGTCGGAGTCGTCACCTTGCCTTCGCCTCGCGTCCTCTTCCGCCCTGGCGTATTCCTCCATTTTGTCGAAGAGCTTTGCCACCGTCTTGATTGGCTTTCGCGCATTGTACTCGGCCATCGGGCCCGGACGAAGGCCCTGTATGGCTGCATTAACGATGGTGGTTTCGTTAACGTCCTTCACTTGGCATCGAATCTTGGCGAAGCGTTTGAAGTAGTCCCGGAGCTTCTCCGAGGGTTTTTGCTTCACAGCGAAGAGTTGGTCCGCGTCGACTCGCTCGACATAGTTTCCTTGGAAGTTATTGTGAAGGCGATCGCGGAGCTGCTCCCATGCGTAGATGGAGCCCGGCTCTATGGTAAAGAACCAAGAGAGCGCCACTCCTTGCAGCGCGAGGGGGAGTCCCTTCGCCTTCGTGGTGTCGTCTCCGCCCGCGGCTTTGATCGCGGTGTCATACACGCGCACGAACTCGCGGGGGTCCGTGTCGCCTTTGTACGGGTCGATGGCGCTAGGAAACTTGAAGTCTTCGGGCCATGCCGCCTGCTGCAGCCCCGCCGAAAGCGGGGACTCTGGATCCACGCGCCGCAGCGGCACGCGGCTGGACGTGGGGCTTCGCGACTGTCCGCCCTCTCCGGCGTGGGCTCGGACGCGATTACTGGCGCAGCCTGCTGGCTCCGAGCCTCTTGCATATCTCGGACGGCTCCGCGAAGGTCCCCTAGCTCCCGCTGGAACGCGTTGAGGGCTGCTAGTATGGCGCCTTCCACCGTAGGTGCTGTCGGGGCCGCCGGAACACCCAGCGGACGGGTCGGTGCAGGGACCACCGCCTCACGATCTCCAGATCCGCCGGATGCTTCATTGCGGCTACCCCCGGCCGCCTGATCCGCGCTGCCGACGAGGGTGGCGGGGGCTGTCGTTGCAGTGCCAACGACGGGGTTGAATGTCGTTGTAGCAGCGCTGGCGGGGTCGGTCGTTGTAGCGCCAGCGACGGGGTTGGATGTCGTTGCAGCAGCGCTGGCGGGGTCGGTCGTTGTGGCACCAGCGACGAGGTTGGATGTCGTTGCAGCAGCGCTGGCGGGGTCGGTCGCTGTGGCGCCAGCGACGGGGTTGGATGTCGTTGCAGCAGCGCTGGCGGGGTCGGTCGCTGTGGCGCCAGCGTCGACGTCCGCGACCACAGCGCCTGCGCTGCCGCCAGCTCCTTCGGCGGCCGATGCCGAAGCCCTGGTATTCACGCGCCGCTCCGGCCCAGCCGTCTTCTTTCCCTTCGCCGCCGCTGATGAAGATTTTTTCGGTGCCATCCTTCTTCTTCGGTCTTCGGGCTTGTCCTTGTCCTCCCCACGGACGGCGCCAACTATTGTGGTTACTGACCAAACAGAGAGAGAGATGGTAGTGGGGAGTGATCGGTCTCACCCCTCCCCCCTCATGGCCTGTGCTCATATATATGTACACATGAGGAGTGCTTTTACAGTTGTACCCTTACATCTGGTTATCCCCTCTGAGGGCACTCATGTTATTACACATGGCCTATCCTGGGCCTTATAATCTCCTACCGGGCCTGCTGGGTTTAGGTGGGGGCCACCCCTACAACAGTTTGAGTTCTGGATCCACTACAACATCACACAATTCAATTAAGGAATTTATAGCAAATTTGTGCCAAGCATCAATGTTTTACACTAGTTGCCTAGGTACTTTGTATGGGATCCGGCTTGCAGTTTGATTATTGTATCTTTTTAGATAGATCAAAATGGTTGATTAGCGACTTTTTGATGGTTAAAGGATGAAAAAACCAATAAGCAATAGCATTTGGGAACAAAAATCTCTGGCATCCACTGATACATGTTCTTTCTGGAGCGACACGACAACACCACATCAACATCTTTTAGTTTCTTATAGAACTGGTACAAGATTTTTCTATACATCTCATTGATCAAATTTCTTGCGATGGTTCTAGGATATATGGGCTGCCCTTTTAATTACAATTATAAGCAGCTACCCGCTAAGATATTGCAATTTACGGCGAACATGTTAACCACTGCTACGAAGAGACTTTTATCTATAACTGTAATCTGTTGTCAATTATGGATCAAATAAGTTTAATTATTTGTCAAAATCTAGGTTTTTCTAGGGTTAGTTCTTTTGGAATTTTTGAAACTTATAGATTTTTACCCAAATACCAATAGGACAACACCGAGTAAAAAAGCCCACGACACCTCATAGCATTGTCAAAAAAAATGTTGTCATATTATTGAAGTAACCCAACTATGAAAAGTTGAAACATAAAATGTATGATGTTTTCATTATTACCGCAAGTCCATAATTAGAACAATTAACTATGTAGAAATTGGAGACTATCTTACTATAGGTTATGGTTACGAACCAAATAGTAAGTAATGAGGGCTACAAGCAGACCACAGAAGGACTACTCGAAGCCTTAGATGCTGTAAAAAAAAAGGTGTGAGAGATACTTGTATAGAATATGTGTGTTGTTTGTAAAAATGAGACACCCCTCTCATGGTGTCCAAATGCATACATTTATATTTATGAAGATGTTAGTTACATAAATGATTCTATCTGAATCTACATTTATAGAGGTAGTCATGCCATTTTCTCAGCTTAGCCACTATCTCGCCCTACACGTGAATGTGGTATTTTCCTAGCCTGCAGCTCCTGCTAGGCCGGCTGGATGGTCTACTGACGCAATTGGTTGACTAGGTTAAAGTGTAGGCCACTCCCCCAACAATATAGTTAGCTACTCCTAGATAAAATCGATTCGCATTTAAAAAGCCAGAGCAACCAGAGCATCAAATTACTGATGTTGTTCTTCATGTGGTTAAATTATACAGTTAAGTACCTCTATTTCCTTTTTCACTCCACGAAGTGGAACATAGAGGTGCAGTGATGCAGCTAGGAGCAAAGAGAGCCGAAGAACATTCTTCTGACAAAAAATCAACCATGCTCCTAACGTAGACCTCCTGGTCTGGGAGTGTTGTGGCTACAGACCAAACAGAGAGAGAGATGGTAGTGGAGAGGTGGGAGTGTTCTGCCTCACCCTCCCCCTCATCCTGATATATACATATTCACATGGAGTATGCTTTTACAGTTATGCCCTTACATCCGTACATCTCCATCAGGGGCACTTATGTCATTACACATGTTACTCTGACTCTTATAACCTTCTAACAGGCCTGTTGGGCTTAGGTGGGGGTCACCCCTACAACAGGGAGTATTCCGGAGACTTCCACATATGCTTGTAGAATTACAGCACGTACGAAGGGCAACCATACTGTTCTACACTTCCACTACTGGGCTGAAAAGAGGGAGCTCTGATCCAATGATTGAACTGCCACCAGGTGCGTCACCCCCGTCCTATCGCCCATCAAAACCGAGGTGACCAAATTGCCGTGTCCCAATCTCTCAACGTCATAGCCAGCCTTGGGTTTGGATTAACATAACGGATTAGCTAACTTCAGAGCTTTTTCATTTTAGATTTTAATAGTTTTTTATTCTTTATAATAACTAACTTTCAAAGAAGTGTCTTTTCAGAATAAGGTCTACAGTTGATTGTATTATACACTGTAATAACTTCATCTATATCGGCTAAAATCGTACATAAATTTCTGTTACTCCGTACTCTCTCACGAACGGTCTAAAAGCTATAAACTGCAACAAAAAAATAGACCCTAATCTCACCAGGTTATCCTACTTGAATTAGTGAGGTTAGCTTAATCTAAAATTTGTGTGTGAAACTAATCTAAATTACTATTTGGCTATATTAGGTAGATTAGCTATATATAGAAAAACAAAACGTAGGAGAGTTGGTTACTAGCTTATTTTACTTTTTGGTTGGTAACTTAATCATTGGTTAAGGAGGTTTAAAATCATTGATCGGGTTAAGTTAATCCTATTCCTAACCCGCATCTTCTAAACCCCCAATAAAACACGATTTAACATGAAAAACTATGTATATTGTCCACCATAAAGAAAAGATGTAACTTAATTAAGAAACCGTTAATTATATAACAGATTTGAAAATTACTCATCATACTTAACAACATAAACGTAAATTCATATTATAAATTAGTCAGTGACTGCAAAATCGTAGATATTAATGTTCCCATATGAACTTTAACTTTTTTTTTATCAGATATCCATTTTGTTAATTTATTGAATATATTTCCTATACATATCGAATACGAATGTGGAGTAAATATTGCCTTTCCCATATTATAACCTAAACCTATATTTAAAAAAAAATACGAATACGAGTCGAATCAAGAAAATGATAGCCCATCGGATTTTTTTCCCGAGTACAACACCGGATCCGCGGATATTATCCGCCCGTTGTCACCTCCATCACGTCCTCCACCCTCACAGGGGCAAACCCGTCAATTCCCACCACCCCGCCGCTTCGAGCTTGTACTATTTACCCACCTCCACCTCTTCCCGGCTCTATCCCCTCCCCAGGGAGTAGGACAAGGCCTGTCCCCGTCTCTAACCCACTGCGACGAACACAGGAACAGCAACGAAAAATAAAATTATTTTCGGGACAGAATAAAATTCGGTAGAATAATTCCGAAAACGAGGCGGAAATTAGAAGCAAAGAGGCAGTGAGAGGGGAAACGCCCGAAAGTGGAAGGGGGAAAATAAACGGAAAAAAGATTATTAGTTAATTCGTGCTGTTAGGAAGTGAGGAAAAGGAAGCGGCTCCCCGTCTCTTATATTACCGGGGATTCCGTCTCGGGTCGGCTCGGGCGGCGTCGTCTGAGGCGCAGGCTTCCCTCTCCGCTCCCCCCGGCGGCCGATTCGCCCCCCGCTTGATCGGGCCAGGTGCGTCCAGTCGTCCGTTTCTGCTTCTTTTTTTTTTGTGGAATTTTTGTGATTTGGGGGGGGGGGGGGGGGGGGGGTTTGTGGTGGGAAACGGTGATCTGTTCGAATTAGGGTAGATCTGGGTGGTGGGCGGTTTGAGGCGGCGGGGTCTAGGGTTTGCAGCGCCGCGCGGGGGGGTGGGTGGGTGGGGGAATTGGTTGTGTGTGAACCTGATGAGGAAAAAACGCGTTTTTTTTTTGGATTGAGGGGAGGAAATTTTTGGTTCTGGGGATGATTTGTCTGCTGCTAATGATGTGACTGTTGACTTTGTGTTTGATTTTTTTTCCCTCCTTGTTGATATGCTTAGGAATTCTACCCCATGTTGACTTGGGAATTCTACCCCATGTTGACTTGGTTCCATTTGGTTCGGATTTTCCCTTCAAGTTTGCTTAATCCGCAAGTGCTTGGAACTTAGAACAGGCAAACGGTATGTGATGCTAGAAGTGACTAGTTGCTAATAGAAACTGCGAAGAGCTTCTAGTATTTGTTGTTGTGATTGGCAACTGCTGTTAGTGGATTGGTGTGGGATGTTCTAGAGGCGCATGTTTGCTTGCTTGATGCGCAATTTGTTTCAGTGTGGGCGTGGTTGCTGATGGTGGTGATGTTCTGTTTGCAGGCTAGGGACTCTTCTCTCTTAGGAGAGGATCCATGTCCAATTATCACGAAGACCACGTGGAAGACATGGATGATGATTATGACATGGATGATCCTGCTGATGACATGGGCGACGAGCACCAAGAGCGCGGAGTCAGGGACCCCGATTCGGAGGGTGAGGAGTATGGCCAGTCGGTATGTCCGTTATTTTGTATTGTTGCCTCACTGCATTTGGAATCAAGTCTATGCAACATTGTTTTTAAATGCAGTTCTTGTCGGGTTACTAGATCATTATTCCACGAACTACAACTGTAGGGCACTTGTATGCTGCTGATATGTTTCAGTTACTTAGCCCAAATGCTACTTGTGGTGGTATACTAGATACTAAGCGCGGAGTAGACAGTTAATCAGTTATATGACCCTATAAATGGCTTATGGGGTCATTGATTATGCATTCTCTTATTTGGAGGGTTAACTGAATCCACGAAACGACAACAATTCTCACGCATCTTGTGTTGGCTGTTGAGTCTTGGGAGCCTGATACAGTTCTCTCTTGTTTAGAGGGTTGTCTGAATCCAGGAAGCTTGTCCTCTTACATAGTTGCACAATGTCCTTTGTCTTCTACCGTTCATCATCCCAATCTTTTGGTACTATCTATGCAACTATCTTTTGCAAGATTGCGCTTCTTTTCCCATGATTCCTACCTGCTATGCTATGTAAATGCTTCCATTGTTTTGTCTATTCCTGTCTTCCATTTCTAAATCACTGTTAGTTTGTTTTTAATTCTGGACATAGGATATAGAAAGCAGTTATTTTCCTTGCTCAGCTTTTAATTTATAAACCAGTCTTGAACTTTACCAATATAAGAGTTTCTGTAAATATGGTTTCTTTCTGAGTGGCAACTTGATCATTGTTTTAACTACATAAACCACGCTGCAATGCTCTAAATGGTTGTTTCTCCTTATCTGTTTAGCATCATAAGATCTCAGATACTTCATCAGCGGATGCAAGAAAAGGAAAGGACATTCAGGGAATACCATGGGAGGGGCTAGCTATCACACGTGAAAAATACAGACAGACCAGATTAGAGCAGTACAAAAATTATGAGAATATGCCTAATTCTGGAGAAGCAGCAGCAAAGGTGTGTCTTTTAGAAAGTTCAGTTCATGCAAAATTTTCGGTCTGCAAGTGGTTAACAGTTGACACTTGTCATAAACAGGAATGCAAACCAACTGAGAAAGGCGGAATGTATTATGAATTCAGACAAAATACTAGATCAGTAAAATCAACTATCCTACATTTTCAGGTGGGTTCATTCTGCCTTCCTTTCCCCACTTCATGATAATATTAATATGCTGTCGGATAATTATCAGATGTAATTGTTTAGATATCTGTTTGATAGGTGGTATCAAATTTCTGGGCGTTCTCTCATAAGATTATGTTTCTACATTTCATTAACCGAACCAGCTTCAGACTTATTAAGTTACTTTGTCAGTCAACTTTCATCCTGATCTTTTGCCTTCATAGTTTTTGCTGTACCATTTCCTTGAATATAAAAAATCAAAGAAATAATTAGGTGCGAAGTTGCTAAGTATTACTCCATATTTCTTTTGAGTGTGTCTATTTCAGTAACTATGCCGTGCTTGATTGCAAATTCTTACTGCTAATTTGAAGAAAATTTTGCATCAATGCTTTTAGCTGTATTAGCTTCTCGGATTTGTAAAAGTTAATTTGAATTAAATGTTTTGAAACATGTAATTATTGCGTAAACTTTGCATGGATAGTGAGATGTATTCCTATGTTAAAAAAAAGAGCAAGGTGTTCCTGCTTAGTCTCTTGTCTAAAAATAAGGATTGGTGTTGGTTCTTGTATCTTTGGGACTAATTTAAGTTTGCATTGCCTGTTTGGAGATACTTTTATTGTAACGGTTCAACATGTTCAGGGATATCTGCAGGTCCTGATTATGTTTGTCAGTGAGTAAACTATGATGTTGCTATGTTTGAGCTCATCATTTGCAGTCGATCTCAAATTCCTAATTGATGTTCCTCCTCTCTTCTGTATGATTTTTATCTGCAAATGTGGAGAGTGAAATAATTGACCTGAACTATGCCTGCAGCTGAGAAATTTAGTATGGTCTACATCCAAGCATGACGTCTACCTAATGTCACATTACTCAGTTCTTCACTGGTCGGCATTGAGTAATGTGGATACTGAACTTATGAATGTCCAAGGACATGTGGCACCAAGGGAGGTATGATAAATTATTCTAATTTCTTTTCTGCCTAAATTTCCCCTTCCTCTGCAGCTTCTCTAGTTATTCTTCTGTTACAAGTTTATGGATCTCTTGTTACAGAAGCACCCAGGAAGTTTATTAGAGGGTTTTTCTCAGACTCAAGTTAGTACCTTGGCGGTCAAGGACAATTTGCTGGTAGCTGGCGGATTTCAAGGAGAGTTAATCTGCAAGGTAAGTTATCCAGACTGATTCAAATCCTTTTGAATCCAACCCACAGCTGTGCTATCTATTGGCATAGTGTTCTAGCTATTATGACGATTGACAAGTTTCCACTATTTGTGATGTTTGCATGCATCAATATTGTTCTTTTACTGGATGCTCGCCTTGATCCTAGTGCACTATCGATTCTAACCCCCTGGAATTATCTCTTATGAAATTGGGAATTTTATGGTGAGATGTGCATGGTAAACTAACACAATCATTGGTTTTGCCTTACTTGAATAAACTAACCAATGTTATGCAAATTTTGCTGAAAAATAAGTAAATAACTAACTGACGCGTGTTGTTGTGCATGTATTCACATGCTTAATCTGTTTATGAACTCTCAATACTGATCTTTTGTTGATTTTTTATTCCTTTGTTGATGTGAAATGCAGCACCTTGATCGAGAAGGAATAAGCTTTTGCTGTCGAACAACATATGATGATAATGCTATTACTAATGCGGTTGAGATATTCAATACTTCTAGGTAACATCCTATCCCTGTTATTAAAGATGCAACCTTGTTGAACGTATGTTCATGTCAGTTCTGGTTATTTTCTCAGTGGCGCTGTTCACTTCATGGCATCGAATAATGACTCTGGTGTAAGAGACTATGACATGGAGAGATTCCAGCTCTGCAAGCATTTTCAGTTTGACTGGCCAGTGAACGTAAGTCCCTTTGGTTATTCCTGTTTCTTTTTTTTTTCTTGTGTTATGGTTGGAAACTTGGAACAAATCGTTTGCAGTTTGTACTAGAGATTCATCGGTTTTTTCCCCGTTTTGGTAACATATGGTTGTAGTCTTGTTTCCTTGTTCATTTCCTTACGCTTTTTTACAATGATCTTATTGTCATGTTAGGTACCGTGCTGTTTGCAAACCTAGTAATATTAGGGTACGAATTTTTGATGGAACTAAAGAGCAAAATGGAGTGTAACATTTATATTGCCATAGCTGACGACATTATACTGTTCTGTACAGTCTTCTGAATATGGTGGATAAAGAAAAGTTGTTGCATATTTTGCAGTTGGCACCGTACAAGATAATCTCGCACGTGCCAACTATAGAACCCTTTCCTTTCCTTTTTCCCATCACTGCCTTTTGACATAGTACTGATAGTAGATGGATCCAACATCAGTGTGCACATGATATGTATGCATCAGAATCAATGGAATGCTTCAAATGTTTTTATTGCTGTACTCTGGCCTTACTTTGTATTGTTATTTTGTTCATGCAGCATACATCACTGAGTCCTGACAGAAAGCTTGTTGTTATTGTGGGGGACGATCCTAATGGTTTACTTATTGATGCCAATTCAGGAAAGGTATACAAGCACATGCAAACCCAGGCATAAAATATCATATAGATGCTAACCAAGCTCTGATCAATATTTCACATTAAAGTGCTGATATGATGTGTGATTAAGTGGGTACACTGTTTTGTTTCTGATGCAGACTCTACATTCCATGAAAGGCCATTGGGATTACTCATTTGCATCAGCTTGGAGCCCTGACGGCCAAACATTTGCTACTGGCAACCAAGACAAGACATGCCGAATTTGGGACGTGAGGAATCTCTCAAAATCCGTCCATGTATTGAGGGGCAACCTTGGAGCCATTAGATCAATCCGCTTCACGTCAGATGGGCAGTTCATGTCAATGGCGGAACCAGCAGACTTTGTCCACATCTTCGACGTCAGGAGTGATTACAACAAAAGGCAAGAGCTGGACTTCTTTGGCGAGATATCTGGCATGTCTTTCAGCCCGGACACCGACATGCTTTTTGTCGGGGTATGGGATAGAACGTATGGCAGCCTCCTCCAGTTTGGCCGTCTGTATAACTACTCATATCTTGACTCGCTGTTTTGAGGCTGTGCCTCAGCTGCGCCGAATCTTGCCAACATAAATTAGGTATCCTCAAATCAGAATTTTAAGTTGACATGGTAATTCAATTAATAAATCATGTATCCTGCTGTATGTGTATATAAAGAAATGTACAGATGCCTATAGCCTGTGTCGGGGTAGGGCGCAGATCATATGTTAGATTCCAGTGAGTTGTATGGCCTGCTAAGACTCCAGAGGAGTGACGATGTGAACCTTCAGATGGGTGATGCTGTGACTTGTGATGAGTTGAACGGCCTCTTCATCTGCCCTATCAGTGCCAACTAGTTCGCTCTTTCTATATTCTGGGCAGTGTGCTCTGTTTGCCTTTGCTTTGCTCGGATGCGATGGTGCTAGACCAATTTTATCGTATTTTTTTCGCGAGGAATTTTGTGCTATGTTTTTTTGACTGCATGGGTACTCTGTTCTTCCTGTGGTGCTATTTTACGGGACATGGTGTATTCTGTTGAAGCTATTGTGATCGACCTGAGTCCAGATGACAATACAATGAGATGTAGAACGGTGTACGTGCTAGTGACCGGTGTCCTGCCTGTCTACTGCTCAGCATGTTCACGTTATATTTTCCTTGGGAGTGTGTGAGGCTTAGAAGACATGGTCGTTCGTTGAACAATTAGGCCCAGATAGTGAAGTGATACTGCGCTGATATCAGCCCGCGGCTCAGATCATTATCTGTTCCAAGTACCAACTCTTCTACAGCTTGTTGATCCGTTGAAAAACCCCAAAAATTCAAACCAGAAAATTTCCTAAATTTTTGTGGATTTTTGTTTGAATTTCTGGAAACTTTCCCTTTTTGGAAAGTTTCCCCGGAATGCGCTTTCCCCTTTTGGCGATTCCGTTTTCCCTTTTCCTTTGGCGCCTCAGCCCATTCCCGCTTTTCCCCTTCCCCTGGCGCCCGCGCTCGCTTTCTTCCTCCCTCTCCGCTGGCGCCTCTCCCTCACCCACCTTCTCCTCGCGCCCGCGCCTGCGTTGCGCGCTGTGCCCCGCCGCGCCGTCCCTGCTGCCGGCTCGCCGTCGCCGGCCGTCTCCCCAACCGCCTTTGACCCCGACCTCCGCCTCCTGTTGCCGGGCCCCACCTGCCAGCCTCTCCCCGCCTCCTCCCCGCGCTGGCGTTGCGCCGCTCCCGCACCACCTCTGCTCCTCCTCGCACGCACGCGCTTGGCTCCGCGCCGCCCCGACAGCCCTGTCCAAACGGGCGGATGCCCTCGCGCCACGTCGCCGCTCTCCTGTGCCGACCCCACCTGCCAGGGGCCGCCTTCTCCCTCTCCCGCGCGCGGACGCGCCTCCGCCATACCCGCCGCCCACCTGCTCCCGTCGCGTCGCCCCCTCTGCACCGAGCCTTGCATCACCCGTCCCTTCCACTGTGCAGAGGAGACGTCCTCACTGCTCCCCTACCTTCCTGTCGGCCCCGGAGCCCGAACCTCTGCCTTCTCCCCGAAGGATTCTCCTCCCCCGCTCGGGTATAAAACCCGCTCCCCGGTGCCCGTCCGATCCTTTGCTCCCCAAACCTCCCAAACGCCTCCATTCACATCCCGCCACTCCCTAGTACCTCCAGGAGCTCCCGATTGGATCCTCTTCGCCCGAAGCTCCGCCGCCATCGTCCCCTGCGCCGGCGACCCCCGTAGCTCGATCTTCCGCTCCGCTTCCCCATTCCCCGATTGCTTGCTCCCCGAGCTTCTCCTCAGCTCGCTGACCATGTTTGTACTCTCCTCCGACCAGGGAACCCACTGTGGAGCGCCGCCGCCGAAGCTCGCCGTCGACTTCAACCGTGCGCCCGTGGCCAGCCTCCCTCGACGCTCCCCAGCCTCCACCCTCTTCGCCATTGTGAGCACCACACCCCCGTGACCGTGTAACTGCCCCCAATCGACCCCTCTCGGCTCCGGTGACCTTCTTCGCCGCCGGGAAGCCGTTTCTTCCCCTTCTGCCTCCAGCCCCCTCCACTGACCCCCGAGCTCCACTAAGCCCAAAAATGGACTTACCTTGTCGCCCGCCACCCCTTGGTACCCTCCACTACCGCCGACGAGCCCCCTGGCGCCCAGGCCGCCATCGCCACCGTATCCCTGCCGCGGGGTACTGTAGCGGCTGGAGGAGGAAGACGACTCCCTCCTCCCCGCGACGTGGACGCATCCCAGCCCTCGCATCCGATCGTTGCCGTCTGTTTTTGAGCGTCGGATGGTCGCCTGCACTCCGCCGTCCGATCCTCTTAACGACCCCGCCGCTCCTCCGTTTGATCCGCCCCGTATCGCCTCGCTTACCCCGCATCCTTGCCGTCCGATCGCCACCCGCACAGATCCAGGCCGCCCGCTCCCACGTCATCTGGATCGCCTGCCCGAGCGACGCGTCGGCCATCCGGCCGCGCGGACGCGCGCGCTGGCGTGGGCCGACTTTCCCCGGCCCGCTCCTCTTCCCGCGCGTGAGCGCGCGCGTTGGACCGCGCCGGCCTCCCGGCCGCGCGGGCCGTTCCCCGGGCCAGGCCGCACTGTAGCAAGCGACCGGGCCGGTTACTGTTCATCCGATTTTTCCCCGATTTATCAATTTCCAAAATCCAGAAAAATCCAAATAAATTCTAGAAAATCACAGAAAATTCCAAAAATTCCCAAATTTCACCACTTTGCTCCAAATAATATTCTGGACCCAGTGGTGACCTCCATTTCCACAAATTCCTCCCAGATAAAATTCTAAAATTCCATTTGAAGGGTTTATGCAATTTACTCCTTTTTAAATAGTTTATTTTTCCTCGCTTGATTAGTCTCAAGCCGGATTTATGTTATTTTCAGTGTTTGCGCTAGTGTCGGAGTTTCCGGAAGCTCAAGCACAGTCGCAGGATCCAGGAGCTTCTACGTTCGAGCTAGCCGAGTTCGTCCCGGTTTACGGCAAGTCACAAGTCCTTGATCATGTTGCAACCCATGTTGTCTAATTATGCTATGATATTATCTGCATTAAGCTAATTTTGAAATGTTAATTCAAAGTAAAAATAAAATGATTAGAATGACATGTTATGTAGTTAAACCTACCACCGTTAAATGCCATGTTACTTTGTAGCCATGCCTTTGTAACCCTAGAAATAATTATCTGTTAATCTAGAGAATTGTAGGATATTATTATCATCATGCAAAATGTTACACTAATAAGGCTGTGGCTGCGGAGCCAATAGAATTTAGAAAACCCGACTCTAAGGTAGGGTGGTATGGGACACCGTATCTTAGAGCGGAGAGTGCCGGCGTGCACAAGGTAGGGTAAGGGGGAGTGGAAACCGCAGGGCGGTCCTCGCCAATCTTTTACCCTAGGATTGAAGTTAGGGTAAGGGTGTTGTGGGGAGCCGCGAGACGGCCTTCGCCCACCGCTTACTCTAGGTTGGAGGTCGCGGGCCTGGCGAGGTTGCGGACCATGTGAAAATATAAGGACTGAAACCCTTACGCTGAGCAAATGTCACAGTGATCGCTCAACCACAGGAGTTGACTTGTCAACACTTGTCGAATAGCTGCTCAACTCGATTGAAACTCTACAGGAGGTTTAGCAGTGAGGTTAGGCAAGTCGTGTTATGGGTGCCTAACAACGGTAGAGTTCACTCGAAGCGGATACTGTCTTCTTTTGTGTGAGTGTGTGTGTGTGTGTGTGGAATCCAGACCCGAGTGAATTCTACCGGGTAGAGCCTATATAAAGAATTGAGCAGTGAAACGACCTGGCTTTCTTAACTCTGTCGCGGGAGTTAAGGGATCGTGTGGGTAAAGCTGAGCAAACTCTGCAGAGTCAAATAAATGGTATTCGAATACGCCGTGCTCCCGGTTATTGGAGCTGTGTCACTTGGGTGATTCCAGCCGCGAAGCTTAAGTAGTTTTGTTCATGCTTTAACTTGATTAGTTGGTTAATGAACTCTTCGTGAAAACCCCTGAGTTCTTGAGAAGTAGTTTTGGGTCATTTTATAAAATATTTGCAAATAAAACTGCATCCACTCAAAATAATAAACCAAGTATACTCCCTTCCTTTGTCGATCCATGCAAGTAGTAAGTTTGGGTTTCCCTTGTGATTTGCTGAGTACGGGGTCGGAGTACTCAGGCTTGCTAAATGCCACAGATACCAGAAGGAAAAGAAGGCAATTCAAGATTTCGTGTTGGAAGGGTCTTCCCGTCGAGGACCCGTGGCTTTAGGTCTTGGCCGCGCTCAAGCGGATTCTGGAGTTCTTGTAATGTAAGTATACTTTGGGCTTGCACGCCCCGCTGTCGAAAAATGGATGTTAATCCTTATATCAAATATATGCTGGACTTTTGTTGTAAGCATGCAATGGTATACTCTTGCGCGACACTTCATAACTGTTCATGCGTGAATAGTTGCGAGGTGCCGTGTCCGTACGCGCCCTTGGAAACGGGGGCGTTACAAGAAGTGGTATCAGAGCAGGTTCTTGACCGTAGGTTGAGACCTAAGGCAAACTAGGAAGCGATTTTATCGCAAAACTTAATTTAAGCCATAAAAAGGGTTTACGAAAAACATAAGTATTATTGCTGTCTTTTTCCTCTCTTGTGCTACCTTATCTATCTTAGTTTAATCTTGCTTAAGCGTTACCTTTTGCAAAATGTTTACTGCTTTACTTGTCTAGCTTCAAAATTTCGTTTCTCAGCAGCTGGAGGAGTAGCCGTCGTTCGCTAGACTAGACTGACCCTGAGTTGTAGTAGTGCTTTTGTAATGTAAAGTAGGTATAACCATGAACCCTAAGTGGTTTGTGTACCACCTGCATATTGTAAATCTATGTTCATTATCCTTGTATGTTGTTTGCTTAATTATCAGTATCCCCTCTCTGTTCAAAGCTTTCTCCTGTCCCTTTTCGCTCTCGTTCTTACCTTTTTCGCCCTATACTTACCCTGAAATTCAAAGTCTTACTTATCCCCTCCTATTCTCCAAAAGCCGCTGCAAAGCTGATCTCCAGTTCCCAATTGGCAGATGGATCCAACACAGCAGAGTGGTCAGACCAACGGGCAGGGTGCACCTGCCACCGATCAAGCCCAGATGCCAGAACAGCGAGGAGAATCACTGCCACAGTTCATTGTCAAAGTGACACCCGAAGAGTCAGTGACAGCGTCAAGCGCAGCTGCATTGAAGTTTACAGCATTCCTGCAAACTCAACCCCCAAAATTCCCTTCAGCTACAGAGTCACTGAATGCAGATAACTGGTTACAAGACGTTGAGAGAAGAATGAATACCATCCAGTGTACAAATAAGGAGAAGATTCTTTTTGCCACCTATCAGTTGTCCGAGCCCGTAATTACTTGGTGGAATGCTATCCAGTGGATGTACCCTAAGGAGAGAGATATTACATGGAGAGACTTTGTGAAGAGATTTCGTAAAGCCTACATTTCTCCTGAAGTCACCACAAGAAAATATCAGGACTTTCTTAATCTTCAACAAGGAGAAAACTCCATCACAGCATATCTAGAACAATTTCATCAGTTATCCCAGTATGCTCAAGAGGAAACTAACACCGAAGCTAAAAGAATGGAGTACTTTATGAAAGGTCTACAACCCAATATGAGACAACGCCTTCAGGCCATGAACTTTTCAAGCCTGTTGAGCCTGGTTGATCGAGCTCTACAGATAGAAGAAAGACCAGGTTACGTGAAAGTCATGAAACGAAAGAAACCATCGCCTCCATCACCAACGACTTGTTTTCACTGCCAACAGGATGAGCATTATCGTGACAAATGCCCACTGAAGTCCTTACCCGAAGAAGAAGCTAAAGAGCAAGCAAAGAGGCAGACATCATCATCCCGCCTGCCACCGACGGAAGAAGATGAACCTTACCCTAAGAAGACCAAAATGGAGGATTACAGAAAGCGTGAAGCAGCGCACAAGTCTCAGTCTTCACACAATGGTCAGCGAAGCGAGACCACGGGATCATCCTCATTTCGATCCCCACCCTCCCGTCAGTATGTGACGATACCGAAGACCCAGTCCGGGCAGCCTCAGCAGTATGCCACTTCCCCACCACTCGCTATCGAGTGCCTCACCTGCGGTGCCAAGCATCTTACTAGCAGCTGCATATGAGAGACGAATGCATGTTTCCATTGTGGAGAGATTGGACACTACAGGTATCGGTGTCCCAGGAGGAGTTTGCCACCAGATGCAGCTAAACTCCAAGCCCAAAACCAGCAGACAGACAAGAAAATATGAGCTATGCAGAATAAGAAATGAGATGATGTACTTTTGGTTATCCTTTTGTAAACCAGTTGGAAGAACTTAATGGTTTGTCTGTAAATTACTTTAACTAAGACTTGTGGTAAAATTATGACGATGTATGAAGACCATTTGTGTAAAGTGAACTGGGTGTGATGGTTATGTTGTAATGGAGTTGATTCCAGCAGACCCAATCATATCCAACCTTGGTACGACATAATTCATCCAAGCGGGAACCTGCACCACACACGCAAGGATGATATACAGGTGCAAATAAAAAGGAGTCAAAGTCAACCCAGCGAGGGTTAAAGCAGAATTGCTGCAGCCAGATATGCAAGGATTAGATGCCATTTTGGGCATGAACTGGCTAGCCAAGAACAAAGGCAAGGTAGATTATGAGATCAAAACAATATCATTGGTAATCCTTGAAGATCAGAAAGTGGTAAAAAAAAACAACAACAAAAAAAAACGAGAAGTAATGAAGGATGCGAAAAAGCGCATGATCAACATGCTAGCAGCCACACCTGATCAAGTGCCAGTGGTACAAGTATATCCTGATGTGTTTCCGGAAGAATTGCCAGACAGATCTCCTGACAGACAAGTAGAACTGGCCATAGAGTTGGTACCTGGTACCAAACCAATTGCCAAGCACCAATACAGAATGTCGGCCAGTGAGCTGAAAGAACTGAAGAAACAGTTAGATGAGTTACAAGAGAAAGAATTCATTCGACCCAGTACTTCACCGTGATCAGCCCCAGCGTCATTTGTGAAAAAGAAGAATGGAAAGCTAAGAATGTGTGTTCATTACAGAGAATTGAATGCTGTTACAATCAAAAACAAGTACCCATTGCTCAGAATTGATGACTGGTTTGATCAGCTTAAGGGTGCCAAAGTATTTTGCAAGATCGACTTGCGCTCGGGTTACCATCAGCTCAAGATCCAAGAGCAAGATCGAGAGAAGACAGCCTTCATCACCAGATATGGATTATTTGAGTTCACGGTCGTGCCATTTGGTTTAATCAATGCGCCAGCTTATTTCATGAACCTTATGAATCTGATGCATATGAACCAACTGGACCAATTCGTGATAGTCTCCATCGATGATACTCTAATTTATTCCAAGAGCGAAGAAGAGCACAAGGAACATCTGCACATGGCATTGACCAGATTGAGAAAGCATAAGTCGTATGCCAAGTTCGACAAATGCAGCTTTTGGCTGAAAGAAGTTGTTTTCTTGGATCATATTATACCAGAAGATGGGGTCAAGGTCGATCCAGAAAAGATAGCCGCAATCATGGGATGGAAACAGCCCAAGACAGTGACAGAAGTGAGAAGTTCCTTGGATTGGCGGGTTATTATCGCCGATTCATAGAAGGGCTCACGAAGATTTCTCGTCCATTCACTCAACTACTGACGAAAGACATGCCAATCACATGGACAGATGCTTGAAAAGAGAGTTTTCAGTTGTTGAAGACCAAGTTGGCGACCACGCCGGTGTTGATCTTGCCCAACCCAGAAAGGGAATTCCAAATCTATTGCGATGCTTCAAAGCAAGGTTTGGAATGTGTGCTTATGCAAGATGGAAAAGTTGTTGCCTATGTATCCAGACAACTGAAACCACATGAAGAGAATTGCCCCACACACGATTTGGAGCTAGCAGCTGTGGTGTATGCACTCAAAATTTGGCAACACTACCTGTTAGGGAATCGTTGTGAGATAACCTCAGACCATAAGAGCTTGAAGTACCTGTTGACACAGTCAGAGTTGAACAGGAGACAATGAAGATGACAGGAATTGATCAAAGATCATGATGATGATCTCCAACATCACCCGGGCAAGGCTAACGTAGTTGCTGATGCCCTTAGCCGCAAGGCTCGCCCAAGCTAAATCAACATGACAGAGTACCCACCAGAGTTGCAAAGAGAGATATCCCACGACTGAATTTGGTAACCACTGAACAAGGCAGTATGGCAGCGTTAGGACTCCAACCATTGTTGACAGATCAGATTAAAGCAGCACAAGATGAAGAAGAAGAGATTCAAAAACTGAAAAAGGACATTCAAGAAGGAAATTCATCAGAGTATGCGGTAGACGAGCATGGAATCCTTACTTTCAGTGGTCGCTATTGCATACCCGATAAGAAGGAATTGGGAGAGTTGATCCTATCCGAAGCTCATTTGTCTCAATTCACCCAGGAGGTACCAAGATGTACCAAGACCTGAAAAAGAAATATTGGTGGAACCAAATGAAGAAAGAAGTGGCAGAATATGTGGCTAAATGTGATGTTTGCCAACAGATCAAGATAGATCACCAGAAACCATCGGGATTGTTACAACCTTTACCAATTCCCGAATGGAAATGGGATAGCATTGGCATGGACTTCATCACTGGACTTCCCAAGACTCGTGAGGGATATGATGCTATTTGGGTCATTGTCGATAGATTGACCAAGGTGGCTCATTTCCTCCCGATCAAGCAAACTTATGGGAAGGATAAACTTGCCGAGTTGTACCTGACAAGAATTGTGACACTCCATAGAGTTTCTAAGAAAATTGTGTTAGATAGAAGAGCACCGTTTACGTCCAAGTTCTGGAAGAAATTACATGAAGTCAGTGTAAGACCTTGCACCTCAGCTCAGTGTACCACCCTCAGACAGATGAACAGACAGAGAAAACAAACCAGATCTTGGAGGATATGCTGAGAGCCTGTGCTATTGTGTATGGAGCAGCGTGGAACACTTGCCTCCCGTTCGCTCAGTTCTCATACAACAATAGCTATCAAGCCAGTATTCAAATGGCCCCTTTGAAGCACTTTATGACAGAAAATACAGAACTCCACTGAATTGGTCGGAAATGGGTAAACAACAACTGATTGGCCCTCAGATTGCTCAAGACGCAGAGAAACATGTTCAGATCACCAGAGAAAGACTCAAGATTGTCAAGAAGTTTCAAGTTAAGGGCAAATTAGCATCGAGATATGTGGGACCGTTCCAAGTTACCGGAAAAGTTGGAGAGGTAGCTTATCAAGTACAGCTACCGCCCAATCTGTCAAGAATACACAATGTGTTCCATGTGTCTCAGCTTCGAAAGTGTCTACGACAGCCAACAGATGAAATGCTATTGTCAGATATTGAGTTACAGGATCATTGCACGTATGCTGAAGAACCACTACAAATACTTGAAACATCAGAGAGGCAGCTCAGAAGCAAGAATGTCAGATTTTGCAGTGCAGTGGAAGAATCACACAGCGGATGAGTCCACCTGGGAAAGAGAGTCAGACTTGCAGCGTGGTTTCCCCAACTTACTCCCTGGACCAAGTTAATCTCGGGGTCGAGATTCTTTTAAGGGGGGTAGGTTGAAAAACCCCAAAAATTCAAACCAGAAAATTTCCTAAATTTTTGTGGATTTTTGTTTGAATTTCTGGAAACTTTCCCTTTTTGGAAAGTTTCCCCGGAATGCGCTTTCCCCTTTTGGCGATTCCGTTTTCCCTTTTCCTTTGGCGCCTCAGCCCATTCCCGCTTTTCCCCTTCCCCTGGCGCCCGCGCTCGCTTTCTTCCTCCCTCTCCGCTGGCGCCTCTCCCTCACCCACCTTCTCCTCGCGCCCGCGCCTGCGTTGCGCGCTGTGCCCCGCCGCGCCGTCCCTGCTGCCGGCTCGCCGTCGCCGGCCGTCTCCCCAACCGCCTTTGACCCCGACCTCCGCCTCCTGTTGCCGGGCCCCACCTGCCAGCCTCTCCCCGCCTCCTCCCCGCGCTGGCGTTGCGCCGCTCCCGCACCGCCTCTGCTCCTCCTCGCACGCACGCGCTTGGCTCCGCGCCGCCCCGACAGCCCTGTCCAAACGGGCGGATGCCCTCGCGCCACGTCGCCGCTCTCCTGTGCCGACCCCACCTGCCAGGGGCCGCCTTCTCCCTCTCCCGCGCGCGGACGCGCCTCCGCCATACCCGCCGCCCACCTGCTCCCGTCGCGTCGCCCCCTCTGCACCGAGCCTTGCATCACCCGTCCCTTCCACTGTGCAGAGGAGACGTCCTCACTGCTCCCCTACCTTCCTGTCGGCCCCGGAGCCCGAACCTCTGCCTTCTCCCCGAAGGATTCTCCTCCCCCGCTCGGGTATAAAACCCGCTCCCCGGAGCCCGTCCGATCCTTTGCTCCCCAAACCTCCCAAACGCCTCCATTCACATCCCGCCACTCCCTAGTACCTCCAGGAGCTCCCGATTGGATCCTCTTCGCCCGAAGCTCCGCCGCCATCGTCCCCTGCGCCGGCGACCCCCGTAGCTCGATCTTCCGCTCCGCTTCCCCATTCCCCGATTGCTTGCTCCCCGAGCTTCTCCTCAGCTCGCTGACCATGTTTGTACTCTCCTCCGACCAGGGAACCCACTGTGGAGCGCCGCCGCCGAAGCTCGCCGTCGACTTCAACCGTGCGCCCGTGGCCAGCCTCCCTCGACGCTCCCCAGCCTCCACCCTCTTCGCCATTGTGAGCACCACACCCCCGTGACCGTGTAACTGCCCCCAATCGACCCCTCTCGGCTCCGGTGACCTTCTTCGCCGCCGGGAAGCCGTTTCTTCCCCTTCTGCCTCCAGCCCCCTCCACTGACCCCCGAGCTCCACTAAGCCCAAAAATGGACTTACCTTGTCGCCCGCCACCCCTTGGTACCCTCCACTACCGCCGACGAGCCCCCTGGCGCCCAGGCCGCCATCGCCACCGTATCCCTGCCGCGGGGTACTGTAGCGGCTGGAGGAGGAAGACGACTCCCTCCTCCCCGCGACGTGGACGCATCCCAGCCCTCGCATCCGATCGTTGCCGTCTGTTTTTGAGCGTCGGATGGTCGCCTGCCCTCCGCCGTCCGATCCTCTTAACGACCCCGCCGCTCCTCCGTTTGATCCGCCCCGTATCGCCTCGCTTACCCCGCATCCTTGCCGTCCGATCGCCACCCGCACAGATCCAGGCCGCCCGCTCCCACGTCATCTGGATCGCCTGCCCGAGCGACGCGTCGGCCATCCGGCCGCGCGGACGCGCGCGCTGGCGTGGGCCGACTTTCCCCGGCCCGCTCCTCTTCCCCGGGCCAGGCCGCACTGTAGCAAGCGACCGGGCCGGTTACTGTTCATCCGATTTTTCCCCGATTTATCAATTTCCAAAATCCAGAAAAATCCAAATAAATTCTAGAAAATCACAGAAAATTCCAAAAATTCCCAAATTTCACCACTTTGCTCCAAATAATATTCTGGACCCAGTGGTGACCTCCATTTCCACAAATTCCTCCCAGATAAAATTCTAAAATTCCATTTGAAGGGTTTATGCAATTTACTCCTTTTTAAATAGTTTATTTTTCCTCGCTTGATTAGTCTCAAGCCGGATTTATGTTATTTTCAGTGTTTGCGCTAGTGTCGGAGTTTCCGGAAGCTCAAGCACAGTCGCAGGATCCAGGAGCTTCTACGTTCGAGCTAGCCGAGTTCGTCCCGGTTTACGGCAAGTCACAAGTCCTTGATCATGTTGCAACCCATGTTGTCTGATATTATCTGCATTAAGCTAATTTTGAAATGTTAATTCAAAGTAAAAATAAAATGATTAGAATGACATGTTATGTAGTTAAACCTACCACCGTTAAATGCCATGTTACTTTGTAGCCATGCCTTTGTAACCCTAGAAATAATTATCTGTTAATCTAGAGAATTGTAGGATATTATTATCATGCAAAATGTTACACTAATAAGGCTGTGGCTGCGGAGCCAATAGAATTTAGAAAACCCGACTCTAAGGTAGGGTGGTATGGGACACCGTATCTTAGAGCGGAGAGTGCCGGCGTGCACAAGGTAGGGTAAGGGGGAGTGGAAACCGCAGGGCGGTCCTCGCCAATCTTTTACCCTAGGATTGAAGTTAGGGTAAGGGTGTTGTGGGGAGCCGCGAGACGGCCTTCGCCCACCGCTTACTCTAGGTTGGAGGTCGCGGGCCTGGCGAGGTTGCGGACCATGTGAAAATATAAGGACTGAAACCCTTACGCTGAGCAAATGTCACAGTGATCGCTCAACCACAGGAGTTGACTTGTCAACACTTGTCGAATAGCTGCTCAACTCGATTGAAACTCTACAGGAGGTTTAGCAGTGAGGTTAGGCAAGTCGTGTTATGGGTGCCTAACAACGGTAGAGTTCACTCGAAGCGGATACTGTCTTCTTTTGTGTGAGTGTGTGTGTGTGTGTGTGGAATCCAGACCCGAGTGAATTCTACCGGGTAGAGCCTATATAAAGAATTGAGCAGTGAAACGACCTGGCTTTCTTAACTCTGTCGCGGGAGTTAAGGGATCGTGTGGGTAAAGCTGAGCAAACTCTGCAGAGTCAAATAAATGGTATTCGAATACGCCGTGCTCCCGGTTATTGGAGCTGTGTCACTTGGGTGATTCCAGCCGCGAAGCTTAAGTAGTTTTGTTCATGCTTTAACTTGATTAGTTGGTTAATGAACTCTTCGTGAAAACCCCTGAGTTCTTGAGAAGTAGTTTTAGGTCATTTTATAAAATATTTGCAAATAAAACTGCATCCACTCAAAATAATAAACCAAGTATACTCCCTTCCTTTGTCGATCCATGCAAGTAGTAAGTTTGGGTTCCCTTGTGATTTGCTGAGTACGGGGTCGGAGTACTCAGGCTTGCTAAATGCCACAGATACCAGAAGGAAAAGAAGGCAATTCAAGATTTCGTGTTGGAAGGGTCTTCCCGTCGAGGACCCGTGGCTTTAGGTCTTGGCCGCGCTCAAGCGGATTCTGGAGTTCTTGTAATGTAAGTATACTTTGGGCTTGCACGCCCCGCTGTCGAAAAATGGATGTTAATCCTTATATCAAATATATGCTGGACTTTTGTTGTAAGCATGCAATGGTATACTCTTGCGCGACACTTCATAACTGTTCATGCGTGAATAGTTGCGAGGTGCCGTGTCCGTACGCGCCCTTGGAAACGGGGGCGTTACACTTTCCACAACTCGAATTATACCAACAAGCTGATCTCAGGTTTCCAAGTCATCTCAACTACATAAAAAAAAAGGGTGTCTAGCGGTTTAGCTAGTCTGCCTAGTTAATGCTCTTCTACAGCTTGTTGATCCTCTCCACAACTCGAACTATATCAACAAGGTGATCACAGGTTTCCAAGTGATCTCAACTATATATATTTGTAAAAGGTGTAGCGATTTAGTTAGTATGCCTTGTTAATGGAAAGTGAAAGGTGATCTCTATAATTGATCAATCTCCGACGCAACTGGTCTGAAGTTCTAGATCCCCGCCTTGTCCCGCACCCACCTGAGGCGTTTCACCCCGACCCGGCCATGATCCGCCCAACCCCGCACTACGGTGGGTGGATGCGGGCTAGAGAACGCCCTGCCCTGATCACATAAATGTTATTTATTTTTGTATGGATTAATATTATTTTACAAGCTATGATAATACAATACTAACTAGTATTTGTTATTTCAAAGACATTCGTTATCATTCGTTATCTTATGATCAAAATCTTAGGCAAGACTAATGATATATTACAATATTTGCAAAAGAAAGATCAAAACATTGTTCCTACAATAGGGCTGATTAGAACCACATTGAAAACAATAGAGGTAATAAGAAAAATGATGATTGGAATGAGCTTTTCACAGAGGCAAATGCCTTTTGTCTCCAACATAAAATCATTATGCCAAATATGAATGATACAATGTCGGTTAGGGGTCGTGGTGGCCAAATGGTAACTTACTATGATCGTTTTCATCATGATATATTTATTGTGGTGTATGGCCAAATTATTATAGAGATAAATAATCGCTTTATTGAAAGACCAACCCAATTATTGTTATGTATTGCTTGTCATGATCCAAAGAATTCTTTTGTCAACTTTGATAAGGACAAATTAATTGAACTTGTTAGGATGTATGGTGATGACTTCTCCGAATATGATTGTGTAGTCTTTAAGGACCAGCTTGGTATATTTATTGCTGATGTGAGAGGTGGTCTAGATTTTGCAAATTGTACTGACCTAAGAGATCTTGTTGTGAAGATGGTTCAGACTGATAGATACATAGTTTTTCCATTGGTATATTGTCTCATTGAATTAGCCTTGATTTTGTCGGTGGCAACAACAACCGTAGAAAGAGCTTTTTCAGCTATGAAGATTATTAAGACTGATTTACGAAATAAGATGAATGATGAGTGAATGAATCATACCATGGTATGCTATATTGAATAAGACATATTTGCAAACATTAATGATGCTAAGATTTTATTGCGCTTTCAAGGATGAGGTCATGTAAGAAACAACTATCTCGTGCTAGTGGTAAGTTAGCTTCTTATAAATGTAAACTTCGTATTGTTCGTATTTATTCATACATCTATTTGATTTACTATCATATGTTGTCTCTACAGGTTCTAGTTCATATCCAAATATCAATGAAGAAATGAAAGGATATGATAGAGAGCAAATCTTTGTAATTGAGGTCCTTAAATTATATCTTTATTATGTTACATTTTTTATATTTGGACATCATGGCATGTTTTCCTTATTATGCTTTTGTTTAGTATTGAACTCAAGTTTCATATCAGTAATGCAATTAGCCAATTATGATGCACTTTTGTTATGTCATGATATGGGTATAAATTGGCGTTAGTTTTAGGTTGTTAGAATTCAATTCGGGGTGTAGCCAAATCCTGGTTCTGCCACTGGCGATACGTTCGAGGCTTGCATAAATGGCTATGCTCATTTGTACTTCAACTTCTATCTTCTTAATTTCGTTTTTTTTCTAATTTTTTGTTTTATTTCTTTTCTTTTCTTCCTTATTTCTTTGTATTTTTTATTATTTAAATTCAATCATGCTAAAAAGCAAACAGCAACTACATTCCACTGTATATCAGTATGCATGCATGCGCTAGGCCCGCCAGAGAGGGGATCCTGTTCCTTTGCAATTTTGTGTTTGTCTTGTCGTAGTTCCCTGCCTCTGCTTGTACATTGCCGTGAAAATATTGAGATCGATGTCATCCTTCTATGCTCATCATCAATCATCAACAAGGAAGACTCGTGTAGTTGCAACTGACCATGCTTTGACGTAAGAGAATGGTTTGCAAGTCTCGCGCGCTTCTTGGCCCATTCAGTATCCATCCGTTCATAACGCAAAAAGGCAGTACTTGTGTACGTAGTTGCGCTTTCTGTGTCATTGCAATTATTGAAGAGAAGGCAACACTCCAACGACTAAAGCAATTCTATCTTTATTCTCGTTCTAACAACCAACAAGTTTTGCTTTGCGTACTTGTTCGGCTTCCAACCATACTATTTGCAAAGTAGAGAAGAGCACAACAATCTCGGAGTTACGATATTAGGCTGTGCTCATTTAGACTTTAGCTTCTGGCTTTATTGTCCAAAGAACACATGAGTACAAGCATATCTTCCAGTTTTACAATTCTTTCACCGTAGGTGGAACAATTCTTGAAGCTTCAAGGAGGAACAAACCTATCCATACAAAGTACTACTTGCCAAAGAATTACTATATGACAAGCTATCTCCCATCTCTTTGGCTAGGTGAATTGTAATCTTCGTTGGAGTCATGCATTTCCACTTTCACGTACTTTAGTACTACCTGGTCTGAACAATATAAATAGCGCTACTCCTGTATTTATTTTTGTGTTTTTTTATGTAACAACGATGTAATAACATGTACACCTATGTGCTAGAGCAACACTTTATCAGCTCCCTTTTCATCTACCATCTCTGATGTATTCATCGACATGCATGAACTCTAAAGAGCTCGTGTGGTCAAATCAAATTGATGAGTTCAGAAAAGCGACTAGCAAATGCATTGCCCATTTACTCAAGTCCGTGCATGCAACTTCTCAGCTGCAGCCGCCGGCGGCGAACCCGATTCTGTTACTCTTGACGTCGTAGACGACGCTGAACGTCTGCTGCTGCGTGTTCCCGATGATGGAGACGCCCCTGGAGGGCGCGAACGCCAGGCACGTCGTGGAGCTGTCCACGTCGACGAGAAGGTTGCGAGCCGACAGCTTCAGCACCGCGCCGCCCGCGAAGGCCATGCTGATCGCCGGCACGCGCAGCTGCGATGCTCGGCCCTGGAAGCACGTGTCGAGGATGGAGTAGGCCGACGCGCGCGGCGTCCCCTTCATGGCCCCGGCTACTGCCTTGCTCAGCGCCGAGTGCACACTCGTGGGCAGGCGCGTGATCACCGTGCCCGAGTCGATGATGGTCGGCAGGCTGGAGTACTCTGACGACGACACGGCCAGCGACCTCCCGGCGACTGTTATCCCGGCCAGCTTGATGAAGTAGAGCGAGTCGTCCAGCGAGCTCTTCACCATGGGCGTGTACGAGTACTGCCCCGGGTTGTACGACCCGATGGACAGGTACCCGGAGGACGACGACGTCGGGAGGCAGTAGGAGAAGGAGTACCCGAGGCTTGGCGCGAGCTGGTACAGCAGCGACAGCTTGTTACGCGCCAGGCCGATGAGCCCGGCCGAGCGCCCGAAGAGCCCCTCGTTGTCCTGCCCACAGCCGTAGTAGAAGTTGGGCATGCTGTTCGAGCCGAACGACACGGTGTCCTTGCTCAGATACCCGGCGGAGAATGAGCTGTCGCCGTAGCTGGCCTGGTAGATGCAGACGTTGGAGGAGGAGCAGGCAGCGCGGTTGAGCGTGGCGGAGGTGAGGTCCTTGCACTGCGGCGAGGAGCACGACACGGAGGCGTAGGTGCTCGACGTCTTGGGGTTGAACACAGGGCCGGCCTGGCGGTGGCACGACACGATGCAGGGGGAGCACTGGAGCCAGGTGAGCGAGGACCCCGTGTCGACGACCATGACGTACGACGTGGCCGGCGTGCCGAGACCCATGCGGGTGACGTAGTTGCCCACGCCCACCGACGTGCCCGGGCGGAGCGGCACGGACGCAAGGGAGCCCGCAGCGTCGGCGCGGTCGAGGGAGGTGGGACGCGCGGACGGCGTCTTGGCGAGGCGCGCGGCGAAGGACGCTATGCGCCCATCGTCGTGGGTGAGCACGGCGGAAAAGGGGAGATCAGCCGGGAGCGGCGCCGGCGAGCAGGGGCTCCGCGGGTGGTGCAGCTCGAGGTGCAGGCCCGAGCTGTTCAGGTGCTGGAAATCTGCAGTTCAGTGGCACACAGTAAACTTCTACTACTATGTTTTGTGGGTGATTCGACCACTCAAAACTCTGATCTCGATAGTTGTAACTCATTTACAGCTGCATACTAGATGTTGACCTAGCTTCTTTTAAACATACGCTTTTGGTGGTGAACTGATGCACATAAACACGGTCGTGGATAGCTTGTCGGAGATAGGCCTGGACGAAAAACTCGAAGCTCGTTAGCTCGCTCGGCTCGTGGCTGACTCAGCTCGGCTCGGCTCAGCTCGTTAGGATAACGAGCTGAGCCGAGCCAAGATTTTAGCTCGTTAACTATAACGAGCCAACTCGAGCCAGCTCGCGAGCCGCTCACGAGCCAAACGAGCCATGCTTCCAGGAATTTAGATATGCATATGCTGCTTCCATGGACCTAATTTGTACTCTATTGCATGTGTTAATGTGTAAATTTGTACTCTATTGTACCCAACGAGCCATGCATGTGTTAATTTGTACTCTATTGTACCCAAACGAGCCAAACGAGCCATGCTTCCATGGATGAATATATGATGGAGACATTTTTTGGCCCTGGCTCACGAGCCAAACGAGCTAGCTCGAGCTTGTCGTCGAGCCGAGCCGAGCTAGCTTTTTAGCTCGTTAGTTATAACGAGCCAGCTCGAGCCAGCTCGTTATCCTACCGAGCCAGACCGAGCTGAGCCGAGCCAGCTCGATATCCAGGCCTAGTCGGAGATGAGAACAATAAGGTGGAGCTTAGCAACTGAGTTAAACACTAGATCTGAGTAACATTATTATGGTGCAAACTGACGTACCTTTTTATGTGTTTTCTTTGTTATTCTCTGGCTTAATTCTCTCAAAAGACTTACATAGTATATATAGACACAGCCGGGCCTCACAGCAGGCCACACACCCACTGCACACGACTCTGACAACGACTACCGCGGCGTTTGCCTATACCAAGCAGTTCGCAAACTGATTGAAGATTTATGTCATTCCACAACCACTCGTGCTGACGACTGCTACAGTGACTGGCTGCACACGACTGCTACAAAGACCGGCCATACTGCCACAACGACCAACAACTGCTACAGTATCAATGACGGTCACAGTGCTGATGACTGCTGCAGTGGCTGCTACCGAGTATGGCGTCTACAGTACTCCTCCGAGTATGACGTCTACGGTACTCGATGCAGCTACAACCGGTTTGCTATGACTACAATCATGGCAGCTACGACTGTGACCATGGTTTCTACGACTACGCACATAGGCGCCATGACCATGGCGCTACGACACAGGCGCCTCGACCACATACAGACGCCACGACCACGACGCTACGACCACACACACAGACCACGACCATGAAGTACTTGGAACTACAATACTCAGTGTAGATTTAGTACTGATCGTAACGATATCCCAGAGACTGGTCGTAACGATCATACACAGATTGATCATATCGACAATACAGATTGATCGTATCGACCACACAGAATAGTTGTAACAACCATACACTAGAATACTTTGGCGACAATACAACCAAAGTGAGAGGCATCAATAGATTACTTTGGCGACAAATCTAAGCATTTAAATAAATTAGATAGTTCATACAACTCAATACGTACAATAAGGCCCCGTTTGGCACAGCTCAGCTTCACTCAACCAAAGGCACCTTAACTCAACAAGCAAAAACAGCTCCCAAAAACTCAACCAAAGGCACCTTAACTCAACAAGTTTGACAATACACTAGAATATTTAAATGCTTAGATTTGTCGCCAAAGTAATCTATTGATGCCTCTCACTATCAAGTTTGGTTGTATGAACTATCCAAGCAAGACGTCTCTCACTTTCGGATGCATGGTCGTCACCAACCAGGCAAGCACTAAGCCTACCGCATGAGCTCTTGTCGCCAAAGTAATCTATTGATGCCTCACCCAACATGGCAACAGAGCAGTGCCATTTACTGTCAGCGACAGTGCACATGCCATTAGATTTTGGGTAAAGAAACCTGACATCTTCTTTTCAATTTCTAAAAACTGATTTTTAGATTTTCTACAGTAAATAGCTTTTAAACAAATATTTTTCAAGATAGGGTTTACTAGTTAATTGTGGTACATACTTTATTGACTTCATTTATGTCGGCAAAAATCGCACGTGAGTTTCTGTTACTCTGTAATCTCTCGTACAAACAGCCCAAAAACCACAAGCCGCAGCCAAAAAGAATAGGCTCTACTCCTGCTCATTTCCTTTCCCAGTAGACTTTGGAATTTTGGATCATCTATATTTTTTTTTGCTTCGGTTTATATCTTTTAGTTATGTCTTATAATTTTTAGGTTATACGTGATATAGAAAGTACAAAGCAATAGAAATTCGTATATAATTTTGGTTAATATAAATGAAGTTGTTATAATATGTACTACAATAAACTTATAGATCATATCTTAAAAAGATATTTTATTTAAAAATTAGTTATAATAGAAAAACCAAAAATAACTTTTAAAAGCATGAAAAATGGCCTATGTTGATCTTACAGGTAGGGGGCGGCGATCATATGACGTGCTAGTGTGCTACAGACTATATACAACCTGAGCACCCCAAGATTGAGGGCACATGTCAATCAGCTCCTAATGGCTTTGCAGCTGGCTCACGTCGCCGTCCCTCACGCATCAACTGGTCATGACCGTATTAAATCGCGTCAAGATTATGTTAGGTCTTGATGACAAATTAAGCACGATACGTACTTCTTGAGACATTCAGAGTAGACCACATGCATGCATTACTTCTAAGCAAAACCGAGGAATCAAGCGGGAACTCTGTTAAGATTAGGCACATGCACGTTCGATTTGTCTCCCAACATTCTTTTACAGAAGGACCATACTGGATCTAGTATCTACGAGCCGTGTATGCATGTCTTTCCTCACAAATCTAAGCATTTAAATAAATTAGATAGTTCATACAACTCAATACGTACAATAAGGCCCCGTTTGGCACAGCTCAGCTTCACTAGTGAAGCTGTTTTTTTTAGTTTCAGCTTCACGAGCTGCTTCACCGGTGAAGCTAAAGCTGTTTTAGAAAACTGTTTGGCAAAACAGCTTCACCAACAGCTTCATGCATGGCTGAGAGAGGTCAATTGTCCAAGATGCCCCTGTCTACCTGACTTGTTCTAACATTTGGAGTTGTATATTTGTATATGATCATATGAATTAAAAAATAATATATTTGAATGAATATGAATTAAAAAATTAAAATAATAAAATAATATTTGTGAACGGGATTTGTGAATAAAAATTAAAATAATATATTTTTAAAATAATAAAATAATAATGAATATTTGAATTAAAAAAATTAAAATAATAAAATAATAGCTTCATGCATGGCTTCATGCACGGGATTTTTGTGAACTTTGTTGTGCGTACGCTGAGTGGCAAATGCGTGTAAATATTTGTGAACTAGAGGGGCATTCGCTTCCTAGGAATATGGGCCCTGAGGGAGAGAGCTGTGAAAAGCTACTTTTTTCAGCTTTACCTCTCCCTATTCCTTTGTGAGAGCACAAAAAAAGGAGCTTCATGGGTGAAGCTATTTGCAAAATGGGTGTTTGGCAAAAAAACAGCTCACAACAGCTCATAAAGCTGTTGATGAAGCTGTGCCAAACAGGACCTAAGATGCTTTAGTTTCTTTGTTTATTGTAAAGGAGATTATGAGAAACATCCATAGATATTTTCTCAAAGAGAAGAACCACCCTGATTGTACTAGTGCATTGGATGATTGGAGAGCTACTTTTTCTCTGGACCACTACAACCCAGATGTGGCTATATGGGCAAATCATTTACAAGATAACCACACTTCTGGTGTGGGCATAATGCCGTGCGGGTACAACGCTTGATTGGGGACCTGTTTGGCTGCGAGTGCGACTTATAATTTTTGACTGAAATTTTTAAATTTTGGTTGTTTATGGTACATATTACAGAGAAAAATATTTACTTACGATTTTAGCTGGTATAGATGTTGAGCTTTTAACGTGTACATCGTTTAACTTGTAGACTCCGTTTTGATAAAATGATCCGTTTGAAAGTTATGTACTATAGTAAAAATTAAAAGTCGCTAGCTTCGGAGGAAAATAACATTTCCTGATTTATGCCACGGCAAAGAAAAGGAGAGAAAGGAAGCGAATGCCGCCATCCTCGTCGGTCGATCAGCATAGAAAACATCGCGTATCCGGTGACGTTTTTGACGCAGCATCTGCTGCCCATTTCGACGGCCATCCTGTGGTCGAGATAGATACGGTGGTTGGCGGTGGGAAACGATTAATTTCACGGGAAAAACAAGTACAGTACGGTTGAGCTTCATAATGGGGTAGTCGCACTAAGTCACTAACTGGCCATCAATTCGATTGGGACCATGTGATAGCTCAGAAAGGTCATATATTGAGGTCTAGCTTTGATCTTAATTAGGTGCAGTTGAGTGTCACTTAATATGGATGGTAAAGTTCATGTAAAAGGTGGAACTAGAAATTGGTGACATACTTGCATGTTAGGAGAAGTATCTAGCGCAAACCACAAATTTGTTTCAAGAATGGTATCAGATTGTGCACCAGCCAGACTGCAACGCTAAAGCGCAAGTTGGCCATCGACGAAATACATGCCTAACAAGACGCTTTCATTCTGGTGCGGTGACGGAACATTGAAAAGTATGCGTAATCTATCGATCGAACGTACGTAATGTACTTATACTATTACCCTGGCCTGTGTATTTCCTAGTGACGAAAAGAGTTAACAAAAGTAAGCGAGGCCAAAAGATTCGATCTAGATTGTCCTTTGGAGCTGTCAACCTTTATGCAGTAATACTTGACATAGGCAAAGGCGCTTTAATTAGCCGCTGCTGCCTGAAAATATTTGTAGGGTGACACATGTAGAGCACAAATTTGAGCTCAATTTTATCATATATATCTTTGAAATTCAGGTTCATAAGGCCATTCTTTCTACCCTTTGGCCATTTTTATTACACAACTTCAGGTTAATTCATCCTAAGCCATGATTGGTTTTTATACCTTTCTAAAAAGAAAAGAGCAGTGAACATCACAAAAAAATATCTGAAGTTACTGACAGTTGCAAATTGGTTCCTCAAATTCTACTTAAGGCTCTAAAACTCATGCGCTTTCCTCTTCCTACTGAAGTGTCCAGTGCCATCTAATGTTAGTAGTACTGTTGTATGTCAAGAAAATACACATCCTTGATCTAGTTGCAGAAACCAGAGATAACTAATGGAAAGTATGCAAAAAACACGAATCAAGAAAATTATTCAAGACTAAGAGGAATTATACCTTTCACTTCTGACGAGCATGCATCAGTGATGTCCCCGATAGGAGTCGCCACTGAGAAGAGCAGGGAGAAGGCAAGCAGAAAAGGCAACGCCATCTTATATATCTGAAACCTTCTTCCTCTTCTTGCTGTTGCTCAGTGGCCGTATAACAATAAGCCAGTCCCCTCGTGGCCTTTTATATAGATTCCCAGCGCATGGGAGTGCGACCGTTGCGCTTGGGAATCTCACGAGTAGCTTTCATCAGTTGAGAAATAATCTTTTTATCCATGGCATTGCCAACCACCTGATTACTACTACGATAACTGACATAGTACGTTTGAGCACCGGGTAGTACTTTACTTCTGGTCACAGGTCAGGCTGTGCGGGGTTCAGGAATCTAAATTTAAGGGATCTGATATTTTAGTTCTGTTATTTTCGCGTTTCTCCTGTTTGGGAGCTTCTGCTCTCGCTTGTACTGTATTGTTGCCCTCAAAATTAGGAGTATTGTGACAGATCAAATGAATATCATACTGTAATGACATATAGTGTAAGCAAAAGCCGCTTTTCTGCAGCTCAAAATCAGGTTAGGTGCAGCACAATTATGAACTCGGCTCAATTAAGCTGGCAGTTAAGCGTACCTATCTAGCCAAATGAACTCGATCTTACAATAATACACCTGTCCATTAACCATCAATGGCGTCCAACACTGATAGTACCAATTTTGACAAGCTTTAAGTCTGCAGTGGTTAGCAAATGCTAATAGTAGCTTGAGCCAGCACCAAAATGATTATCATATCACAGGGCTCAGATGTAGCAACTTTAGACCTTTGCAAAACTCTACTAGTCTAGTAGCCTCAATTCAAAATCATAGAAAAAAAGAAAGTGATCTGCAGCTAATTGATATAGATCATCTCATGGCATCATCTCATCATGTTCCTTGGGAGAAATTCGGTTAACCGGAGAAACGGAATCTTGTACGTGATTAGCCGATCGATGAATCTTTTCATCAGAAGCTGGCTGGCTAGCTTCAGCCTGAAGCCTGTGATGATGCAATAGTTGCCTGCCTGGTAAGGAGAATAATCTTGGCACGTACCAACCGAAGACACGATCACCAGAAAGAAAATGACCATCTTACCAACCACGTGAGGTGTCCCGGCCGATCGGTGGTGCGTGCACCAAAAAATCATGCCCATCAAAATACATAGCCCAACAGGTATGTATTATTTTGCAGGTCGCGGAGAAAAATACATGGCATCCACAGGTAGACGGGGTAGTGTATTATTTTGCAGGTCGCTACTTGAAATCTGCGATTTGCTCTTCCTTTGGGAAGTAGGAGAAGGCAATGTGCCGCAGGAGATAACGCGATTCGCCCATGACGGCATAGCCCAAAGTTTCATGACAAGCATGGAATGCCAAGATTTTTTTTTGCATTGTTCCCAATCAAAGCATGGCCGAGTCTACAAAGAGACCTATTGTACGAGAGCCACAAGTGTAGTTTTCCATTAAAAAGGGGAAAGAAAAAACAAAGATTTGATGGACCGTTTGTTCATCTGCATGTACTTCGCAGAAAGGGAATAAGAGCAAAATGGAGAAAGTACTAGTGAATTGAGGCCGCCTTGTGTTTCAGCCAGAGTCGAGCTCGAACCCATTAGCACCTCGTCGGCAACCCAAAAAGCGGCCTGTTCGTTCGCCGTTTGGGCTCTTTCCATTGTCTAGATGCGACTACGTTAGGACTAAATTTTGCATCAGCCCTGTTGTCTGCTAGGAAAAGCCCGTATCTGCTAGGCCTGTTACGCGCTAGTGTCAGTCGTTGGTATGGTAGTGATGGCCCAAGGCAGCCTGAAGCAATGGGGCGATTGATTCACATTTTTTAGATAAAGGAATATATCATTCCGGCCTCCATCATTCACAAGTGAATGAGTACAGCCAATTCCAACACACCTATAGTACTTAGACTATAAACCACCACACGGTGTACAAACACGGAATAAAGAAACGGAACTCAAGTCCCAGCCCTATTCCTACCTCATTACATAACTTGCTAAACAAAACCAAACACTTTATTGCCTCCATCAAGCGACTGTATTCCTCTAGTAAAGACAGCAGCACTCAATGCATCACATCGATGCTCAATAGGGAGGGCCTTCGGGAAGCACTTCAACTTCTTCATCCAAATAGCTCTCTCTTCGGCCAACACCTCTAACCCTCCTCGGACCTTCTAACACCGTATAGCGGGTCAGGAGATGAGGGAAGACACGGTGCCGAGAACTTCTAGCGAACTGTACATATGCAAACAAAGCACGAGCAGCGACAGATCCAAACGGCAAGCACCAATCAACTGAACTGAAATTGCCTAACAACGCCTTCAAGAAGGTAACAACGCCCAAGGCGCTGACGCCGCCAGTCCACCATGGGAAAGGTTTTCACCTGCAAACAGCCACTTGGTGGGGGAATCCGGGGAAGAGGTACAGAAAGGACACCTCCAAGGAGGAAGCGGCGTCCGCAAACGTCGCCGTCCAAGCTTTCGCCCTGACCTCAAATCACCCAATTGCTCAGGCTGCCTGTACATCGGTGGTGAGACAAGGGCCGCCGCCACCGTGTACACCGCCAACCTGGCCCCTATCCCCGCTGCCGCAGCCCAAGCACAGCCTCACTGCCGCCGCCGCGCTCGCAAGAGCCGGAGAAACAAAACTGATTTTTGCTTTGCAGACAAATATTTGGCCACAACACGTTTGTCACCAGCAGCATACACCTCATGCTTCTCAGCCTCCAAATGGAATTTATCCACCAAATCCTCAACATCAAAAGCAATATCTTCAATCCTTTGAACCAATTAAATGATGGCTGATTCTCTAATGATCTATCACCAACTGCTCGCAGCCAACTTTTGATCTCCTCAACTAGATCCTGGAGCTCACGGAATCAGGCTCGTACACGAGCTCCACCGCCGCCCTGAAAGCCTCCACAATCTCCACGCCGTCCACCTCAATCCTCTTCCCGCTACCACCGCCAGCCGCGGAGCCCTCGCCCGGTGCCACGATGACAAAGAAGGCGCTACTGTCACACAGCACCCTGGAGTCTAGCTCCATCACCACGCACCTCCCGTCCCTCCCTCGAAGACAAAGCCTCAGATCCATCGCTCCATTGTCCCCATCACCCTCCCCTGCGACAACCAAGGGCGTCGCCGCCGCCCGCTCCCGCTCCATCGGGACCACGTCCCCCACGTCCTCCGCGGGCGGTAGCGGCGGGAGGGGAAGCGGAAGCGGGAACGAGCCGTCGGGGTCGATGGAAGAGACACGGCCGGGTGACAGGATGCGGCGATTGATTCACATGCAGCCTGTTTAAGCATTCAGGTCCATTGTCGATGTACGGATGAATTGTTTGGTGTTGACATGTTTGCTTTTTCTTTCAAAGGAAAAAGGTGTTGCGAGAACCACGAGTTAGCCCGTATGAGATCATATAAAGGTTATCTTATATAGTTGTGATGAGTAATTAGATTTTTGGATTAAAGTATTTGTAGAGTTTGAGTTTGGTTTTTGAGAGTTTGTAAGTTATTCGGTTAATTCTGTTGCTAGCGGTATGACCAGCATTGAGGTCGCGATCATACTATCCAGGTGCACTAGTACCGGTCTTGAACAGCAGTCAGATCGGAGCGTGGTACTGCTCAAGTTTTGTGGGCCCTAGACGATCGCCCTTACTGCCTAGGCCAGAGCCGACCCTGCATATAGTTGGCATCATGGCATGGTGGTTTTATTTTCCTTATCTTGATTTGAAGGGTGTAAGTAAAATCCAATTCAATAATTTATGTCGGCATCGTTGCGTTGCCTCCTGTTGATGGCAGCAGGCCACCCGTCGCGGCGGCCTTCACGGACGCACGGGACCGAAGCCGACGCACGTACAGCGACGTCCTCGGACGTGAAAAACGAACGATCCCGCGCTGTTTCACACTTTCACATTCGCCGCGGACTTTGTACCGGGAGTGGTACAGGTACACCCACGTGCCCCGGCACGCGCAGCTTCTGGGTTCTGATCATTGATGTACTAAACTATTGTCAGAAGCTAAAAATTATTCAAAACACGTTGATATCTCGATATATATTTCTTTTTATATTTTTCTCTTTTTTCATTTACATTATTTGTAAGATATAATAATATTTTTATTTAATTAAATATCTAAAAAACTATCCGTTACCATGTCAATTCAACCAAAGACAAATTATTTTGGAATAAGACCTTTGATTTTTGGCCCATAGATTAAGGGCCAGAGTGAAATCACAAAAATGCGCTTGAACTATTGTCCATGATGTTAATACATGAAGATGATGAGCATAGAGTGACTCACTCTAAACGGGTTTAGCCTCTCGTTTATTTTGTCTTTCGACTTATTAAGCTAAAGTTATTTGGAACACGTTGATTTTTAATTTTAACTTATTTTGGCATTTTTTGTTTTTTTTGCCTTTTCCTCTTATTTTGTTTGTTTAGAGGCGACGCCCGGCTGGAGAGGTGGGTCATACACACAGACTGCAAGTATGCCATAGCCGCATGATACACGCTTACTCTGAAAGCCTCGACTTGATCACACAGTCTGGCGCAGCAGGGGCCTGACCCTGTCACACTCGGCCTGTGCATGGCTCCTGGTGATCTCCCCTACGCTCCGGCAGCGGCAGCGTGCCATGCCGCCATGGCCACCTCCAGCTCCTTGCGCAGAATCTTCATCACATGCTTCACACCTGCCTCCCCTTTTGATTGTGGCTAATGGTTTATGGCTACGACTAATAGTTTATAACCTAGTTGTTTTAAAATGGCTGTAACGATAGGTTGTTTCGAAACAAATAATATATCATTCTATTTATTTATTTGAAAAAAACCATAAACTAAAAAAACAGAGTCATTCTATCTCATCAAAGTCAGGCTGACTGAGCCGAAACAATTTGACAAGGCGGCGAAAGTATGTCCCCACCCCATGATTGCAAGAAATTTCATAGTTTTTTTTTTGAAACGTGGCGGGACAAGATTTATTAACACTTCAAATTTAAAGTAGAAGTGAGACTCGAATTTGATGGGTGTAACTATAGCATTTGTGCCCACCGTTGCATCCCAAAAGAGTTCGCAGGAAATTTATGGAATGATCAATGCGTCATAATAGTCATACGCGCATATCCTCACACTGCAATATTAGAGCAAGTCCAATAATAGAGCCAAGTGTTTGGCTATAAGCCAAGTTATACAATAATCTGTCTTCTATTTGTCTACAAAAATTTTTTATTATTATGTGGTACCATGTCTCACATTCTCTTTCCTACTCCTCCTCACATACATTTATTAGCTGAACCCACCACTGCATAGGCTCCCGTGTGCAGCTTGTTGCTTGCATGAGAGCCAAGCTCTCCTCTCTCTCCTCTCTTCTCTCCTCCACATCAGCAAAAATGCTGACTAGCTTGGCTATAAGACCATTGTTGTACTTGCTCTTACCACACACGCGCATAAAAAACAAAGTAAAAAACTTAATCCGTACGGCAGTTGAAGCATCACATTAAGGATTTATTCATCATATACCCTCCTCATAGATGGAAATTCAGGATTTACCCTCCTGGCCCACGTGTCAGTGACTTATGATGACCCCACATGTCATTGAGGTGGGAGGGTAAATCCTGAAATCCCCAATTCAAAGGAGGGTATATGATGAAGATCCCCTCACATTAATGTGTGCATGCGCGTCGACAAAGCGAAAGCACATTACTCATGCGTGGCTTGGAAGTAAATCAGCACGCATGCATGCGTTGATGGAAATACTGGAATACGAAGCAGCCGGTTTAACTGCATGCATGCTTTGGAAAAAAACGTGTGCGCTCTATATTAATCAACAGCACCAACAGAAATTATCGCCCTATAAATTCCAACAGGAGGGAGTACTACTGAAATTTGTGTGGATGATTTCTTTCCAAATGTTATGTAGACCACCTTAGGCCATTCTCAGTGGAGAGTTTCACGACGTTGTTTCCAAGACTGCCACATCATGTAAAATGAAATGAAATATGGATGAAACATCCATCCTCAATGCATAGTTTCATTCTATCGTTTCATAGACATTTAATTTCATAACTCATATAGAGTTGGTAATCGTGCCAAGAGAGTTTCATCTAGATGAAACTCACTTCTTCTCTCTCTTCTTAAAAATGTTGCGATATCATCAAAAATACCTATGTGGCAGTCTATTAAATGCAGATGAAACTCTGACTGAGACTGACCTTAGAAATTAAAGCTTGGCATGCATAATCACAAACCGAAGAAAGATGCTGCGTAGCAGCAGCCTGTTCCCAACGACGCACGTCGCTTTGGCAGCGACGCACGCGCCACTGCACGTCTGCACATCTCAGCCGGGTGACTCGGCAAAGCCTCATCCTAACAAAAAAACTCGGCCAAGCCAAGGTAAAGCCAGCCCAGGCGAAAGCTCAGCACATACACTTTCCACAGAACAGCGTTTTCCAAGACAGGGCAAGAGAAACTCTAATCTAGCCTCGCTCATTTCAACTTCAGATTCTGACTTATTTTTCACTATTCATAATTTTCATCTTTTTCTAAACTTTTGACTTTTTTTAATTTTTTTGTCGGTTCTTTTTTCCGTATTCGTTCACGTTTTCCGATTCTAGATCAGCTATAGTAAAATTTCAGCTGCTACAGTACAATTTTAGCTATAAATCACAGCTTTTCATAGCCGAAATAAATAGGATTCGACCATATTCCTACTCCCGGTACATGTCACTGTGACATGTACGTATTGCATCCGCAACCGTATGCGAGAAGCAAAAGAGAGAACATCAGATAGTCATTATGCCGGGCTTTGCGTTTACGCGCGGGGAAAAGTCCGGCTGCCTCCGTTGGCTGCCACTGCAGCGACGGCGTTGTCAAGGGCAGAGCGGACGGAGCCAGTGGCAGAAACTGGCCAAGAAAACTGAAAGCAACTATACTATACGAGCTAGTGTGCATTGGTCCATCTAGAAGAAGAGAAAAAAAAAGTACTCAAGAGACTATTTGCCATTGTTTGTTCATACTACACATCCAAGGCTGATCCATTGATCTTTTTCGAAGGACCCAAGGCTGAATAATTAGCTGTGAGCACTGGAAAATAGCCAAATTTTGCAGAAATGATTAGGGTCTTAGTTTGGGGGCTACTGTCGCCTGTGTGGGGTGGGCGTTTGTTGGTCCCATTCTTTTCTGCTTTTTGGTTGGCTTTTGGCTTCTGCTTCTTTCAGTAATTATTATTTGCCTCTGTTTATATTGGCTTTTAAAAGCTATTTTCTATAGTATTTAACTTTCAAACGGGTTATTTTTTCAAGATGAGGCCTATTAGTCGATTGAAATGCACACTATAGTGACTTCATTTATATCTGTTAAAATTACATCGAGTTTCTCTATACATATAACTCTCTACAAGATGCTAATATTCATAAAATAAAACTAAAAGTCATCAACAAAAATCAATATAAATAGACCTTTATAAAACTAGTAAGCCATTGCTAAAATAACATATCCGTTAAGCAGTCTTCGGAGACTCATCTAAGAGTACGCACTGATTCCACTGTGGCGAGCGAGCGATGTGACGCGTTGCCAAACCGATCGGGACTTTTCTACGTAGTGTGACCTCAAGTAAACACCACCACCACACAACGGGGCAGAAAGAAAACGACCGATGGAATAGCCACTTTACGATGGCCATTGTAACTCTGCGCCAAACGACGAACCTCAATCAGCTGTACGTCCATGCACGTAGAATCCAAGAGATAAAACTGCTGACGAAAGACGAACATTTTCCAATCACGCCTCTATATAGCTATAGAAACGGCCGATCCTATCAAGATCCCAACAATAATTCAAAACTGGCACTTTGTGCGGTGATGGAGGCGTCTACATTCGTTTGGAAAAGGCCGCACGCCTTAGGTGGTGATCGGTTCGGCTGAAAAACTCGTGGCTTATGGCTGAAAACACTGTAACTGGCTGAAAAAAGCACTGTAGCTGACAGAGCCTTATTTAGCATAATTAAATTTAAAAAACTTAAAAATAAAAAAATATGTTAGCCCATTACGTATAATACAAACAAATATGGGAAAAAAAAGAACCAGCAAAAAAGCTCAACAAAAAGCCAAAAGTTCAGAAAAAGACGAAACTTATGAATAGTGAAAAATAAGCTAGAAGTCGAAACCGAGTTGTTCAGGGCCTTAGTGCTCACTACAGTTCCATCCGATCATGACGCATGCCACGTTTACCTAGTCAACAGCAGGTCCCGGTCCAAGTTGCCTGCAGCGTGCCGGGACATCCCGTGCATGGAATGGACTGTACTCACGGGGCACTTACATTCCTTAGCATCAAGGTAGGTATTAAGATAAACACATCATTTCTCTGTAAGACCATTATCTATTTTTTACTTTAATAAGTGGTAAAGTTATATATTTAACTAGAAAAACATTTAACTTTTTCTGATCTTAGCACTAGCTTTGAAGGTTTATTTCGATATCATGCGATTTAGGCTTAGTACCCACTTCTCTATTTGTTAGCATAAATATAAGAAATTTCTCTCATCTCTAGTATTAGCTTAGCACCTAGGCATGCAAGTCCTTTTATAAAGTTAGGATTTTAAAGCTGCAATTAACAAACTCTAGCATTGCCTGGGAAGCGAGGAACTGCCATGGCCTCTGTTTCGCAGCCATTGCTTCTCCTTTTGTGCAGCTATCATTCTCTCATTGCTCATGCAGGACATGAGCAGGGTTACAAGGTTCTTGCAACCTACTTGCTGAAGCCTAAACCCGTCTGCTTCGAGCCCAAAGGTCTGTCCATGCATGCATGCGCGCAGTATCTGCAATTCCATTTAGTTATTCCGTGCGGTTGTAATCATTTCCGTGCGTTGATTTTGCAGTGGCTCCGTCGTCCTCCGGTCGCACCACGGTTCCGTTGAACCACCGGCACGGCCCGTGCTCGCCGGTGCCCTCCGAGAAGAAGCCAGACTTTGCGGAGCTGCTCCGCCGCGACCAACTCCGAGCTGGCTACGTCCAACGCAAGTTCTCCAAGAACCGCGCCGACGGCGACCTCCAGCATTCGGAGGTCACCGTTCCGACCACGCTGGGCTACTCCCTGAACACGTTGGAGTACGTCATTACCGTCTGCATCGGCTCGCCGGCAGTGACCCAGATCATGACCATCGACACCGCCAGCGACGTGTCGTGGGTGCAGTGCAACCCGTGCCCCATCCCGCCGTGCCACTCCCAGAAGAGCTCGCTCTTCGATCCCAGCACGTCGAGCACGTACGCCCCGTTCTCCTGCAGCTCCGCGGTGTGCGCGCAGCTCGGCGAGGCGGGCAACGGCTGCTCGGACTCCCAGTGCCAGTACACTGTCACGTACGGCGACGGCTCGAACACCAACGGGACGTACGGCTCCGACACGCTGTCGTTGACCGATTGCGACGTGATCAAGAACTTCCAGTTCGGGTGCAGCCACGCCGAGTCGGGGTTCAACGACCAAACTGACGGGCTCATGGGGCTCGGCGGCGACGTGCAGTCGCTCGTGTCGCAGACGAAGGCGACGTACGGCAGTGCCTTCTCGTACTGCCTCCCGCCGACCCCGGGCTCCTCCGGGTTCCTCACTCTCGGCGCGCAGAGCGGCGCGTCGGGCTTCGCGACGACGAAGATGCTCAGAAGCAGACAGGTTCCGACGTTCTACGGCGCGCTCCTCCAGGGCATTGCCGTGGCCGGCAAGAAGCTCAGCGTGCCGCCCTCCGTCTTCTCCGCCGGGTCCGTGATGGACTCCGGCACGATCATCACGCGGCTGCCGCCGACGGCCTACTCGGCGCTGTCGTCGGCGTTCAAGGACGGGATGAAGCAGTACCCGCCGGCGCCGCCCAGGAGCATCCTCGACACGTGTTTCAACTTCACTGGCCAGGACAACGTCACGATACCGTCCGTCGCGCTGGTGTTCTCCGGCGGCGCGGTCGTCGACCTCGACGCGAACGGGATCATGTTCGGCAGCTGCCTCGCGTTCGCGGCCACGGACGACGACGGCACCACCGGTATCATCGGCAACGTACAGCAGCGGACGTTCGAGGTGTTGTACGACGTCGGCCGGAGCGTCTTGGGGTTCCGGCCCGGCGCGTGCTGATCCGCGCGAGCGGGGACACCACACGGGGAGGGAGGTAGCTAGCTAGGCTGCTCTCATGTGGTTGTCTACTTGTTTGCGGTTGCGACGTCAGGGACAAGAAGTGGGCCAAAATCATCAACTGGTAGTTTGATTATAATTGTATGTGATAGCAACACGTTCATGGCAAATGTAATCTACCAACCAAAAGATTAGGGTAATCTTCTCCTAATTCTTTATGAATAAAGGATTACAATTGATTAAATTGCTTTTCTAGTGATGGATGATGCCAATAATTAGTGATCTACGTGTACGTGTAAGCAAATGAGCATGAAGAGAAGTAAATATTTCAGCTTGCATTTTGAGCAATCTAGGCTCCCATATATTTTTGTGTAAGCAACTAACCATGACTGTTTATGTGATTTTTCACATTCAGACCTATCTAATACTCAAAATTTTGAAGTTGAATAACTATGTTGAGAATGTTCATGATATTTATGTGCTGAACAATTAGTAACTAGCAATCGTGTCGAGTTGGAATTTGCATTTGCGAAAGTTTTACGGTTTTTCAATGCTGCCTGCCATTGACGATCTGACCGCTGTGTAGAGCCGGTCAGACCGACCGAGTTGTCCCTTAGGCATTTTTGCTAGGGGCGGTCAGACTGGCTTGGTCCAAGCGGTATGATCGGCTATGTTGGCTTTTGGCATTTAGACACCAAACTAATGTGTAGGAATGTCAGAAGATATCTTTACGCTAGGTGTCACCTCATCTAGAGCTCTGAGTCAAAACTAGATAGCAAAATACTGAATTTCCAGATAGGGTTGCTCTGGTAATTTGCCCTGACAATCAGACCGGCTTGAGGGGCGGTCAGACCGGCTGGCCAATGGCGGTTAGACTGGCCACAAACTGTTCTTGGGTGACGGGTTATGGTGATTTGGGAATTTGGTTGTGGGTTGAGTTTTGGGGTCTAGGTCATTGCATTTATGAAGCACGTTTGGACTAACGTAGGTTAAGTTATGAAGAACTTATGTCCAAAAATAGTTTTTTGGTATTTGATGTGCAGGTGCTTAGAGGTAGCCATGGTCAATGGTGTAGACCAGGACTAGACTCAAGATGAGCTGAGGTGCGGTCAAGGAAGCTGGATAGAATGGTTAGGCTCAAGCGAGCTGCAGGAGAAGACGAGAGATGTTGAAGGGAATGCTCAAGCAACTGTTCATCGAATGATATGGTCGGTGCAAGTGAGGTACGGTTGGGGGAATCGACAAGGAGTGACTTACTGATGTGTGAGCCATTGATGAACCTACACGTTGTATGCATGAGGATTACTTGCAAAGGAGAAGATGACTATGGCCTAGGCTCAGGGAAGAGATGAGGTCCATGATCAAGGCAAATGTGTTTTGGCGGGGAAACCAAAATACTGAAAACAACAAAGGGGCCAAAACTACGATGCTTGGAGGGCGTTTGGAGAGCGGTTTAGGTTAAGGAGGTGCTGAGAAGGCCAAGTGGATAGAAGCTTGCTTCTTAGTAGGTTTAGGCTTATGCGTTTCGCATAGTGTGCATAAGTCTTATGTGAGTGTAAAACCCAGTGTGCTTGGGGTTATTGGGTTTTTTAGTTATGCTAATGGATAATATCCATTAGGGTTAAATATTGGTTGGTTGCCCCATCTATTTGAGTGGAAGAGGTTAATGGCTGAGGAAGGCTAGCAAAAGGGAAAGCAACCACCTCTCTCTTCTAGGGTTTGGATGAGTGCTCTTGAGTGAGAGAGTTCTGTCCTTTATGGTGGAGTGGCTATAAGTCAAACCTCTATAGGTTGCATAGATTAATCTTGTTCATCATTCATAGTGTATTCTCGATCTTATTGATTTTGTTCTTGTTTTGGTTGGAGTTTTTACCCTCTCTTTTTCCTCTTGATCTTGCTGATTTTAAGGATGTGTAAGAGATGAAGATGCCTCATGAGGATCGTATACCATCCATCTAGGAACAAGCTACAGTAAGATCTTGGATTTTGTCCTATTTGGTTTGATTTGGAGCCATTTTGTGAAATTGTGTTCTAGGGTTTTGGTCACAAATCTTTGAGCGTTCTAGCTTGTTATGACATATGAGAACATATCTAAAGCATCTTAGCCATATCAAACCCCATGAGCAAGTTGTAAGTTTAAGCTTCATTAAATTGATTTTGGTGATAATAATAAATACAGTTGTGAGACTAACTTGTTTATCATTTATGATACTGCCTAGTCTTATTTGGATGTGATAATGACAAATGGTTTTGGATAAAATGATAAATGCAATTATGAGACTAACATATTTATTGATTATGATATTACATAGTCTCAATTGGATGAAGAAGTGAAAACCATGGAGGTATGCATTCTACATCATATTCTTATGTCTTAATGTATTCCTTGGATTCAAAATATAGATTGAACTTCACCAAATAGTCTAACTTGAATATGTGCATATGTCTTCATTATACATTCTTGTATGCACACATTTAGGGGAGTTCACTCTATATTTTGAGATTTCATAAGTATTGATCAATGTTCTTTTTTCACATATTAAGCATCCTTACTTTGAAACATATCTCTTAAGTATATATATAGCTTGTGTTGTTCATATATGCTCACAATCGGGTTGTCATTTAGTTCTTCTATTATGTATTAATGGTTGGATGATTAATGACAACCAGATGAGTAAGCTTTGCTTAAAAAGCTTATCCTAGAGTATATAATTGTTATGCACATGTTGTATACTAGCAAATAAATATTTATCTTATTATTTGTTGAGATTGTCATGAATTATCAAAAAGGGAAAATTGTTGAATCTAGTCACTCCATTATGAGTTAATGGTAAAGTTTTGGTAATTGATGATAATTGATCTGTGGACTAACATTTTTTTATGAGTTGGATGAATAGGTTAGGCTCCACAAATCAGAATGACTTAGGATGACTTCAGAAGGACATCAAGGAAAAGGATGTATCATGGATTGATGCATATTAAGACAATGATCTAAGACAAATGTATGACTAGTTAAGGCTAAAGATGTGTTCCTATCTTTTTTTTGGTCTTAGAGTTTGGTTGGAAGACCAGGTTGCTAGTATAGGTTGCCGTCCTATTAAAATGTGTCATGTTTAGTAGATTGAGTCTCATCATGTGTTGATAGCTCAACCTCATCTCCTCTAGCTCTCTGTAGCAAGGTGCCTATATTTACGAATGTGTTTTGTAAATAGTTATGGTTCATGTGTTGAATCCTTATAATATGGGACTATACATTACGAATGTGTTTTGCAAGTGTTTGAAGTCGTGTTTCCATTGTTTATGGCATGAGGTTTATATTTGCAAACGTGTTTTTGCAAATAGTTGAATCTCATATTTAATCCTTGAGTCATGATTCCAAAAGTGTGCGAATGTGTTTTGCAACTTGTTGGGAATCATAGATAATCCTTATGTGCATGATAGTATAGTTTACAAATATGTTTGCAAAATCTGTTGATTTATATGCACTTCTCAGAAAAATCAGAGCTACCACAGTGTGTTCTATGGTACTACCGTTGACCGAAATTGCTGGCGTTGTAATCACGGAACTGCCGCATTCGCTGGTGATCAAAGACCTGTGTGGTTAGAACTGAATTGGTCAAAACCAAAGCGGTTGAAGACTTGAGTGGTTGAAGATCAATGTGGTCAAAGATCGACGTGGTCGAACCAACGTGGCCGAACCAAGACAGTCGAAACCAATGTGGTCGAGATATGTGGATCAAAGACCAGTGCAGTCGAACCAAGATGGTCGGATTTGATGTGGTTGAGATATATGTGTGATCTAAACCAACGTGGTTGAAACCGACGTGGTCGAGACCTGTGTGGTCGAAATCGACATGGTCGAACTGACGTTATTTATACAACGTAGTCGAAAATCGATGTAGTGGTTGGAGATATATGTGATCAAAGATTGACGTAGCCAAAGATCGACATGGTCGAGAACTAAGTGGTCGAAACCAACATGGTTGAAAACCAGCTTACTTGAAGACTTGTGTGGTCGATCCGGACAATGTGATCAGAGACCAGCATAGTCGGAGACCTGTGTGGTCGAATCAGACAACATGGTCGGAGATCTGAGTGGTCGAACCATCCGACATTGTCGAGGACCAGTGTAATAGATGATCAGAACTTCCGAACGGCAATGTGTGAGTGGTCCGAACAGTGAGTGGTACTACCGACTCTGTGTGAGCGGTACTTCTGAATTGCAGAATTGCCATCTCTGTGTGAGTGGTACTTTCAATTAGCAAAATAACCGACTTGTGTAGCAGTATATTTTTTCTAGAGAGACACCTTCATGGAGTCTTCTTGTCCCTGAGGAAATCGGTAGTTCCGCACGAGTACCGCACTTCTTCGATTTTTGGTAGTACCAAATTTTGCATGTCAGAACTACCAGATTTGCCTGCAATGGTTAGTTTTTTTACTGTTGCAGAGGGGAGCGAAAGTACCGGTTGTAAGCCGATGGTACTTCCAGAAATTATTGTGGTATGGGTGTATATACCCCTTGTGATCGTTTGGAGTAAGGCTTGCTGTACCTCTTGACATTCCTTTGAGCTTGTGTGAGGTCTTCTCAATTGTACATGTGTTGCACCTTGTGAGCAAGGAGGAAGGCTCTAGATTGCATGTGTTGCATCTAGAGGTGGATAGAGTATCCACTCAAGCTTGTGCATTTGTTGCACGTGGTGAGAGTCAAACGAGGGGCTTCACTTATTATTCTTGGAGTTTGCCGATTCCTAGACAATGTTGGAGGCGTCATGCACGGTGATCTTCTCAAGAAGCTTGTGGGAAGGCTCGGGAATTATGAGTGGTGTGGTGCTCGCCAACTCCAGAGTGGAGGAATAGCAATCTTAGTGGATTGAGGTGTTTCAGCTTAATTCGTAGAGCCGGTTCAATTCTTTTGGGCTAACCTCAACATGGATTAGGAGAGACTGGCAAGTCTCCGAACACCACGGTAAAAAGCAACCGTGTGAATTGTGGTTTATTTTCTTGTGCTCAATTTACATTCATAGAATTAATTGATTGCTTGTCAACCTAGTGTTGCAAACATTTGTCATAGACTTAGGTTATTGGTGCACTTAGGTAAACCTAGTTGATTTATGTGATATATATGTGCTAAACCTTTTGAGTTAATTTTCCGCATTATATAGTTGGTTTAGAAGAGAATTTTTAGACCGCTTATTCACCCCCTCTAGTCGGCCTCTTTTATCTTACAAGTGGTATCAGAGTTTGATCTCTCATTTTTTAGGCTTCACCTCCTAGAGAGTTAAAGAATGGTGACTAGGGATATAGTGCACTTAGATGAGACATCTCAATTTAATGACACAAATTATGATAGTTGAAAAAATCGTATGATATGTCATTTTAAGGTCATGAGCCTAAAAATATGGCGGATTACAGATGTACCTTTTTCTCCTCCATTGGATCCTCTTGCTCTAACAATTGAGAAATAGAAATGCCTACATCTTGATGCTCAAGCAACTAACGCTTTATTTACTGCTTTGAGTATAGAGGTATTCAACACTTCATGCAATCTTGAGAGCGCTCATAATATATGAACAAAAATTCAAGATATATATGAAATGTCCACATTAACCGTTGGGTATTGCATACAAGAGTGAATGTCGAGAGAAGAATGCTCACCTCTAGCTCCAACGATGAAGAATCCACAAGTCCGTCCACACTGACTCGTTGCTTTATGGCAAAAGGTAACAAGAAGGTAAATAATGATGATGACAATTAATGAGTTTCTTAAAAAAGAAAATACTAAGTTTAATATTTTGAAGAAAGAATATATTACTCTTCAAAATAATTATGATGTGCTAAAAGAAGAACATGACTATCTTTTTTTTCAAGGAATACTATAAGCCTAAGGTGGATATAGGCATTACATGTGAACTATTAGATGATATGCCACGTGTAGCTCAAAATTCTTGCATGTTATCTAAGGTTAGGATATCCACCTCTTATGATGATTTGCTAGATATATCTTGTTCTCAAAAATAGATGCTTCTACTTCCTTGTTGACACTAACCTTGTAGAGGAAAACAAAGAGCTTAGGGACCAAGTAACAAGATTAAAACTTGATTGGAGAAGTGTTGTAAAGGGAAGACCCCTCTTAACAAATGTTTGAGCAATCAAAGAAAGTCCAATGACAAGAGAGGTATTGGCTTCATGTCCAACAAGAAAGAGAATAGCAAGATAGGCACAATGCAAGACACACAAAGAAATATGTCGAGTGCCACGGTTGCAACAAGAAGGACCACTTCACCTGAGTGTCCCAAAAGGTGGATGACAAGCAAAAGTGATCAGAGAAGAGGTAAACTGGCAATGAGCAAGACAAGAAGATAATAAGGGGTAGCAATTGCCAAACTTACTATAATTGTCGGAAAAAGGGATATTTTAGTAATGATTGTCCCAAAGGTATTATTCCTAAGGCATCTCTTTACAATGATCACTATTTGTTAAAGAAGGATAGATGTGACAATGTGCTTGCTAGAGATGTTAGTTCATATACAACTATTGTTAGAGCCATTTTGGTGTCTAAATTTATTGTGACTAATATTTATGGACCCAACCAAGTTTTGGGTACCAAAATGCACTCAAATGCTTAATAGGTACTTGGAGAGGTACTGGAGGCTTGACTTATTCATGAAGAGGTGAATTCCACCTTGAAGCAAATAGAAGTACCACACCAGAATTTCAGAACTTTCAAAGATCGAAACTACCATGCTTATAATAGCGATAGTACCACGCCGAATTTCAACAGCTAGTTCTGACGCTCTATTAGAGCCGATGAACGACGATACTTCTGCTTGCCCTGATTTTTAGGATTGTTTTATGTAATGGCTATATTTGATTGGTAAGGGTATAAATACTCCCCCACCAGCTCAAGGACAGAGTAAGATACTACATTGAAACATCCTTGAACATAGAGCATTCATTCCACACCTTAATTACTTTCATTCCATTCATTTAAGTTAGTTGAGCCAACATTAAGTGCATTCATCTAGATTAATCCTTTGGCGCTTGATCACCGTTGAGTGAAGCCTTGGTTTATTACTTTTGGTGCTTGCTAGCACCTAGACGGCTTGGTAGGAGATTGTGAGGTGACTTCTTCAAGAAGATTGTGAAAAGGCATGGCGCTGACTTGTGAGTGGTTTGGTGTCCACCATCTCTGGAGCGAAGGAAGGACAACCACTAGTGGATTGAGGCGTTGAGACTTAATTCATAGAGCCGGTTCAAGTCACTTGGGTTTTCCTCAATGTGGACTAGTGAAGACCGGCAAGTTTTCGATACCACAGGAAAACTTCTCGAGTCATATTGTGGTTATTTCTTTGTCTCTACATTCCGAACTTATATTTCTAACTTTGTGATTGCGAAGATTGTCTTATTTACTAGTGCTAGAGATATATTTGTAGCGATTAGTGTTTGTGGTGTCTTAGGTATACTAGAATTGTGTAGGTTTAAATTGCATTGGAATCTTGCCTAGTCTTATTTTGTGATAATTAGTCTTAGTAGGCAAGAATTTTTAGAACCTCCTATTCACCCCCCTCTAGTCGGTTATCTTTGATCCTACAGGCGCGCATGCCATGTGGCGTGGAGGTAGCGCGGCTGGCCGAGGGATGGCACGTGGGTGGCGTGGCTGGCCGAGGAGGAGCGTGTGGGTGGCGCGGACGCAAGCGGCGCAACTGGAGGCGAGCGGCCGGGGGTGGCACTGTAGGCCGAGGCGTAGGCAAGCCAGGCGGCATGGCGAGCCGTTACCGTACGGGGTTGATGGCGTGTAGGCTAAGGCAGCGTCTGTGGCTAGGCGTTGGCAACTGGCCGGTGATGGCTGGGTTGGCCGTGGAGCCGTGGCACAGTGGCCACGCGGCTGGGCTGGCTGGAGCACGGCCAAACCCATATTCGTGTAGGGCTTTTTGCTAACTCTTGCAGTGGGATGTCATTTGTTGGCTGAATGTTTTTTTTTGCACGACCGAACAACGATTCGCATGGCCGAATAGCGATACGCACGAGGAAGGCTTAGCGAACACAAATTTTTCCAGCCGAATGTTGTTTCGTCCGTCTTTCCACAAGGTTGTCTTAGCTTTGATCTGGTCCGTCTCCGTTCCATCTTGTATGTTCGCACGTGGCCTTTAAGGGAACATTCGGGCAGTTGCGCACCTCATATCCTTCGTGCAGCAAGTCCGCTGAACCTGCTCAAGGGAAGTACCTCGCTGCCATAACCTCTCTGTTCCACGTTCCACATCTTCATGATAATTTGTTACCATTGCCATTGAGTACAATTATCACATTACTCGTACATGCCTGGTTATCATCATATCACTAAATCTTACCTGGGTATTATCATTTCACTAAAGTTTACTTGGTTATTATCATACCACTAAAACTTACTTGATTATTATCATATCATTAATACTTGCCTAGTTGTTATCATATTTATGCTGCTTGCCTGATTATTATCATATTACTAATGCTCACCTGGTTGTTATCATATTTCTGCGGACTTCTAATATTGTATTCATACCATGATATTTTAGGTTATCTTATTTCAAATGCCTTTAGGTTTATTAGAATACTCAGTTAATAATGTTCTAGAATTCATATTTTAATGTAGTGTTTAGAAGTAAATGCTTAATTCATTAATGGGAGCGGTTCATGAATGTGTTGAAACTTAGGCTCAAACCACCAGCACTCTTTTAGCATTAGGGCTGCTATGCTTTAGTTTCGATAGCACAACCCTTGTATGACGTTATACGTGGGCCTTGACGGATTTTTATATATAATATCTGTTAATCTGACTAATGATCACCTATCACGTAATAAAGTGCTAATCAAGTTTTAATTTTTTTTGTGATTTTCATTATTTATTTTTTATTTTAATGTTAACATTCTATAATAATATCTTATATTAGTATGTGAGATGCTACATGTAGAGAACTATAGTCCTGTAAATCTCGCCTTCAGAACAGATAGTACACATACTTACACATATTTCTGAATTGTTAAAGCGTGTGCCCAAAAAAAGGAAGGTCATAAGTTCAAAACCGGATCCCCTGTTTTTCTTTGTGTGTGCCAAGTGAGGAATCTTGTGTTGTTGTGCATTCGCACCTGCTAATAAAATATATAAACTATCACTAGCAATCAAATGTTTTTCTAATAAACGAAAGCACAGTACACACTTTTCTTCGTGGTAAACATTTGAAGATTCGTATATATATCTTCAAATTCACACAATCGAGGTGCATTCGCAAATGTATATGTGTAATCTGTGGAATTTTTTATACGGATAATTCATTTTTTATTCGAAAATACATAAATATACCCGCGAGAATTTTTTTTTACAAAAATAGGCTTCAGTCGCCCCCCATTGGGCGACTTCCACCTTTCGCCCAACCGGGAGGCGACAAAATTTCTGTCGCTTTACGTTCGAGCGACTCCAATCTGTCGCTTTCTCATTGGGCGACTGTCATGCAGTCGCCCAATGGATGGGCGACTGTACTCAGTCCCCGTGATTTTGTAGAGTTTTGTCAATTTTGTAGTTTTAAACTGAAATTTTTTTTGGTATAGTTGTAATAAAAGTTTATGTTTATTGTATGTTGTAGGTGCATTAAAATTTTGGGAAATTTTTTTAAGAACAATTGACTGTAGAACGTTTGATATATACATTGGTAAGTGATATTTTTCATGTTTTCTGAGAATTATTTACGAAGAGAATAGGTATGTTAATATTGTTAATGACTTGCTATCTGAATCATTGAATGCGAACAGACGAGATAATAACCTTATGTGAATAGAAATAAACTTCATAATACAGTTTGGAGTAACATGCCGCGTACAATTTTTACATGCATAACATATAGCATGATATACGACTACAACCCACCCAACTGCTCCTACCACCTACTGTGTGGACCGGGGCCACTTTCCCTTCCTCGCCCGCTCGGCGTTGAACTCCTCCGCGGCCTCTTTTGCCTTAGCCGCAATTTCCCACTTTCTCTCGCGTTCCTCTCGCGAGCCTCCCGCTCCCTACGGGTGCACGCTTCGAGATGAGCTTGCGTCTCGCGTTGTATACGCAGGGTGTGCTCGTTCTTGGCGGCGCTCCTCCTCCAGCAACTCCTTCTCCTTTGTGACATTCCACTCCTCGAAGTCGAGGGTCCATTGGTCCGCAGGGTGGATCTCAAGATCGATCCATTTGCGGTAGCCACATAGGGGCTCCGGAGACTGTAAATAAAAGAGAGATATTGTTAGTGCGTGTTGTGAAGGAGAAAAGGTAGGGGAAAATGGTGCATGTGGTCGATACCGGCTGCCGATAGGTTGCGGTGTCAAAACGGCGGTTGGGGTAGTCACTGGAGTAGTTGCGCAACCTTAGTAACGCATACCTAGACTGATGCGGTGCTTAGACTTGAAGAACTTGCACACGTCCCCGCACCAACAAAGGGGAGGGTCTCCCCCTCAGGTGGTAGTTGTGGCAAACGCTCGGTGGGGACGTCCGGGATGGGGTTGTTGCTACGCCGAGCGCTCTTTGGGGTGACCTTTCATCGTAGCACGATGGGCTTGTTCTACCCGGGCCTGTATAGTCCTTATTTCTCATCGCGGGCGGCAGCTGACTGTGCTATGTCACGGGTCTCCTCCCAATCCTTCACCATCTTATCTCATTGCTTCTTCTTGCCTTTGTCCATCCCGGTGGGGTGAGGGAAGCGCGGTGTAGTATGGGGTTTTGGATGTGCAATGTTTGCTGGGAAATGGAATGCACACCAATTTATAGGGTCCGTTTTCTCTCTACCCCTACGTGTAAAGCTGGTCCGCGTGGTCGTAGCAGTGAGCAAAGCTGCCGTGTTTTGTCATCTCACTGAACAAAGCTGACCTCTTTTTGTCATGTCATGTCCACTGAGCAAAACTGGCCTCTTTTGTCATGTGTGTGCAGATAGCAGCCCTGTTTGTCATCTCTC